>VZRF01006265.1:10639-45264 GCA_013396875.1 Vireo altiloquus
GTCACACTGAGCTGGCAGTGACCCTCACTCCCCATGGCAGTGGAGTCACACTGAGCTGGCAGTGACCCTCACTCCCTGTGCCCTCACTCGGCTCCCTTACACAGACACTCAATACTCACCCAGTGGAAATATTCAGCTCACAAATCCCCACTCGGAGCTCTTGGGGAGAGGCTTCCAGACTTGCCTAAATGCATTTTCTTCCTTTTTGCTGTTTTCAGTTCAGTGCTTCAGCACTAGTGAGAATTGCCAGCCAGAAACTCTTCAAGCTGAAAGTCTCTATATTTTCTCAAACATAACAAACTCGTGTTCATACTCCCGAGCAACACCAGTCTTCGAGCCCCTGGGTTTCTCCTTCCCTCTTGGCTAGATGGAGTCACCTCTAAGGGCCACAGGACCAACTCTTGCAACCCCTTCCACCCCCCAGGCTCTCTGCTGACGTCTGTGCACTGCACACCACAGCAAAACAGGCAGACAGATCCCCAAATCCTCCCAGAGCGAGATCCCCAAACCCTCCCAGAGCCAGATCCCCAAACCCTCCCAGAGACAGATCCCCCAAACCCTCCCAGAGCCAGATCCCCAAAACCTTCCAGAGGCAGATCCCCAAAACCTTCCAGAGGCAGATCCCCAAACCCTCCAGACCCCCATGGTATCTCCTCTCCCTGGGCTCGCGGCTCCGGCAGCAGCCCCGGGCGGGTTCAGCACCACGGACAGAGCGCGGAGCAGGCCTGGGGCTGCGGCCGAGAGAGCCCGGAGAGGTTCAGGCGCGGTTTAGACCCGGTTTAGACTCGGTTTAGACAGGGTTTACATGTGGTTTGCACACGGTTTACACACAGTTTGCAAGTGGTTTACACGCGATTTGCACGATGTTTACACGCAGTTTGCTTGATGTTTAGACGCAGTTTACACCTGGTTTACTTGCTGTTTAGATGCGGTTCACACATGGTTTACACGCGGTTTACACATGGTTTACACGCGGTTTACACATGGTTTACACATGGTTTACACACCACCACAGGATGCACAGAAGGTATCACAAGAGAGCTCCAAGAAGCCACCACGGCTGAAGGCAGCTGAGCGAGGCACTCAGCAGCAGCAGAACCAGACCCGAGCCCGGGTGGTGTTCCAGAGCCACACAACATCAACACTCTGCTCCTGTGTGGAGCTCTGCACGGGGAGGAGCAACAGCTGAGGAGAGGATTTTGGTGGAGCTCGGCTGTGCTGGTGGACCAGCAGGTGTTCAGCTGAACCAGCAAATCCCAGCCTCGACCACGAAATTTGGGTGTGTGGTGAGGAGGAGAGAGGTGAGAGGCAGCAGAGCCTCAATAAATCATTCACTGGGACTGCGAAACAGAGCTGGCTCAGAGAGCAGAGAGGAGAGAGCAGAGAGCAGAGAGCAGAGAGCAGAGAGCAGAGAGCAGAGGGCAGAGAGCAGAGAGCAGAGAGGAGAGAGCAGAGAGCAGCACCAAAGGGTCCCAGAGCCTGAAAATATTCCTGAGTGCCAGCGCAGAATAATTCCTGTGGCTGCCTGGCAAACAGTAAAAAGGAAGACTTGCTTGTCTTAAACTAAACACAATAAAAAATATCCTTGAAAGTATTTTATAACCTGCTTCATCCCCAGACATATAAAGGCCCAGAAATGATGGGGTTGGATTAGAGGTGAGCAAGTCCTGCTACAGTAAAACAGAGCCCAATAAATGCAAGGTCCTGATGGAGGTCACAGCCAAGGGAATGGAGTTGTTTGGATAAGGGCCATGCTGAGGGTGATGTGTTTTTGGATAAGAGCCATCCTGAGGGTGTTGTTTGTTTGGATAAGGGCCATGCTGAGGATGAGCTGCTGGACAGGCTCTGTAAATTATCTGAAACACCCTCTTGTGCCGAGAGCAGCCAGCGAGGTGCCCAGGTTGTGCCCCTCCCTGCCTTGGTGCCTTCCTACAATGGATGGCAGTGACTGCTCTGACTCGACTGGGCAGGGGAAAGGTGAAATAACTCTGCACAAGATGATAATCCAATTCCTTTGCAAAAGAAATAAATCTCCATTACTGCCCCACACCTCTCCTGCAGTTTCCAATCGGCCTCTGTGTCAAAGAAACTGCTTTTATGATGGATCTGGGGCATTTATTATGACAGCACAAGGCAGAAACACTGCCCAGCATCAAACAGCTTGAGAGCTCTGATTCCAAGCTAAATGCAATAAGAGAAGAGAACCTTCCTCCACCAGGGAAATGAAGACTGCTTTAGTAAATTATGGTGGGAGCATAATGTTTTCACTGCCCAGAATCTCATTCCCCCATCTAGCCCAGAGTTCATGAGGAACAATCTTCCTATTTCAATTACTCTGAGCCTCACTCCCTCCCCCAGAAAACACACATCTGTCTGGGAAGGAAAGAGCAGAACACAAAGGCAATAACCTCTCTCTAACAGCACCATAACCCTTCTAGGAGCACCATAACCCCTCTAACAGCACCATAACCTCTCTAAGAGCACCATAACCCCTCTAGGAGCACCATAACCCCTGCGGGTGCTGAAGCCTCGGCTACACACAGCCCTGCTGCTCCCTGCTGCTCCCTGCTCCCTGTCTCTGTCCCTGTCCCTGGAATGTCCCTCGGGATGTCCCTCGGGATGAGCTGCTCTGCCAAAGCTCTCACCACACTTCTGCCTGGGGCAGTCCAGAGCTCAGCTGCAGCTCCAGGACAGGATATCCTCACAGCCAGGCGTTGTGCTTCCCCTCCCACACCAAACGCTATCCTTCCTCCTTTCCTTCCTGCAGCCGAAGGTGGAAGGTGAAATGTAAGAAATGAGAGAGAAATTGAAAATTGCTAATCTCTAATTTCAGCTTGATAATTTTCTTTGGCCTTTGGAGTATTAAAATTATAACACTTTTAGACTGTATTAAAAAAGGCATCAACTCTATGATTGACAACTTCCTTAATAACATTTTTCTTTTCAGAAGGCATTACACTGAGTTAATCTTTACATAAAGTCAATTACCACTTCTATCTATAGGATCAAATGCTCTCTTAATCATCCAGGGGAGAAAAAGACACCACTTGTATGTGATCTCTGTGGAGGTTTGGTAACCACTGACACAAAGCAGCAAGGAATAATGTCACACCTCATCACTCAGGATGTGATCAGACCCTGAGTTACCTTCCTGAGCACACCAAACCTCATCCTTCCAAAGGGTTTCTCTAAGGCTGCACAGAGCAATGAGCTCTGTGTGCCTCGCAAAGGCTCCCTTTGAGCCCTCGGTGAGAGCCAGAGCTGTGTGAAACGGAGCCAGGGCAGAGCAGGAGGCTGTGGCAGCTCAGAGCTCTGCACAGCTGCCTCTGCTTCCATGGCAGGGATTCCTCCAGGGCTGCTTGAAGGACTCACCTAGAGATTCTTTCTTCTTCTGAGAAAAGGCTGACTTGATGAAATTAAGCCATTTTGCAAGACTGTAAATTCACTTTGCTTTTTGATGAGAAATCACCAAAACATTTTGCTTTGATAAATTCAAAATACCTTGTCTGGACTTTGATATCACTGTAAGAATTAATTCCCTGTTGGAGACCAGGCAGGAATAAAGGAATAAAGGAGGGATTGATTGGAAAGGCCTTCAGAGGTCACACTCTGGGCTCCAGAGGCTCCTGCCTCAGTGCATCCCAACATGGACAATGCCAGCTCCTGAGTTCTTCCCACTTTGATATCAGCATCAATTGCCCAAGCAGAAGCCAGGCAAGGATGGAATTTGCCCAAGCTTGCCCCCCTGTCCCCAAGATGAAGGTTTGCAGTTGTTGGGCCCAGGAGGGTCTGGGTGTCCTTGGAGAGCGAGCTGGAGAGGCTTTGTTATGTCAGTGTGAGCATGAGAGAACAGCACTGAACGAGCTCCAGGGAGCTGCAGAGTCACACTGGGCACTGCAGGGTTTGAGAAATATAAAAGTTAAACCCTGAGGCATCAGTGGAGCAGAGCCCAGCAGAGCCCAGCAGAGCTCAGCAGGGCCCAGCAGAGCTCTCAGGCTCCATCCCCTCACCCCAGCTCCTGCCCCGTGGCTGGAGGCGAAGGCAGGATCCAGAGCCAGATCAATTTGCAATCAGACCTGGGAGCTCTCCAGAGCTTTGTTTGGCTTCCCAGTAACAGGATCTGGCAGGGAGCAGGCAGGGCAGCACCCAGGATTAGGGGAAGCCATACCAGCCCTCCCTTCCTCGCTGTCCCGGGGGTTTGGAGCAGGTGCCTCCCCTGCATTCCCACAGGCTCCTGCCAGTCTGAGCACAGCCCCAGCAGCTGTCCAGCCTGGACCTCTGACCAGTCTGAGCACAGCCCCAGCAGCTGTCCAGCCTGGACCTCTGACCAGTCTGAGCACAGCCCCAGCAGCTGCCCAGCCTGGACCTCTGACCACATGGCAGCAGGAAGGACAAAGGCCATCCCTGCCTCCCCTCTAAGCTGGGATAATTCCCTCTCAGAAATGTGATCAGGCTTAGAGACCTCCAGCACCTGGTCCTGGGTAAATCCAGGTGGGGAAGGACTCTCCTCCTGTCTCTGTTGGGTTAGGATGGGGTGGTGCAAATTTCCTTCTCAGCTCCAGGCTGGGAGGAAAAGAGAGGACAGAAGCCCAGGAAACACTTCAGACCATTCTGGTTTCCCAGCTCTCCACGTGAAGAAGCTTGGAAGCACCTGAGAACCTGAGTGACACTGGTGGGTAAGTGCTTTGTCCTGAGCACAAACTTGGACCTGAGAGACGAAAGAAAAGCTTTAAGAGCACATTCCTCAGTTACTCACATGAGGCTTATTTCCAGCCTTACCACCTCTGTGGACACTATTTGGAGCTTTGCAGCTGATGAGAAGGGACAGGAGAAGACAATCAGATATAAAGTAAAAATATAACCTGCTTTGAAACTGTCAGAAGCTGATGGAAAACCATTCAGTGGCCGAGAGGTGAAATGCTGTTTGTAGGCAGAGGACTCTTTTTGAGAGTGATTCTGCTGCTCGAGGCCCTGGGAAGGAGTTAACCCTCTCAGCACCACCTTTAACAGATTCAGTGTAAATATCTCCTCCAGGCTGACCACAAGGGTTGGGCACTGAGGCAGGAATCGATAGCAAAGGTCCTGGTGTGTTATGGAGGTCAAAGCAGACAACCACAGAGGAGTCCTCAGCTTCTCATTGTGTTAGAGGGCGGAAGAGGCAGAACATGAGTAGCCACCACAGAGAGGAACAAACATTTGCCCTACTTTTGCCTCTGCAAATGTGAGGATCTTAAAAAAAGTGAAATCAAATAGTGCAGTAGAGCAACCTTTGTGCTGCCACGGAAACACCTTTCCCTTCAGGAGATAAACCAGCTCTGGCAGAAAAGTCACACAATTCATATCGGGTCAAGAGCAAATTCAGTGTGAGGAGCTGAATCCATCAAAGCTTTTACACCCAACCCTCCCGTGGTGGGGTTGGGAACTTGAGGCAGAGGAAACGCAGATCCTGTGTTCCATTTGGGAAATCCAGGACAAAATAATATCACAAAGGAAGCTTTGAGAACAATTCCAAGCATTACATTAGTTTGGCAGACTCCACTCAGCAGCTCCTACTCCGTAATCTGCACATCATGTCTGGCCAACATTTTTTAAAATAGGAAACACCAAAAGGCAAATGCAGCTGCTTTTCATCTAATAAGCTTCTGTATCTGGTGGCTTCTGTGATTTGATGGGGGGGAGGAGGAGCTGAGAGCTGTGTCTGAGAAGTTCTCTGCTGAGAAGGTCCAACCGAGAGAAGAAGGTTGGGCAGTGTCCCTTGTGCTCCTCTCCCCACGAGGATCTGTCCCTGCAGAGGCACAGAGAGGCTGCCTGGGAGCTGCAGCCTCCCTCCCCGGGGCAGAGCAGCTCAGCCTCCTGCAGCCCAACCTGAGCTCCAAGAGCTCCCAGGTGAGTCCCCATGGCCTCCTGCAGTCCAACCTGAGCTCCAAGAGCTCCTCAGAGCTCCCAGGTGAGTCCCCACAGCCCAACCCGAGCTCCTCAGAGCTCCCAGGTGAGTCCCCACAGCCCAACCTGAGCTCCAAGAGCTCCCAGGTGAGTCCCCACGGCCTCGTGCAGCCTCAGAGCTCCCAGGTGAGTCCCACTCCAGCCTGCACCCCAGGGCCTGAGGGATGCGATGCTCTCTCAACACCCCTGCACAGCTTCTCTCCCCCATCAGGCAGCCTCGGGCAGTATTTAATTTTTGGGGAGCGAAGGAGGAGTTGTGCTGCATGGTGTGGAGCCTGGAAGATGCAGTAAAAGGAAAAAAAAGATAAAAATCAGGATACCATGAAGTTATCAACATCAACAAAGTGAAGAGCAAAAAACCAGGAGCAATTTCCAGCCTCCTCCGGTGGAATTCATTATGCATTCACTGCACAGAAAATTTCAAAAACTTTCTTTCAAATGGACCTGTTTAAATGTATAAAATGTGTAGCAGATTAGGTGATTCTGTAACCAGGCTCCCGATGGGACTGACTTAAGTGGAAACAGCTCTTTAGAGGAACATCCTGAAATTTGTTTTGACTTATCTCCTGAGCTGTCTAGAGATTTAAATCGTCACTCAGATGTGGTCTCCTAACTCTGCCTGCAGCTTAAAATAGCGCAGGAAATGGGTTTCTAAAAGGCTGTTAAATAACACAAATGCTGGCAAAAAAAAAAAAAGTTAATTTTTCTACTCCTTTCCAAATGGAGGAAAATGTTATTGACCTGTTCAAGCTCCAAAGAAATTTCCTCCCAAGTTTAAAGAACTTGTTGTTTGAGCAGATTGCATTACCCAAATTGTCTCCTGTGGGAGACTTGATCGCTTTTCTAAGAGCTGCTCCTTTTCCAGTACATGCTCATAGCATCCCCTTTGAAACTGCAATAGAATAATTAAACCCATTCCAAAAAACTTCTGCTTCCCAGAAAAATGGGCTTCTGGACAGCAACAAATCTTAGTGAGAAAATAAAGGGCTTTTATTTGTTTTAAAGTGCTTTCTTTAAAATATTGAATGGTCCCAGCTAAAATAAGGCTCATTTCTCATCCCAGAACCCAAAGATTTCTCTCCCCTTCTCAGACCTTGGCTGGCTCCTGCCAGTTCCTGATGTCCTGGAGCCCCAAACCCTGCCCTGCCCAGAGCATCTCCTCCTGCTCTGCTCCCCTGTGTGTCCTGGCACTGCCCAGGCTCCCGAGGGAAGCCCTGTGGCAAAGGTCAGGCCCTGATGGTGAGGGTCTGTCCACAAAGATGTTCACAGAATGTTCTGTCCATGCTCACAGAATTTTCAGAAGGCTTTATTTACCCCAAAACAAGGATCTTCTCTCCCTGCAGCCATGTTAGCTGGGAGATGTCTCTCTGTGTGACTCTGTCTGTGTGTCTCCAGCACAGCCCCACAAATGTGAAAACAAACAAAGACAAAACTCTCTCACTGGTCAAGGAGAGCACCTCACCAAAACACCTTTCATTATTTACATTCTTCTCCTGGGAACCTACAGAAGTTCCCTTTCAGAAATGTAGTAAGTGTTACATTTTGAGACAAGTTAAAAAAGGAATTGCTTTCTCCAGCTTTTTGCTGGCATCTCTCTACTGCTCTACCCTGGAGCATCTCCTCTGCACACGGGGAGGGACCAACTTCACACCAGGAACCCCAAATGTACATCCTGACCATGGAGGGGCTGAATTCACACCAGGAACCCCAAATAAACATCCTGACCATGGAGGGACAAACTTCACACCAGGAACCCCAAATAAACATCCTGACCATGGAGGGACCAACTTCACACCAGGAACCCCAAATGTACATCCTGACCATGGAGGGACAAACTTCACACCAGGAACCCCAAATGTACATCCTGACCATGGAGGGGCTGAATTCACACCAGGAACCCCCAAATAAACATCCCAACTGTGCCTGTGGTTCGGAGCTGAGGGGAAAATCATCTTTGATTTGCACCATTAAACCTCCGTGAGGGGATGGAGAACATCTGGAGCACACCTGGAGGCAAACTGGGGATTTGCCTCAAAATTGCAATCATCCTGTGAACCCAAATCCTCATCCATTCACAGAAAAATGGAAAAAAACCCCAGGAATCCAACCCAAAGCAGTCACTGAGGTGCCGTTCAGAGCCACTGGGAAAGACGACTTTGAGAGGGTGACATGAAGGAAGCTCACCCTTTAAAGGGCACTTCAATGCCTCAGTAAAGCTGCCTGGAAGTTTTTTGAAGATTTGATTAGAAAATTCCAATTAATCTGTTTCATCAAAAACCAGCTTTTCCTGGGAAAGCATCTGTTTTGATGTTGAGGGTTGTTTTCTCTTTTTTCTTTTTTTTTAAATTAAAAAAAAAATAAAAAGGGAGACAGAAGTTATAAGCAAAGAAAGAATCCAGTTTTCTGGTTTAAAATGACTTTGAAATTTAAGCTAATTGCAGTAAAATAAATCTTTTAAAAATAAGAAACATTCAAAACCAGAATGGAACATGACCTTTCTGGGGATTTGCATCTTCAGAAGGAAGAGTGCACTTTGGAGCTGTCATCTATTTTGCGGGTAGAACAAAAAAAAAGGAGCAGTATTTTTTGGGTTTTTTTAACTATTCTTGGTACAAGAGTGACAGCCCATGGAGTGTACTCTGTGGCTCTTTGGCACCCCAAGCCCCTCGGGGGGTGTTGAACCCTCCGGAGCTCACAGGCTGCGATACCTTGGGGGGCTCGGGGGATGCCCATCCTGGCCTTGGACCCGGTGCCGGTGCAGACCCCAAATCCCACAGCTCTGGGGACACCGCAGAGCCTCTCTGCTCTGCTCAGACACTCAGCATAAACAAACAGATAAATAAACACGGAGCGGCTCCACCTCACACCTCCCTTCCCTCCGCGCTCCCTCCGAACGCTGCTCCGCTGAGATAAGCCTCTGGCATTTCCCTCCCGGCCTCCAATCAGCCATTATCATAAAAAAAGTGCAAAGCATCTATCAGCCGCGCGGCTCGGTGATTTATGTTCAAAGTTAGGATTATCTATTCTGCTCAAATCCCTTCAAACAGGAAACTGGATAAAAGAGAACCGCGCGCCGCAGATAAAATTGGAATATGGGCTCGTGCAGCAGAGTGACAGGCAGGTCTTTATCTGCGAACGGCTCCAACCACCTCATTTTGTCAGCAATTGTTCATTATCCGCAGCCAGGGACTCGCGGAGTGACCTCAATGACATTCCTGCGTCTTTTCCTTGCTGCTCCGAGCGCGGGGCAGGGCTCGGGGAGCTCCCGGCCAGGGCAGGGCAAAAACCTGGCAATGACCCGTCAATAACTCGTCAATAAGTCGTCAATAACCCGGCAACAACCTGGCAAAAACCCAGCACTAACCCAGCAATAACCCGGCAATAATCCGGCGATAACTCGTCAGTAACTCATCAATAACTCGTCAATAACTAGGCACTAACGAGGAGCTAAAGCCTGGAACCAGCGCCGGGCACGGGCCGGGCAGAGCAGACCCAGGGGCATCCCTGGATCGGCCCTTGCTGACCTCGGCCTTGCCCTGCCCCTGCCCCGATGCCCAAAGCTCTGCTCAGTTCATTAAAAGGAGTGAAAAAAGTATAAATCTGTTGAGGCAAAGCACAAACAAACACCGACCTGAGCTGAAACAAACACCGACCTGAGCTGAAACAAACACCAAGCCGAGGTAGCCCAAGCTGGAATAAACACCAGCCCAAGCTGAGATAAATACCAGCCCAAGCTGGCCAGTTTATCCAACAGAAAAACAAGTTTCCAGTGTCGGCTCCTTTGACTACACCTTTCCAGCATAGCAGGAGTCAGGATTCAGTAATTTATTACCTCCCTCCGACGAATAACTTCTCTATCCTGTAACCATTACGCTTCATCTCTCCTCATTCTGGTTAATTAGGCACTATTATTGCTGGCACAGTAATGAGGCCTGAGGAGCACCACGGGCGGAGGTGGAAAGCTCTGTTAGCCCAGCAGAGTTAACTCGTGACAGGCACTGAGTGCCCCTGGCAGGCAGCACAAAGGCTCTTTGTTGGGCTCTGTGCCCACCTTGGCTGCCCTGCTCACAGCACCAGGCTCGGGCACAGCCAGCACCGGGAGGGGCTCGGAGAGGCAGAAAGCGAGGGAGGGGCAAAGGAGAGCTCAGAGAGGAAAGGAGAGGAGCAAAGGAGGCAAACCCAGCAGGATCTGGGGCCACAGGAGGTTTGGGGGGTCCTGCACAGCCCCACGGGTGAGGGAGGGGTGGGCAGAGGGGTGGATGGTGCTGGACACCTGAGGGGCTCCAAGGGGTCACAGGGCAGGGGAGGTGAGGTTGTTCCTTCCTCCACACATGGCTCAGACTCTGAAGAATCCTAACTGTCTCCAAACACTTACAGGATCTGAGTGCCTCCACGGGGGTGATGCTTTTGGGAATGTCCCAATCAGACACCTCCTGCTTTGCTTTCCCTTCTGGAAAGCAGACCCAGGTAAGGCCAAATCCCTCTGGTGACTGAGAGACTCTGACCAGGGCCGTGCAGGGACAGGGTGGGAGCAGCCCAAGGTTTGCTGACAGATCTCTCCAAGCTCCTGGAGCTCCCACAGCTTCTTCATTCTATCGTGGCCCTAGGAAATGGCCTCTGAAGGGGAGCATATGGAACTTCCCTGAGCCTCTCCGGCACTGTAAGACGTAAAGGAGGAAAACTGAAGCCTGAAGCCTGGGGGGTCCAAAAGACTTTTTTGTCCCAAAGGTGGGAAAAATCAACTTGGAAACAAAGCCTTGCAGGGAGCTGCCTCCCCTCGGTGTATTTTAGGGTTTTATCTGTTGAGACTTGGTCCCAGCAGCTGCAGGGAGGCAGAAGGCCAAGGCCCCTGAGCTCTTGTTCTTTTCCATGAAATGAGGCTTTTGAGCTCTCCCAAAAGGCTGAAGGAATTGTTCTTTCAGGGCTCTCTGCTGTCCCAGGATGTGGAGTGCTCCAGTGGGGCCAGGCAGTGCTGCTCGAGAAACACAAACTTCAAAGTCCTTCTCTGCCATGGGCTGAGGTGCTGAATTGAAAATATTTCCCAAACATGTTTTGCATCTGGAGAAACTCAGTGTTAGAGAGGGAAGTGGGACAGCACTGCCATGCAGAGGAACATCTGCACATGTGCCAGCAAATCCCAGGATCATGGAATTACAGAACATCCTGAGCTGGAGGGACCCACAGGGATGATGGATGCAGCTCCTGGCCCTGCACAGACACCCCAAATCCACCCTGGGCACCCCTGGCAGCGCTGCCCAAACGCTCCTGGAGCTCTGCCAGCCTCGGGACCATTCCCTGGGGAGCCTGGGCAGTGCCAGCACCCTCTGGGGAAGAACCAGCCCTGATACCCAACCTGACCCTCCCTGGCCCAGCTCCAGCCCTTCCCTGTCCCTGATCACACAGAGAGAAAACATCAGTGCCTACCACTCTCACCACTCGGTAAGAGCTCTTTGGAAACATGAGGTTGGAAAAATCTCACTGATTTCAATCCTTCAAAAGCCATTTTCGGTAATGGGCAGAAAGGAAATAAAACTCATTTCCCCCTGCAACATCAAACAGGATTTTACTGTTGCACTTCTCCCCATATTCTATCCTCATCAATCCAAACACTCTTCCTATGGTGTTTTTTCTCTTTATTTGATTGTTTTTCCCATAGTAAAAAAATATTTATAAATCCCTGAACCTTTATATTTGCCCTCAGAGAGGCAGCGAGGTCTCCTTTGGTCAGAGTCCCTGAAACATTCTGACTGCATTTCAGCTCACCCTGATCTTCCCCAGTACAGTCTCCAGCACATTTAGAAGCAGTTAATCAAATATCCGAAATGAGAGAGCAGCATTTTACATTTACTGCCACTCCCAGGTGCTGCACAGTTCTTATCCCTTTGGCTATTACCTGATGCATTTGATCTTTCTGTTTAATGCCCAATTCCCCCATTAATTCTGAACCTCCGTGGGCTGCTGTGCCGGCAGAACAGGGGAGCAGCTCTGATAAAAGCTCAATCACTCAATTCCCTTCCTTGGAGCTTCACTTGAAAGGGACAGGCCAAGGTGTGTGCCAGGACGTTAAAAGCACATTCCACACCCCATCAATCTGCCTCTGCAAGGAGCCTCGGAAAGCTTTCCACCGGGAAAAACCTGGAGAGGAGAGGAGAGGAGAGGAGAGGAGAGGAGAGGAGAGGAGAGGAGAGGAGAGGAGAGGAGAGGAGAGGAGAGCTCAGCCTGCCCTCTCCCACCCCAGGACTCAATTCCCTGCCCAAGGCTATCTGATATCCCTGCAGAACCTCAGGAAGCTGGAATAATTAATAGTTGTAGGATATTCTGCGAGCCTTGAAAGGAAAAAAACAGAATCTCTGTCTTCTTGTGGCTGATTCAGCATGGCTACCCAGTTCCTTGCAAATGCGTTGGTATTTATTTAATCAGATGGAATGGGACAGGGGAAACCACGGGGGGATATTTGCTGTTATTAGGAAATCCCACTGAAGCAGGAGCCACCAGGAGCGAGCCACACACGGTGGCTGCAGCTGAGGTACCTCTGAGCCCCCACGGTGCCCACGGGGGCTTTCTGTGTCCTCAGCAGCCCCCAGGGCAGCCCCAGAGCATCCCCACCCTCCCCTGGGCTGGCAGGGAGGGGTGCAGAGGGTGGGAACAGCATCCCTAGAGCATCAGGAACGGGACTGTGGCTCAAAGGGCTCCCTCTGTCCCCTCGCACACCCTGGTGGCACTCGGGCCATGCCCTGGGGTGACATCCTCGTTAAACCCTCGTTAAACTCCTCCTGAGGGAGAGGAGCCTTCGGGCTCAGCAATCTCACACCTTCTGAGGGCTCTCACCCTTCATCCTGCACCTCTCACCCGCTGGGGCTACCAGAGACCACAGAACCCCAGAGCGGTTTGGGTTGGGATGGACCCCAAATCCCACCCCTGCCATGGCAGGGACATCTCCTACTGCCCCAGGCTGCTCCCAGCCCCAATGTCCAGCCTGGCCTTGGGCACTGCCAGGGACCCAGGGACAGCCACAGCTGCTCTGGGCACCCTGTGCCAGGGCCTGCCCACCCTCCCAGGGAACAATTCCTGCCCAAAATCCCATCTCAGTCTACTCTCCTTCACCTTGAGGCCATTCCCCCTTTCCTGTCACTCCATCCCTTGTCCCCAGTCCCTCTCCAGCTCTCTCTCAGCTCCCTTGGACCAGGTTTCCCCACCCTGAGGAAATGATGTTTTGCCCTCTGAGTGTGCAGAATCCTCTCCCTCCCTGCCCCAGGACATGCAGGGATGGGACTGAGGCCACGAATTTCCCTCAGCTGGCCCAGCTGCTGCTGTGGGAGCTGATCCAGCTGATCCCGGGCAGAGTCTGACCCACTCCTCGCCTCCATCTCCCCTGCTCAGAGAGCCCAGCAGTAGCATATTTATTTTCTCCTATAAAGTGCTATAAATTTTGCTTTAGAAAGGGGAAAGCAAGGCATAAGACACCTTTAGCTAACCAAGAAGCCTCCTGTGTGATGGGGAGGAATTGAGTCTCCCACATCCCAATGGAATCACATTCCATTGATTCCTCGTTCACCCTTTGATGCTTTCTTATGGGTTTGCCTTTCCCCTCCTCTCTCTCTTTGTCCCTTCTCCTTTTTAAGACATTCTTCTAATATTTTCCTGGCTGCTTGAAATTTATGGAGGTCTTTCAATGCTGTAAAACCTTTGAGGAGTGGGCTGGGAACTGCTCCGTGCGTGTTCCCAGACAATACAAGGAAATGCAGGATATTTATCCAGTCTGGCCATGATATTACACCTTGACAATATCGTTTCCCAGTAAAACTGTGGCTCCTGCTGCTGCCAGACAACATGGAGAGGAGGTTGTGCTAAGTTATTGATGTTTATTAAAGGGAGGAAAGTTCCGGATTGGTGCTGGTTGAGATTCATCTGGAAGCAGCCAAAGAGGCTGATGGAGATAACCTTGTCCATCACACGCAGTCAGCAACAGAATTTATTAAGACTTAACACCCCCACATTACACTCAAACTCTCTATCTGGTTGTTATTTTCTCTCTGACCTCCTGTAAACTGGACTAAGCAATAAATTCTTGTGTCATATAAGCTTTTCCTATCTAATCTGGGCTCAGCTTCCTCCTTCCTCGGTGATTCTGCATCGGATCTGGGCCCCCAAACCCTCTTTGGCAGCACGGGGCAGGCAGCACGAGCAGCTTGTCTGACAGTTCATTATTTCCCAGCCTCCTGATCCTGCAGGGATAATATCCCTGGGAAATGGGCTGGGGTTTCCTCACTGGGGCACTCCTGCAGAGCAAAGGGAGCAGCAGAGCAGGGCTGGCCCAGGAGGGCAGAGAGTCCTTGCTGTTAAACCCCAGAGAAATTGCTGCACTCACCTCGAGTGACACCAGCCTGTGACCTCGAGGTGCTGCTCCTTCCTCTTCCCCTGCCCAGCTGAGGACACAAATCCTCCTCTGAAGGATGGCACGAGCAGCTCCGAGCGTTTGGATGCCTGAGTGAGCCTGGAGGGCAGCAGGAATGGGTTTGGCACAGGAGCCTCCCCATGGCCCAGGGAATTCCTCACCATTGGCAGGAATTCCTCATCATTGGCAGGAAATATCCACGGAGAGGTCACAGCCCAGAGCCCAGGACAGAGTGACCGTGCTGTGTGAGGCACAGGACAGAGCCAGGATAGAGCCTAGGATAGAGCCTAGGATAGAGCCAGGACAGAGCCAGGACAGAGCCAGGAGAGAGCCAGGACAGAGAGTTTCCGTGCTCTCTGAGGCACCCCAGGCTCTGTGAAGGCTCTGTGGAGCACCCCAGGCTCTGCAGGGCAGGGCTGGAGCCAGGATCTTGTCCCAGGGTGGATTTTGCAAGCTGCACGATGTGAGAGCATCGAGTGAGGGCTGGGAACACGAGGGCTGCTCAGGGGCAGTGCAGGAAGAGCTGCTCTGACCCAAACCTCTGAAACTTCAGTCTGAAAACATCATCCCTGTGGAGCAGCACCGTGGGGAGCAGAACCTGCTCACTGCTGTTCATTGGAAACAAGATAATCAGGTTAAGGGTTTGTCATTACAAAAACATCATAACCTTTTGCAAAAGGGACAAGAGGGATTTATTGCCCCATTTCCAGGGACAGAAGTGCTCAGGGAGCCTCTGCAGCCCAGTCATGGCCAACCACTGAGTCCATGGCAGGGAAATCCTCCCGAGCAGAGCCCCTGAGCAGCACAGGCAGGAGCTGAGGCTGCAGAGGCACCAGGGATGCTCCTGGGTGTGGAGCCAAGCCCAGATGTGATTTGTGCAGCCTCTGAGCACACAGGGCTTTGGGAAGATGCTGACTGCAGGCTGTGGGGGCGAGAGGGGATTGGGGCTGGCATTGCTCCATCTCCTCGTAATTGCTTTTTATAAAATTCTGCACCTGCAGGACGAGGTGATTGATTAACGTGCTTCAGAAATCTCAGGCAGTTCAACAGCTACGACGTGGTTACAATTCTCTTCATAAAGTTCTAGCCATGAAAAATAAAAGGGGTTTCCAAGGGAACCCAGGAGTTTCCACAAACGTAGTTGATTTGGTTGAATTCTTTTTCTAATGAAAACTTTCAAAATGAAACAAAATGATAAATGTTCATTTTGAAAGGCGTCATTTTGGGGTTGTTCTCTAAATCTGGAAGGATTCTGGCTTTTCATCCCTTTCTTTCTCCCTTCTTTTTCTTCCTCTTTAAAGTTTTCTCTCTGTCAAAGATTGGAAAAACACCCACAGAACTGTTTCCTTTTTTTTTCTTTCATAACTTCCCTCATTTTTGCAAGTGGGATAGAAAATGAAAAACAAACCAAAAACAAATGGAAAGGAGTCCAAACAAAACTTTAAATAACAGCAAAACCTCTCTTCCATTGGATAATTAAGCCCATTATCTTCTTTAAAGTATTTCATTTAAAATAAAGAGCATTTCCCAAACAGATCTATGCTCTGTGCTCATTCATTGCATGGCAGTGGATCTGGAAGGGAGCTGGGGAAGGATGTGGCTGCATTCCCTTAGAGAGGGGAATAATAATTAATGTACAGAGCTGTGAAACTCTGGGGAGTGAGGATTGAGGAGGATTGAGGAGGATTGAGGAGTGAGGATTGCCTCTGTTCAGGGGCAGGAGGTCCCACAGAGAGCACAGTGGGGACACAAACAGGATCATCACAGGCTGGTGGCCTGACACAAACATCTCCTGCAGCTCCCAGTGCTGCCCTGAGTGACAGCAGACAACAGAGATGAGGCAGGAAAATCAAACAGCAAACACCAGAGGTGAGGCAGGAACAGCAAACAGCAAACACCAGAGATGAGGCAGAACACCAAACACCAAACAGCAAACATCAGCTCCACACGGGATTTGGGCAACAGCCCCAAGGGAGAGGCAGCCCAAGGCAGGCTCCACACCCTCTCCAGGACCTCTGGCTGTGCCCACACAGGTCCAGGGGACATCCATGGCTAGGGGATTTATTCTTAGCATGAAAAGTCTGTTCTACCAGAAAAAAATTAATAAACAAAATCCTCCTTTTTCCCTCCTCTGTGAAAGTGTCTCCCTGAAGACAAATACTTTAGTTACTCACATTTAAGGGTCCCAAAGAAGCTGTAGTTTAATAATTAATAACACAGTTTACACCTCAATATTAGCTCAATCCTGGCAGAAGCCTTTCCCCGGTGCAGCTCCTGAGGTTCCTGCAGCCCCTGGAGCCCCTCCAGCCCCTCAGCAGTGCCTGCCTGTCCTCTCCCCACCCCTCTGCTGCCCCTCTCTCCCCCAGACCCCTCTGCTCACCGCAGGGACTCCCAAGGAACTCCCAGATGCCACCCAATATTTCTGAGCAGGGCAGTGGATGCAGCCTGGCAGAGAACTTCCCAGTTTGACCCAACTGGTCCCATCTGTCCATCCCTGACGGGAAGAACGAAGCTCACACCGAAATATTCTGGGTGTACTCCAGGATTTTCCCTCTCTTTCCATTTTCATGGGTGCGATTGTGCAATCTCTGCTATTTTTGTGTTGCTCTACAAAGGTTTCATGGCCACATCAGAGCCTGAACACTTCATTCCTGGTGCCCACGGTGCCCTGCAGTTCTGTGTGAAAGGAATGTCTCAGGGCAGAGGAGAATTCCAAGCAGCAGGAGCTGGAAGGGAGTTATTAGAGGATTGCACATGGCCATGGAAGGGCAAGGTGAGTGCTCTAAAAAAGCAGAGAACAATATTATTTTCCCCTTTGAATTAGGAGGGAACATTGACTTTATTCCCTGCCCTGAAACACCTCTTGCTTTTTCCTTCTGCACATAAATTGGATGAGAATTCTTAGCTGAAATGGAAACATTATTCAGGGAGTAATTTCTTCTTTGCTATTATTATTGGAGGCTAACTCCATAGGCTGTGCAGGACTGCTCATTTCAGACAGGCAAAGCTCCTTTTCCAGCGTCTGCAACCTTTCCCTGACCTCCTGCTCTGGAGGTTAACGCGAGGTTAACGCTGCAGAAGCAAATCAAAGCCGAGTGACACCAGTTGGCTGTTCCGGTTTGTGTTGCTTTATGGCTCCTGGGACCAGGCCGAGCGCCTGCCTTCCCCCGGGGCTCGGGGCAATAATGCCTCTTTATTTCCTGCCTGGGAGCACACTTCAACCCCCGCCTTTAAAAACAACCAAATAAATTTCTCTCTTGCGAGCTCTCATTGTGAGCAGAGCTCACGAGGAGTGGAGATGGCGATAGCCTAATCGCTGGGCTCTAAAAGAGAGGAATTTCCTCTGAAGGAACCAGGCTGAACATCTGCCAAGCGCCACAGATCCCCACACTTCCCAGCGGCAGGAATCGCTCCGGGTTGGGTTGCTGCGGGAGCTGAGCTGGTCCCGAGCAGCAGAGCTCAGTCCTGTTCCCATCCCTCTGCTCTCCCGGCTCAGCTCTCCCGAGGGGCTGAGCCCTGGACACTGAGTGAGAACCAGGAGCGAGCCAGGGGAGCAGGAGAGGATCTGGGGAGGTCCTTGTGGTGCACACTGGGGATATTTCCTCGTGGATGCTGCTCCCGGAGGGCTCAGGGAGTGCCCAAGGCTACAGAAGGAATCTGTGGAGGGGAGGGACTCGCTCAGGACCCCCTGAATGCCAGCAGAGCCTCTGGCAGGCAGACATCAGCTCGAGTTACACATCCAAACACAAACTGCAGTGCCCTGCTTGGAGCACATTTGATGATCTGATACATAATCCCAAAAGGGGAATAATGGGAACCATAGGAAGCTGCTTTCCCTGCGCAGCTCCGTGAGCCAAGCCCTTGATCCGTTTGCTTTCATCTCAAGCAGAGGAATTTTTCATCTCCCCTTTTATGATCTCTTTTCACGACAATAGGTTGGGGCTGGGCAGCAGGGCTGTGTGTTCTCCTTATAACGAGAACAATCAGAGCGGAGCAGTTATTAATCACCCAGTCATATGATCCATTAAAACAAATTCTTATTAACCACAAGACATATGTTTTTCTCCTGAACTCCAGAGATAATGCCTGGAAGCAGATGGAAGAGCTGCTCTCACAAATTAAATTTGATGGGGCTTTTAAAAATAAATTAAGTCTGACAGGCCTCTCCCCTTTAATTAAGCTTCAATGTAACTTTGAGAATGTACTTGTTGTTTGCTACAGGTGTTGCTGAGGGTCTGGGTTCTGCTCTTCCTTCCCTGCTGGTTGTTCCAGGGACCATGAGCTCAATCCTCCCAGGCTGGGAAGCAACAGGTCAGGGGCAGCAGGGAAACCTCTGCTGGTCTGGGCCGTTTGACTTCCAGCCAAATTTCCCAGTGTTTTATTGCAAGCAGTGCCTGCAGACTCAATTAGGATGTATTTCTCCACCCAAGTCTCCCCATATTTCTCCAGGGAGTGATCCAGGGCTGTGCAGTGGTGCCAGAGGAGCCCTGGAGCATCTCCCTGGACACACCTGAGCACTGCAGCAACACAGCTTTTAGGAACAACAACCTCCCCGTGGGACTGAGCTGCTCTCAGTCCTACAGGACTCACAGAACTGTAGTCAGGGCAGGTTTAAATCCGAGGAATTCACCCCTCCTGTAACCCTAGCAGAGCACCACGGGCAGAGCTAACCTCGGGTAATGATGTTTCATCAGGGGAGTTATTTGAACAGGTTTGTTCAATATGCTGGAAGTGTTCAAGGTGTGTACAGAGGATTTCTCAGGGGTGTTAACCAGAGCTGGAGCAGGCAGCTGCTGCACTGGAAAGCTGTTTTCCCTTGCTCCCAGAAGCTCTGGAGATATTCCCTCTGCCAGCCCAGACAGGAGATGCACATTAAAATTTGATTGAGAACTCTTCCCCTCTGATTCTCCATTTACAAGTATCATCTTTATCATGTGGCTGTGGAAGGTTTCTCCAGTGGAACGAGAAGAGGAGCACTGAGCCCTGACCCTCCCTGGTGTGGGTCCTGTGTCCCTGAGTGTCCCAGCTCTGGCACTCCCGAGTGCCCGGGGAGAGGATGGCAGCAGCTCCCACACACAGACAGAGGGTTTAGGTCTCTGACAGCCACACCAAACCTTCCACCAAGCATTTGTGGTCACAAAGACACAGCAGATTTATTAGAAGTTCCCCAACTTGGTAAAGATCCTCTTAATTTCAATCTGAATTTTTCAACGTGTGTATGGCTTGGGAGCAGCTGGAGCAGGTGACCTTGTCCCAAACTGCACTGCACAAAACACCAAACGCCACTGCCCAGGCAGATGGGAGCTGAGGGCACAGCAGCACAGAAACAGCAGGGCAAGAGCCCAGCAGGAACCTGCCCGGGGCCAGGGAGGCTCCAGCAGCAAGGAACCATCACATCACCATTAACAGAGCACAAATGGCCCCAAAGGGAGATCGTCATTCCCAGCATGGACTTCATTTATCACGGGAGAGCCACTTTGGTATCAAACCAGAAAGGCACTAATCACTCTCCAAGCACTTTATGCCTATTTAATGCTCAGCCCTCCTGCCCTGCTTTATGGCAGTTCTGGATTCAGAACGGAACAGGAGCAGGAGTGTGCCCAGCTCTGAGGGACTGCAGCTCCCCACGGGCTCCAGAACAGGAGTGTGCCCAGCTCTGAGGGACTGCAGCTCCCCATGGGGTGCAGGAACAGGAGTGTGCCCAGCTCTGAGGGACTGCAGCTCCCCATGGGGTGCAGGAACAGGAGTGTGCCCAGCTCTGAGGGACTGCAGCTCCCCACGGGCTCAGGAACAGGAGTGTGCCCAGCTCTGAGGGACTGCAGCTCCCACGGGGTGCAGAACAGGAGTGTGCCCAGCTCTGAGGGACTGCAGCTCCCCCGGGCTCCAGAATAGGAGTGTGCCCAGCTCTGAGGGACTGCAGCTCCCACGGGCTCAGGAACAGGAGTGTGCCCAGCTCTGAGGGACTGCAGCTCCCACGGGCTCCAGAACAGGAGTGTGCCCAGCTCTGAGGGACTGCAGCTCCCCACGGGCTCAGGAACAGGAGTGTGCCCAGCTCTGAGGGACTGCAGCTCCCCACGGGCTCCAGAACAGGAGTGTGCCCAGCTCTGAGGGACTGCAGCTCCCCCAGGAACAGGAGTGTGCCCAACTTGGTGAGACTGCAGCTCCCCACAGGCTCCAGAACAGGAGTGTGCCCAGCTCGGTGGGACTGCAGCTCCCCACGGGCTCCATGGCGTGGCTGATATTGTGTTTGCAGGCTCCCACCCATCTCCTGCACGCTGCACAGGACTGTAGCAAGCCCTGCCTACATCTCTTCCTCACACTGTCCTTGGTGGGAGTCAAGAAAAATGAAATTTATGCTATTTTTATGAGCTGGGATGACCTTGTCACACTCCGCTCCAGACAAACAACATAAAAGCACCTCTAAGATTCAGCTCAGACCCTCTCTAAACTTATCCCACATTTGATTTACCCTCCACAGCAGAGGGCTGCAGGGAAGTGCAGAGCCAAGGTAAACCTGCCCAGGCACAGGTCCTGCCGAGCTAAAACCGAGCCAGGCTCTGCAGAGGCTGATTAACACCAGACAAAGTTCCAGGCAAGCCTAGTGTGGCTGTATCCAAATCGAGCTTTCACACTCACACTGAGCAGACCTCGGAGGTTTGCCTTGAATTCCCAAACCTCTCCATCGGGAATGCTCCGAGCGCTGCCCTTGGTCACTTCCAGCGAGGAATCACAGCTGCTGCTGCTGCTCCCGAGGGCTGCAGGGGCAATGCTAAAAGCCACAAGCTGTAATGTCACCTCCTGGGTCACCAGGAGCCTCCTGTGCCCGGCAAAGCCCGAGGCACATCCTCTGCCACTCCCTCACCCCCAGCCCCGCTCCGGGCGCTGCTTTCGGCTCAGGGATCCCAGAGAGTGAATCCTGGGATCCTCCTGCTCCCTGAGAGCATCCTGGCTCTCCCAGCCCCGCAGGAGTCAGGGACAGGAGCAGGAGCATTCCTGCTCTCCCAGCCCAGCCCAGAGTGGGAATTCCCTCGGGGAATTTCGCAGGCAGGAGCAGAAGGACACGTGCAGATTTCCAGGCCAGGAAGGAGCACTGTGCTCTGTCACCCCACAAATCCAAGCTGGAACAGCTCCTGCCCCAGCGATTCCCACCACAGCCAATGTGCTGAGCTGCCAGCCAGGCTGATAAAGGGAGATTAGCAAAGAAATGCAGTATGCAGGAATGTTTTCCCTCTGATTTCAGAGCAGAAACCAGCCCCAGGAGCAGAAATCAGCCCCAGGAGCAGAAATCAGCCCCAGGAGCACAAACCAGCCCCAGGAGCACTCTGGCAGCTCCCAGCTGGCAGCTCCCGGGATGGGGATGAGAACTTGGCAGTTCAGCTTCCAGTTTGCTTCTTCTCCCTCATTTGTACCACTTAGCCCCATGGCTGCCTTTGGGAACATCAGAGCTCCTTTTTAATCCATCTTTACATCTTTGTCTAGGGCTTCTTTCAAGTTTCCCACTGGTGGGATCGCTCCTGCCCTGAGTTCAGATCACAATAATTTGTCATTTGTGTTCAGACGATTTCTTAACTGCTCCTGTGTTAGAAATAGCCTTTGAAGAAATATTGGTTCTTTTATCTCCAGGGCCCTGCAAACCACAGAGCTATTGAATGCTGAGGCATTAAGGAGGCAAAGAAAGCCCCAAAAGGCAAGGCATTAAACGTGAGCTCTCCTGCTCTGGAAACCGAAGGGATGTTCAACAGAACTGCTCCAGCCCAGCCTGGGCTAGGAATAAAACCCTACTTGAAAAAGGTTCATGGCACCACTGCTGTTTTATCATCTGTAGCCTTAATTTTGGAGGCTGCAAAAGCACCGTAAGAGTTTTATTTTAATGACAATCCAGGCACATTCCCTCATTGCTTTGCATTTCCTTTCTCCCAGTGCAGTCACGGCCAGGCAGGGCTGGTCTGAGCAGAGACTTCTCCAGGAGCAGCTTCTGCTCCCATCCACCATCCTCCATCTCCAAGATGGATAAACTTCACCAGTGCAGAAGCTCCTGATGAAATAAAGCATTTCCAGTCTCTAACCAGTTTGGGAGACACTTGGATTGTCCCCAGGCAGGGTTGGGAGCACTTGGATTGTCCCCAGGCTGGGTTGGGAGCACTTGGATTGTCCCCAGGCTGGGTTGGGAGATGCTTGGATTGTCCCCAGGCAGGGTTGGGAGAGGCTTGGATTGTCCCCAGGCTGGGTTGGGAGATGCTTGGATTGTCCCCAGGTGGGGTTGGGAGCACTTGGATTGTCCCCAGGCTGGTTTGGGAGACACTTGGATTGTCCCCAGGCTGGGTTGGGTCACACTTGGATTGTCCCCGGGCTGGGTTGGGTCACACTTGGATTGTCCCCAGGCGGGGTTGGGAGCACTTGGATTGTCCCCAGGCTGGGTTGGGAGATGCTTGGATTGTCCCCAGGCTGCAGCCCTGGTGGGAGCAGTCAGTGGAGGATTCCTTGGCAGCCCAGGGAGGTTTGGCAGGACAATGAACTGATCTGGAGCAGAGGATTTAAAAAAAAAGAGAGAAAAAAAAGAAAGCAGCAAAGCTGCTGAAGATTTCTATTATCTCCACCAGCATTTGGCACATTAGGGCTCCTCAGCATCCCTCATTATCACAGCCTGGGCTACAAATAATGCCTCGAGATCACTGCATTGCCCTGCCCCCACTTACTGCAGCCTTTAATCCACAGAGGTTTTTATCTTTTTACAGTATTTGCCACAACAGCTCTCCTATCCACAAACGGAACCTGACACCTCACGTTTGTTCCAGGTCGAGCTAAAGATTGACTTAAGTTTTATTTTAAAAACTTGCTGATGTTTAAGGACAGTTTGATTGCCTCCCCAGCCACTGGGGCAATATGAACCAGCTTTCTCCAGCAGGCAGAAGCTCATAAATGGAATTACAGTCATGGGAAAGGAGGAAATTTAAAATTTGGTAGTAGAGATTTTCCTTTCAGCTGCAGAAACCTTCGCACACAGCCCAGTCTGACCCAGCCAGGAGCAAACCCTCACAGCTCCACACCACATTCCCCCGAGCAGCTCTGACTCCGCCAGGTGTTCAAGGTGAGAGCAGAGGAGCCCCTGGGGACACCACCACCCCCTCCAAACCCCAGCACTCCTGCAAGGAAGAGATTTCACAGTAAAATAACCACTTTCACTGAAAATAACCTTTTCCTTTTAGCCAGAAAAGCTCTCCAAACCATCCTGCCTTGGCTCACGGGTTTCTGCCCCTTCCCAGGGAAATCCCACTGCATCCACCCCCAGTCCTGCCCCAGCCTTCTGAAGAGCCCCCTGGACCCCTCCAGCAGCTTCCTCCCAGTGCTGCCCTGACCCACCTCCCTCCATCCCAAACCTGCCCTAACCCACCTCCCTCCCTCCCCAAATCTGCCCTAACCCACCTCGCTCCATCCCTCCCCAAATCTGCTCTAACCCACCTCCCTCCATCCCAAATCTGCTCTAACCCACCTCCCTCCATCCCCAAATTTTCTCTAACTCCCCTCCCTCCATCCCCAAATCCCCTCGGGGGCTGTTTCCACATCTCCCCCCAGCTCCTCTGCCAGGTCCTGGTGTGTCCAGGGAATGTTCCCTGCTGGCACAAGGCAGGTGCCAATCCCAGCAGCTCCCTGGCCCCCGTTGGTGTCCCTGGCACGGTGGGGACGCTGTGCTGGTGTCCCTGGCACGGTGGGGACACAGTGTTGGTGTCCCTGGCACGGTGGGGACATGGTGTTGGTGTCCCTGGCACGGTGGGGACATGGTGTTGGTGTCCCTGGCACGGTGCTGCTGCCACAGAGCCTCTCCCACACTGACTCTCTTTGCTTCTCTCTTCTTCCCCTGCTCTGTTTGCTGCCCCAAGGCTCAGCAGCTCACAGGAAGCTGTTCCTGCCTTCCTACCCCTCGAAGCAAAGGTTAATTTTATTTCTGTGTCTGTCATGTGGCTCTTCAGCCCTAGCTGAGCCCTCAGTGTGGGCACTGTGCTGATCCTGCAGTGTGGGCACTGTGCTGAGCCTGCAGTGTGGGCATTGTGCTGAGCCCGCAGTGTGGGCACTGTGCTGAGCCCTCAGTGTGGGCACTGTGCTGAGCCCTCAGTGTGGGCACTGTGCTGATCCTGCAGTGTGGGCACTGTGCTGAGCCCTCAGTGTGGGCACTGTGCTGATCCTGCAGTGTGGGCACTGTGCTCTGCCCTCAGTGTGGGCACTGTGCTGAGCCCGCAGTGTGGGCACTGTGCTGATCCTGCAGTGTGGGCACTGTGCTGAGCCCGCAGTGTGGGCACTGTGCTGAGCCCTCAGTGTGGGCACTGTGCTGAGCCCTCAGTGTGGGCACTGTGCTCTGCCCGCAGTGTGGGCACTGTGCTCTGCCCTCAATGTGGGCACTGTGCTCTGCCCTGCTCCGACCAGGGCTGCTGAGCCTTCTCCCGAGAGGCTGCTCTGATCTGCAGGGAACAGGCCCAGGGCTGGCACAGGCTTCAGCTGCACGGGGAGATGCAGAGCCTGGGCAGAGGGAAACCCCAGGGATTTCTGTCCACAGGTTCACTTCAGGCCACCTACAGCCCTTAATGATGCTCCCTGGAGGAGCTCAGGCACAGAACAAAATGTGGGAGTGAAATTACATAATGAGCATCTCCCTCCAGCCCAGGAGGAGCAGCCAGAACACTCCAGTGCTGCTCTTTTCCCCTCATTACGGAGCTGGAGCTGAAAAGAGCAGGCATGGAGCTCTTGAACCCCGTGGGTCTCCTTTGTAGGGCTTTTTCCAACCTCCACGCTCCTGATTCCCGCACGGCAGAGCAGCATTACAGCCCAAATGAAGTAATCCTTTGATAAAGTGCAGTCATTTATTTGAAAAGTGTAGTCTCGCCATTAAAATGCAAATGAAATGAGTGCTAATACATTAGCTGGGGATGGGAGTTGAAATGGCTTATGACAAGTGTGCTTTCATGTGGAATAGAGCTGAGTGATAAGAGCCGTGTGTCAGAGAAGCCATGTTCAGATGTACATGTTTGTTTATTGAAGATATTAACGAAGGGCACGGCTTAAAGAGTATTATTATTTCCTCATCTTGTCTTTCTTTTGTCCCTGCCTGGTTCAAGTTTCCTGCTGAGAGGACCCTCCTGAGGGGACTCTGATCAAAAGTCACCTTTGATGAGTGATTGGATCCCTGCTGGAGCCGACATGGAAGCTGCTGGGATGTGTTTGATGCTCTGCTGTGGAGGGGAGCAGAAGGTCCCTGCCCGGGGACACCTCGTGGGCTGCAGGTGGTGTGAGAGCTGAGCCAGGGGACACAGAGAGCCTGGGGACACACTGAGCCAGGGGATGAGCACTGAGCCTGGGGACACAGAGAGCCTGGGGACACAGGGAGCCTGGGGACACAGAGAGCCTGGGGACACAGGGAGCCTGGGGACACAGAGAGCCTGGGGACACAGGGAGCCTGGGGACACAGAGAGCCTGGGGACACAGAGAGCCTGGGGACACACTGAGCCAGGGGATGAGCACTGAGCCTGGGGACACACAGAGAGCACTGAGCCTGGGGACACAGAGAGCCAGGGGACACACTGAGCCAGGGGACACACAGAGCACTGAGCCAGGGGACACAGAGAGCACTGAGCCAGGGGACACACAGAGCCTGGGGACACAGAGAGCACAGAGCCTGGGGATGAACACTGAGCCCTTCCACTCCTTCCCGGGGATGTCCAATACAAGCCAATGCCTTGTGCTATTTTCCTCCTTCTTGCAGAAAGGAAGAGGAGAACAAGGATGTTTCTGGAGGGTTGGTTGCCTTTGCCAGGTGCTGTTCACAGTCACCAGAAGTTGTGTTTCCACCAGAGCTGGGCTGTGGCAGCAGAGAGGCCCAGCCTGCTGGACTCTGTGCCCTTGGGATGACACCATTCACTGGCACCGTGTGACATCCTCGGTCCAGGGACACCCCTGAGGGGCCTGCAGCCATCTCAGCGTGCCCACACCCTGGGCAGGAACAGCCTAAATCCCAGATGTTTTATTTAAAGAGCATTTCAGGGCCAGGATCACAGGAAGGGCAGAGGTTTGGGGCACTCGTTATCCTGCAAGGACACCAGGGACGACCTGAAGCTCTTCCTCTCCACCCCAGCACTCCACAGCCCCAGCAGCTCTTTAAACACGAGGCCACTCAGCTTTTGCATTCATCTCCTCCCACTGCCCTGCTCAGCCCTTTCCAGAGGCAGAATGAGCCAGGAAAACTCTCCCTGTCCTTCCTTTGTCTGCCACAGGCGTGGGTAGAGAACAGCAAACTCTGCCTTTCCCCTGTCACCAGGACAGGTGCTCCCAGCATTGAAACAACTGCCTGACACTTTGAAATTAAATCCCCCTGCTGCTGCCACCCCTTCTCCGTCTCCTGTGTTTATACACACCCAGGTTTGTTTTTGTAGGGCTGCTTGTAAGTGCTCTGGCTTTGTCTCCATTACACAAAAGGTTTTTCCCATCAAAACAACTAATTGAAGTTCATTCTCTTGTTGTGAGATCATTGTCTAGACAAAGAATTATAGATTTTGCCTAGATATACCTAGGGAAGAAAGAGCCAGCCAGTCCCTTTTAGGTAACACTATCTTATCACAGTTTGCAATGTACGCGGGGTGGATATCTGCAGTAATTATCTCTGTGTGCAAACACCTCTCCTTTCACAGGGAAGACATAACACGAGATTCACATGCTCGATCTGCCTGTGTTTCATTGTTATTATAAAGTTGTCATCGGCTCCACACACGTTCTGCTGGTGCAGCTCTGCTGTGAGCCACGACGAGGCTGCCAAAAATTATTTGCAGTTCTCGATTTGCATAAAGAAATGTGAACATATTCCAGCAGCCCTGGGAATGGTTGGGTTCCTGAGCACACATCCATGGGGAGGAAATGCTGTTTGCAGGGACGAGTTTGGAGTGAGAGCCACAGCAGGAGGAGGTTCTGGAGAGGAAATTCTGTTTGCAGGGACGAGTTTGGAGTGAGAGCCACAGCAGGAGGAGTTCTGGGGAGGGAATTCTGTTTGCAGGATGAGTTTGGAGTGAGAGCCACAGCAGGAGGAGGTTCTGGAGAGGAAATTCTGTTTGCAGGATGAGTTTGGAGTGAGAGCCACAGCAGGAGGAGTTCTGGGGAGGCTGCTCCAGACCTGAGCGGGTGCTGGGAGCAGTTCAGGGCTCAGCCCAAAGAAGGGGAGGGAAGGACCCAAGAAAGGCTCCCAGTGACCCCAGCCACCACTGACCCCAGCACTGGTTAAACTGGGAGTGCCCTTCAGAGCTCCAGGAGCGCTCAGGGTCCCAGCCTGGGCCAGGCTGCAGCCACTCTGCCACCTCTGAACTTGTTCCTGCCCAAGGAGCTCTGCCAGCAGCATCCCCACTCCACAGCACCAGGTGAGAATGGCATTTCAGAATGGCAGAGGCACAGAGCTCCCTGAACTCCAATAAACTCCATTTTTTCCTCAAGGAAACAACAATTGGAAGTTTCTGATGTGACAGTACATGTGTGGGAAGCAGCGAAAGGCAGAAAGGGAGGAAAACAGCAAAAATGTGCATTTCCCCGTGGAAAATTTTGATTTTGCAAACAGGACACTTTCCTTTAGGTAATTTTTCCAGTGGGAAGAAATCTGCACTAGCTGTAGTGCTCACCACAGGTCTGGCACTCAATGATAGAGCTTAGGGCTGCAATCCCTTGTAACACCCTGGCCCTGCTGTCGGGGGATTTTTATTGCACTTTGGTGTAGAATGAATTGCAGTGCAGTAATATAATGTCCTCTGAGCTTGTGCCCACGGCAGAAAATGAGATCTCCGGGCTGGGATCAAGGAACAGCGATGTAAATCCAGGAGAGTTAACATTTTGCGAGAGCTCAGAACTCCAGCAAGGCAGCAGAGGTTAGTCCTGGTGTAAGAGAGATCCTCGAGCCCTGCCCGAGGGATCCTCACTGTGCCTTCCACAAAAGGAGCTTTTCCTACCTTCCCTGTCGCCCTGTTTTTCAGCCTTCTGATTCTGTTTGCATTTTTGCTAAGGAGTTTCTCACGCATTTCACATAAACAAAGCAGTGTTTCTGTAACTGTCCTTTTTGTTTTCATTCCATTCCTGATAGAAGAGGTTTTGATGGACTTTTACCTGAACCAGTGGAGTTGGAGAGGAGAAGACCTCACTGTCCAATCCACGGGGTTCCATAAAATTGTATATAAGACAGAAAATTAAAGACTTCCCTCTCTTTTTCCTTTCACCTCACTACGTGTGTGTGTTCCTTTTGTGCTCGCTAGCGACACTTCCCCACCTGTTAGAGAACATTCCTCTTGGGCTTCCCAAAGGGAACCTCGGCAGGTGACTCGCAATCCATGCCCAAGCCATGCCCAGGCCGTGCCCAGCCCTGCCCTGGCACCGAGCCCCGAGCACAGCGGGATCAGCCCTCGGGGCTGCCGCTGGAGCCAAACCAGCCCAAAACCCTGGGAATTCCCTGTCCCCGCCAGTCCTTGCCCCCGGCCGGGGCACTCCGAGGGGCACAGGGACAGGACAGCCCCCTGCAGATGTTCCAGCTGCTGGAACGCGCTCGGTAACCTTAGGGACGAGGGAAAACAAACCCGGGAGCCCCACGGAGCTGCTTTCAAGGTTCCCATTCATCGCCGAGCAGAAAACTCACAGAACGCACGTTAAGAAGCTCGGTCCCTGTTCCCCACCCCCAGTCCCCTGCCCAGACCGAGCCCTTTTGGGGCGGATCCAGCGGGAATCGGTGCCCGGCCGAGCTCCGGGGAGGGGGAGCCGAGCCCAGAGCAGCCCTGGCAGAGCACGGCGGGCAGGAGGGGCAGCGCTGGCACAGGGACACAAAGGGGAATTGTTCCCCAACAATCGGCGGGGAGGGAGGGAGCGCCGAGCCCCTCCGAGCCCCTCTGAGCCCCTCTGAGCCCCTCCGAGCCCCTTGATTTATGGCTCGCAATAATATGTGCTGGAGCCCCGCAACCCAGAGTGCTGTGCGGGTGACCTGGAAAAATAAGTCTATTAACCCTAATCAATCTCCCATTATCCATCCTCGTCCACGATTTAGGCAGCGAAGGAGTCACCAAGGCCTCTCAGCTCGGTTCGAACTAATCCCATTGTCTTTCCTAACCAGGGGCCGTGAAGGAGGAGCGGAATTATCCCTCGGTGTTTGAGGGGAAAGAACTGGGGGGGACCAAGGCTCTTCCCTTTCATCTTTTAGTGAGAAAGTGGAGAATTGTTTTCGTTCTGAGCCGCGGGGACCGAGCGGAGCCCCGGGCTCGGGTGGGTGTCTGTTCCCAGGGGAGCCCCGGTCACGGGTGGGTGTCTGTTCCCAGCCCTGGGCTCGGGTGGGTGTCTGTTCCCAGCCCCGGGCTCGGGTGGGTGTCTGTTCCCAGGGGATCCCAGGGCTCGGGTGGGTGTCTGTTCCCAGGGGATCCCAGGGCTCGGGTGGGTGTCTGTTCCCAGGGCAGGGCTCGGGTGGGTGTCTGTTCCCAGCCCCNGGGGATCCCAGGGCTCGGGTGGGTGTCTGTGCCCAGCCCAGGGCTCGGGTGGGTGTCTGTTCCCAGGGCAGGGCTCGGGTGGGTGTCTGTTCCCAGCCCCGGTCACGGGTGGGTGTCTGTTCCCAGGGGATTCCCGGGCTCGGGTGGGTGTCTGTTCCCAGCCCCGAGCTCGGGTGGGTGTCTGTTCCCAGCCCCGGTCACGGGTGGGTGTCTGTTCCCGGGGGATCCCAGGGCTCGGGTGGGTGTCTGTTCCCAGCCCCGGTCACGGGTGGGTGTCTGTCTGTTCCCGGGGCAGCGCTGGGCATGGCGGCCCCAGAAGGACTCTGCCAACACCTCCCGCCACAATTAGCTAAACCAATCTGCAGATTAAGTGCTTTATTAGGGCCGCTAATGATGAAGTTTGTCAGGGCTGGGGTGCAGCTTGGCTCAGCTGTGGCACCCCACGGAAAGGAGGGAGGGGACAAAGGGAGCTGGCGTGTCACTGTATGGACTCGGGGAATGGATCCGGCAGAAAATGGCACTTGAATCTGGACCAGGAAAACCGGGAATACAAAGCCCCTTTCTGACTGAGCTCTTTTCTTTCCTTCCCATCCCTTCCCCCAGCCTTTAAAAAAAGATTAAAAATACAAAATAAAATGGGAAGTTCTATCAAATCGGCGATGCCCAAAACAGCAGTAAATGAGGAAACCCTGCCAGGCTCCCTGCCAGTCTCATACCGCAGGTCAGGGTGCAGCAATCAAAAGATGCTCCGTGGTGAAACATCCACCAAATTAGTCCAGCAGCAAGCTAATTTTCTTTAGCTCTTTTATGTTAATCAAAAAGGAAAAGAGAAAGTGGGGACATTATCCAGCTAGAAATGAAAACAATCCTTGCAAAATTTCCCCCCTTCAGCATGAATTAGAGCAGAAACAAACACACCACAGGGCTCCAGCAGATCTTCCAGGATTAATTATTATATTCACAGCAGCTCAACATTTTCTTAGTAAATTAAATTTCTGGAAGCTCTCTCGTGTGCACACAGCCTCATTCCACCTCGCAGTGTCCCTGTGCGGCCGAAGGAGGAACATTCCTGGGGCTTTGAGGTGCTTCTCTTCCGAGGGCACATAAAAAACCTCAGCTCAGATCAGCTCTGGCCCACATCTGCCCTGGCCCACTCCCCACAGCCCAGGAGTGCTTCAGGTGCTTGCACAGACGCAGTTTGCTGTCTGTAGGTGGGGAGGTGTGGATGAATCCACCTCTGCCTGTGCCACGAGCTCCAGGAAAGCTCAGAGAGAGGGAAAGAGCCCTGACAGCCTCGTTAGAGGGAGACTTGGAGATCCTGGGCGCTATGGATTGGGTAAGGCATTAGATTTATTTAATGAATTAAGATCCTGTTATTTACAGGATGCCTTTGGAGACAGAGTTGTAGCTCATGGCTGCCACGGGAAATTCTCCTCACCGAGGCCTTGAGGAGAAGCATTCCCTTTTTTATGGTGTCCATTGGGGAGGGAAATTAATGCTAAGCAGGCAGTGATAATTTGCTGCTTTATAGGATTGAATTATCGCCCTGTCAGCACAGAGATGAAAACCCTGAGCCATGAACAAATACACCTTTGCACCTGAAGCTGCAGGATCAGCCACCGTGAGCAGCTCCCATCGCTCCACGGCAGCTCTGCTCTTCCAGTAATTAATTCCGAAGCCTCCTGGATTTCGCCTTGTCCTTTCGATTGCTGGGCATGCCTTAATTTGGCACTCCAGTATTCCATGCTCCTTCTCCAGGCTCATAAATCACTCACAAACCCTTCCTGAAAAGAGAAAGGAGATCTGTTCTGCTCTCCATGCACAGGCACAACTTCCCAGAGTTAATGCAAGTTTGGCACGTGCAGGGGAGAGCTGCTGGACCCCACGGACCAAAAGTCATTGGCATGGAAAAATAATTGCAAGAGAAACAGCTTGAAAAGCAGGAATAGTAGGGCTCGGATCAAACTCATTGTGCTGTGTTGGGAAATTGCTTTATTCAGCACTATCTGGTCTGCATGTGCTGGAGGGGCTGTGAGCAGCCTTCCCTTGCTCCACTGCCTGGTGTCCCTTCTCCCCACTGCCGTCACTGAGATTTTTCCCTAATTTCTCCCAGATGTTGAAGAAAGGTCTTTTGTCCTGCAGCCACCCTGGGGCAGAGGGAAGTGGAATGAGAGATGAGGTGGTCCTGAGCCTCCTCTTCCTCTTCCTCAGGCTGGGCAGTCCTTACCCCTGGAACTGAGGTTCCCAGAGCACTCCTGGGTTCTGCTCTGGGTTCCCAGCATGAGGAGGTGTGGGTTTATCCCAGGAGCAAAGGGCATCCCTCTATCCTCCAGGAACAGTCCAGGAGCTCTCCTGCCAGCACAGGGATTTTCCAGCCCCATGCACTGGCCTGAGGTTGTTCCCAGGGCTGGTAAACTCCAAGGCCAGGAATCAACAACAAACCATTTTACTTCAACAGCAGAACATTCCCTGCCTTTTACCTAAACATTCCCAGTTTGTTTTCCAGGGCAGAGGGAGCTGGGATTTCTCTCTCTTCAACACCCTGCAGAGTCAGCCTCTCCAACAGAGCTGCCCAGGACTGAGCAAACACTTTCTGGTGACCTGAACTGCACCTTTTGCCCATATCCCTAAAACACTCACTCATTCCAAGTGCAGATTGTACTAAACTGGGGCAGTTACAAGCAGACAGAGTTGAATTTTCAAAGTGCAGGTGCTTCACTCAACACAAATTCAGCTCAGACAGCTCTGGCACTTCTACAGCAGAAAAATAAATAGCCTTAACAAAGTTCATTTTATTGAGTTATTTTTCACGTTTCGAGGTCTGAATTGTATGTGCCCATTTGGAATTGGAGACTTTTCCAACCTCCTGGAAATCCTTGTGTGTGTGTGGGGAAAAACCATCTCCCACCCAACCCTGACAGCAGCAAGGAGCATTTCAAACCAAGGGATGGGTGGAACGATCCCAATCCATCCATCAGTATCTGCACAGCCCCAGCACCCCTGATGGGTCACGGGTAATTATTTGTACAAAAGGAGCCAGAGGGACAATGTTGTTCAGCCCTGAAGTCACTGAAAGACGTCAGCGAGTTTGGCTTGGGGTGGGGAGGGAGTGTGAAAGGTGATTATCCAGCCTGGATTCTCCCCAGAGTCACTTCCATCGCTCCCCTCTAGCTTTTATTTGTTCTCTAGGAAGCCTGATTACAAATCAGGAGCAGGCTGCCTCCGAAACCTCTTCCAGGCAGGCTGCAGCACCAGGACAGAGCTCATTTATCTGTGGGGCTGCTGCCCACGATATCCCAGCCGTGCACAATCCTGTTCTCCACCCTGTGCTTCCAAAGCTCTTCCTTTAGCAGGATTACTGTAACAACAGACAGCTCACAGCAAAACCCATCTGCAGAGCCTGCACTGCCCTGAACGCAGGGAACAATCCTCCTGTCAGTGCTAATCCACCCTCTGCCCCACCCCTGTGGAAAACCAAACCGCCACGGAAAACAGGAGCATTTCAAACGCTGCACACGCGAATTCCCAGCACAATATCCTGTCACCCTTTTCTGCAGGTTTCAGTCTCACCCAGTGATTGCTGCACCCAGAGCCATCCAGGGAGGCATCCCAGGAACACCTCAGCCCTGATGCACTCACTTGTGAGTTTTGTAAGGGTTTCAGCAGGGATAGTATTTATCATTATCCCTATTTCAGCACCGCACAAAGGGGCCATGGTGCTTCCACAGCTGCATCTGCCAGGCTGGAGGGAAACCCAGCTGGGTCTCAGGGAAGCAAGAAGAGCTGGGTGAGGCAGTGCCAATCCTCCACCTTGGCTCCTCTGCCCATTGCTTGTTCCAGCAGACACATCTCGCTGCACCACAGGACCAAGGCATTCCTCTGTGTCCCAGCAGGAACCCCAAGAAGAAGGGAAGGAGCAGTTTCCAGCCCCAGCTTCTGGGCAGGGCCATCACCTCTCTGTGTGACCACAGCAGCACTGCTGGCACACAGCCAAGGTCCCAGCCAGGGCCACTGCACCCATGGCTCGGTGGCCAAGGAGGACACCAAGGGCTTCCTTCTCCAGGCACTGATGAACACTTATGGACCAAGGTGTGCAAACCCCCCAGGCTGTGCCCAGCCCTCAGCGGGTGCACACCACCACCACTGCCTGCTCAATTTAATTACCAGGGAGGCTTCCATCAGCAGAAATGAAAGGCATTTACCATTAGGTCTTTCTGGCTTCTGAATCCATCAGCATCATCCTGCATACATTGATTTTAGGCAGAGATAAGTAGGCCAAAACTCCCCTGCCAGATGCCTGATTGGCATTATTTCTCTATTAAATAATTCCATGTTTTAGGAAGGGTCCCTCTGCACAGCACTGCAGTGATTGCCACGTCCAGGCCTTTGGGATGCAAGGACTCTGTGAAGATTCAATTAGAGCACCTCTGTGGGGCTGGGAATGCTCCCTGATGGTCTGCCACAGACCTCTCTAATTGTCACCTTTGTGCCAAACCCACTCTGGTTCTGCTCATTAGCACAGCAATTGCACCTTGCACCTTCCTGGGGGAGCAGAGACACCTCAGGCACCTGCACCCACCTCAGGGCGGCTCAGAGGGCACCTGGGCACAGAGATGCTCCCAAGCACAGGGAGGAGAATGAGAATTCATCTGGAGAGGTGCAGGGACTGGCCCAGGTCCCAGGGCAGCCACGTTACCCAGGCTGGCTGTGAGCTGTGTGGGGCTCAGCCTGGCCCTTCCTGCTCTGCTCCTCTTCCCTTTCCAAACCAAACTGGCATTGGCAGAATTATCTGATCCCTTAGGTTT
>VZRF01006265.1:45630-59577 GCA_013396875.1 Vireo altiloquus
CAGAGATTGGCTAGCACATGAGAATCAATTAGTACACGATTAATAATTGGTAGGTTATTTCTAGCGCGGGGAGTAGGAATGGAATTCCATAACATTTCGTTATCGAAGCAGCTTGGTGCCTCAATGTCTGTAGTTTTGGTTTCTTAGGCATAACATGCAGCTTCTCTACGCTGTTTTTCTTAATTTGCACGCACAAGGACAACTTACCCTTGAGCTCTCTCTCCTTAGGGTATCCTTTATAATATGGTTGTAAAGTCAGGGCTACTGTAAGGGCCGCAACATCCTGCCCTGCCTGGGGTGGCTCTCAGCAGGTTTCTGCAGGGTCCCTCAGGGCTCAGGGCTGTGCTGTTCTGTCCCTGACTCTTCTCCATGACATTTATTCCTCTCCCTCAAGCAGAGCCTGCTGTGCTCTGAGGCTTGCCTGGCTCTGGTGACCGAGTGGTGCCTCTGACCTCACCCCGGGCAGGTGATGCCCTCATCTGATCCCATGGAAGAGAGATGCCACTCTCGAATTTAGAAGTGGAACATCATGAATCAGGAATGTTTATGGAAGGTCTGAGAAGCTTTGTCCCAATTCCAGTGTTGGGTGATTGTTAAGTGCTTGAAACTTTATAATGGAGAGTTCTGATTAAGAAACTAATTTTTTTTTCCCCCCCAGAAACTCAGTGGGATTTAGGCTTTTGGATTTTTTTCCTCTGTTTTTTTTCCCCCTATTGTAAATGATGACTGGAAGTAGAACACTAATAAGCAAAACAAGCATTTGCCTGAAACGTTTTTCGACCTAGTTTTCAGTAAATTTGGGGCAATGTTTTTCCTCAATGTTTTTTGATTGTCAAAACAGAAAACAAATCTTTTGTGACAGGTCAGATCTTTCCATTCCAGAGGCTGTGTGTGCTCCTGCGAGGTCTAAGCAGCAGTGCTGTCCAGTGGGACACATGTGAGAGAGCTCTGCTGATGGATGGCACAGGGAAAGGTGGAAAACCAATCCTTTATTATCATTAGATAATTATGGACATCATCATTAGATTTTATTTTTATCATTAGATAAAAATGGACAATGCCAGCTCCTGAGTTCTTCCCACTTTGATATCAGCATCAATTGCCCAAGCAGAAGCCAGGCAAGGATGGAATTTGCCCAAGCTTGCCCCCCTTTCTCTCCCCAAGATGAAGGTTTGCAGTTGTTGGGCCCAGGAGGGTCTGGGTGTGCTTGGAGAGCGAGCTGGAGAGGCTTTGTTATGTCAGTGTGAGCATGAGAGAACAGCACTGAACGAGCTCCAGGGAGCTGCAGAGTCACACTGGGCACTGCAGGATTTGAGAAATATAAAAGTTAAACCCTAAGGCATCACAGGGAACTCGTTCAAGGATGGCTCTGGCAGGAAACACCAGCCCAGTGACAGCCAGTGCTTACCTCTGTGGGCTGAAACACAGAGGAAGAAGAAGGAAGTTCAGGAAGAGGCCTGAAAATAAAGAATAATTTAAAATATGGTGGAGATTGAAAAAAAAAAAATCCAATTGGTTTAAAGCCAGATGAGCTGCGAAGGAGAAATATTAACTGGTTAAACAGGGAATATGTGAAGGCTGGGAAGATGTCCCTGCCTAATATTGGAGGTGATGGAAATGAAACAAGAGGGAAGCAGAGAGAGAAAAGCACCTCTCTGAGCTGGGCCCTTTAAAACCAGTTGCAATTGAAGTGGAAGAATAAAGCAGAGCAGCTGAGGGCTGGGATAAGATTGATTTAAGACAAGATACAATTTAAAGGCGAGGCAGAGGTGGAAGCAGAGGCTGCAATGAAATCAATTTACACCAAGATGCGATTTAAAGTGATGAACTCGGGTTGGAAACCTGGAGCTGGGGGAGCAGGGGAGGGAGAGGGGGATGGGGAGAGGCAAGTTCAGGAGAGATGTGTTTGGAACCTGCTGCCGAGGGAATTGATGGGTTTGGGGCTGGTTTTGCTGGAGGACAAAGGACTGGTCCTGAAAAGCTGCACAGAGGCAAAGTTTGGTATGCAGGGGCCAGGGAGACAAGAGCTGCCTGCCCCATGGACCTGGCAGACACCAAGGGACTGTGAAAAGGAGATTTTCCCCACCGAGGTGCAGTGCCCGAAGCTCCGTCTGGGAGCGCCGCAGGTGAGGCAGGAGCCTGCACAGGGCTCACAGCCAGGCCTGGGACAGGCTCGGGGGCCATAAATCCCCGCGGCTCGGCTCCAGGAAACCTCTCAGCAGCCTCTGGAGTCGCCGCTCAGTCTCACAGCCGAGACTAAACAGAGCAAACCCGGAGGAGCTCCGGCAGGATCCATCCCCGGCCGGGCTGGGACTGAGCTGCTGCCAGCAAAGCTCCGCCGGGACACAGAGCTCAGCCCCTGCCAGGACAGCCCTGCCCGGGACAGCAGCACAGCCCTGCCAGGACACAGAGCTCAGCCTCTGTCAGGACACAGAGCTCAGCCTCTGCCAGCACAGCCTCGAGAGCCCCAGATCGCTCCCGGGACCGCTGGGGACCCCCGGACCCCCCTGTGCCCCCTCATCCCCATCGCATCACCCAGAGGACACTTTGTACATCACTTCCACCCCAGCATCTCATCAATCTAACAAAAACCCCAAACCAACCCCACCTTTTTTCAGCACTTTCGAAATAAAACATTTTTCAGTTCATCAGCTTTTTGTTGCCACACCTACTTTTCTTGCCTGGCAAATTTAATAGTGACTTGCAGAATCTCTCTTATCTCATCACCAGTGCCCAGCCAGGCAGAGTCAGAGTCGCGCACCAAGCACTTGATGCTGAAAGCAAATCCTTCAAAATCTTGTAAATAAATAGGCAAAGAAAGCAAAGGAATTACCTTGCTCAGCAGGAAACAAGGACCTGTTCTCTCCTCTCCTCTCCAGCAGATTTAACCAACTTCTGCCTCCCTCTTGTCAGCCACACCACTAAGGTAGAGTCTCCTGGCTGAGGTTTGCACTGGTGACGAGGGCAGGGGCAAATAACCAGGTAATGATCGATAAATAACCAGGCAATGCCCGATAAATAACCAGGTAATGATCGGTAAATAACCAGACAATGCCCGATAAATAACCAGCTAATGCCTGATAAATAACCAGCTAATGATCGGTAAATAACCAGGTAATGATCGATAAACAACCAGCTAACGATCGATAAATAACCAGTCAGTGCCCCAAGCACCTGCTCAGCTTTCAGGGCATTTTAAACTCAGCCTAAAATGAGCTCTTTTGCAGAGATCAGTCACAAAACTCAGGTCTAATGTGTGAATAAATCCCCTCTGTCCCCCCCAGGGACCCAGGAGTTGCTCAAACATTCCTGTCCCAAGTGTGCATCAGAGATGTGTGAAGGACTCCCTGTCCCTGGTGTCCCTCATGTCCCTCATGTCCCTGGTGTCCCTGGTGTCTCTTCCCTCGCTCGTGTCCCTGGTGTCCTTTGTGTCCCTGGTGTCCCTCATGTCCCTCATGTCCCTGGTGTCCCTGGTGTCTCTAGCAGCCCTCGTGTCCTTTGTGTCCCTCCTGTCCCTGCTGTCCCTCGTGTCCCTCGTGTCCCTCGTGTCCCTGGTGTCCCTCATGTCCCTCACGTCCCTCGTGTCCCTGGTGTCTCTCGTGTCCCTCGTGTTCCTCCCTCGTGTCCCTTCTCTCAGCCCATGAATGCAAAGCACTTTCCTTGTCCTTCGCAATTAGCTTGATTTTGAGCAGGCTGAATATGAAAGAAAACCAGACATTTCCAGTACTTTTAAGCCCCATTTGGTCTGATTAAAGCAGTCTTTAAAAAACGAGAAAGGAGGGGGAAAGCAATAACTTTTAAAAACTTGTCCTGAATGCAAAGGAAAATGGAGTGCAGTGTATGAGTAATTCAGGATTAATTGTAGAATTACGTTATTCATGCAATGCTGGTTGAGGGAAAGAATAAGCACTTCTGAAGCCATTAAAGAAAATCCCAGTAAAACATGAGCGAGCTGATGTGTGCAGTCTCAGGGGTCCTGGAGGGAGTGAATGCGGCAGAAATGTCCAATTTATAGCTCTGGGGCTGTGGAGAAACACGGAGCCCAAAGCCACCTCTCCTTGTAGGTCAGGGAGGGGGAAATGTTTATCTGTAGGATATTGTGGCTGACCCGAGGCAGGAACACACAGCTCAAAGCGTGGGGCACGTCGTTAATTCAGAGCCATCGAGACTGGACTGAGCCTTCAGACCACGAGCGGTGCCTTTCTTCCCCAGTAATGGTTTGTTTGCCTGGCTCAGGGGTGACTTCAGCCCCAGTGTGTTTTCACTCTTTCATTCACTCTTTCATTCACTCTTCCATTCTCTCCAGCAAACTCCATTTGCCTCCCACAGGAGCCGAAAGGGTTCTGGAGCTCAGAGATGCCCTGTGAGCCTCTCCATGACACCAGCTAATTATCTCCTCATTAACAACAACATTAGCATTCCATTTGACATATACAAGATAATTTGTTAATTGCGCTTTAATTACAAAGTTATTAAGAGCTCAGAGGCGTTCAACAGAAGATTGCAATTACCACAAGCTGCAAAATTGCTCCCAGCAATTTGGAGATGTTATCAGAAACTGATTCCCTGCGTTCAGCTGAAGATGGAAAAGAGACAGGAGATTTATGGGCTGACATCACAAATTCCTTCTGCTCCCTCTGAAGATGTTTCCCTTCCCTCCTGGGAAGCACCAGGAGCTGCCGTGCTGAGATACCTCAGATATTGCTGATTTCTCTGCTCGTGTTCCAGGGAGCTCCAGCCCTCGGTGGAGGAGGGACAGAGGGGGGACAGAGGGGACACCCAGGAGGGACAGAGGGACAGAGGGACAGAGGGGACACCCAGGAGGGACAGAGGGGCAGCCCGGGAGGGACAGAGGGACAGAGGGACAGAGGGACAGAGGGGACACCCAGGAGGGACAGAGGGGACACCCGGGGGCTGGGTGGGCTCAGTGACTCTGGGAAGCCTCTGGCACCTCCCGGATCAGCTCAGCACAGGGACACGAACCTGCAGGAGCTGGAAGGTCTTCGGGCAGGCCCTGGCACTGCCCAGAGCAGCTGTGGCTGCCCCTGGATCCCTGGCAGTGCCCAAGGCCAGGCTGGACATTGGGAGGTGTCCCTGCCATGGCAGGGGTGGGATGGGATGAGCTTTAAGGTCTCTCTCAGGCCAAACCCTTCTGGGATTCCCTGGCTGCAGAGAGGTCTCCCACACCCTGGTGATGTTCCACCCCAGCTCCATGAGCTGGGAGCTCTTCCTGGGCTGCCTCCAAAGCCCTGAGCTCCCCATGGCTGACACCAAGCATCTCCAGCCTGTGCAGCCACAGGACTCAAAAGAAAAGAGCTCTCAGTGCCTGGGCTCTGCACAAAGCTTTGTTTGCTCCTTCGCAGGGTCCCTGCGCTCACAGGGAGTGCCAGGACCTGAAGAAAGCCAGGCAGGAGAGGCTCCCCTGGGCTTGATGAGATTTCCTCTTCTCCTTCCCTTTCTCTCCATCTATCTGAGGTGTCTCACTGTGATGTCATTCCCTGGATTAGCTGTCAGATCTGCTGGAAAAATGTCCTGGTGAATGTGGCCATTACCCAGCCTGGGGCCCTGGCACTGCTGGATAACCCTGACGGGAAAAGCAGGACACTGGCTGCAGTGCGTGCCAGAAATCCCTGATAAATAGGCAGGATTTAAACAAAATTTCACTTTCCTGCTGCCTCAGTAACTGCAAACTTCTGAAAAGCTTTCATTCCGTACCTTAGGAAACACAGGCAGTTACAAAATGCCAATAGCACTTTATTAAAAACGTCCCGAAAGAAATTTTCTGACTTCTTTGAAAAAGGAGTTGAAGAGAACATTCAGCAGCACAAGGATTAGGACATCCTAAAGAATGAGTGGAAAAAAGGGAATTACAACCCTGCTGGAGAAATCTCTGAGGGAGTGTTCAGAAACCACGCAGACACAGAGAGGAATTTTTTCCCTATAAATGAAATAAATGTAGGCTCATTTCACAGATCCGTATTAGGCCCCTTTCAGCTGCCCTCTGCCCCTTCCATCCCAGCCTGGTTTTATTGCACCCTTTGGGAATCCATCCCACTCCTGCAGTCACACACACCCCTGGAGCGTGGAGTTCTCCCTGCTCAGAGCTCCCTGTCCCACCCTGGCTCTGGGTGCTTCTCCTGCCCCACTGGAAGCACCCCTCTGTGCTGCCCTGCCCCAGCTCGGGCACAGGCTGGGATTTATTCTGGTTCACCCAATTTGTATTTCACAGCCATCAGCTTCCCTCTGCCCCTCTGACTCCTCCACCCTCCCCAAGGGGAACATTCAGGAGGACTTTGGGGATGACAGGACAAGAAAGGAGGTGGAAAGGATTCCAGGTTTTTGGTGTGTCTTTCCAGGCATTTCATTTTAGACTTTAAAAGAAGAGAGATTTAGGTTGGATATCAGGAACAAGTTCTCCCCTGGCACAGGGTGCCCAGAGCAGCTGTGGCTGCCCCTGGATCCCTGGCAGTGCCCAAGGCCAGGCTGGACATTGGGGCTGGGAGCAGCCTGGGGCAGTGGGAGGTGTCCCTGCCATGGCTGGGGTTGGATCTGGATGGTTTTTAAGGTGTTTTCCAGCCCAAACCATTCTGGGATTCTCTAATATCTGTTACAGGCATTTCCTTACAGCCAGACCAAAACTCAGCTAAGTGTGATAGGAAATCCAGCAGTCCCAGAGGTGATTCCTAGGGAAAAATACCTTGAAAATGATATTTCCCACATCCTATTCCTCCCTTACACCTCTTTGCTGGCCTGGTTTGCTCTGTCAGAGCTGTGTGGGCTGTGGGTGCCAGCCAGCAGCGCTCCCTCCGTGCTCCAGAATCCCCAGAGCAGCAGCACAGCAGCCTCTGGAACACAGCACAGATAAGATTTAATGTCAGAGTGATTCAAACCGAAGTGCTCCACTTGGAGTTTCCAAGCAGCAAATCAAAATGTGTCAGCAAGAGTCAAAGCCCTAAATTAATCGTGCACAAATGGGGGAATTAAAAAGCGATTCCTCCGGTTTGTCCTGGGGTTTAGAGCAGGAATAAAGCAAATTGGAACCACAACTTATCTCCTAAGCAAAAGCCTAAATAAGAAAAAGTTCTCTTACTCATTTCAGGGAAGCTACAACTCCTCAGGTTCCTGATGCTGAAGCCTTGGGCAGAGAAGAGGGAAAACTTCCCACAGGGGAAGCTCAACCCAACCAAAACCAACCCAACACCCCAAACTGGCACAGAACTGGCACAGCTCACCCCCCTCAGTGGGGACTTAAACCCCCTCAGCTGCCTGAGGCACCCAAGCTGTTCCTGGGGAAAAGGTGTGGGGCTCAGTGAAGCTCAGAGAAATCAGCATCTGAAGCAATGACCATCAGCTGCAGACCACAAAAACTTCCAGTGCACAGCATTTCCAAACCAGACTCGTTTCAGCCAATGGAAATGTTCATCCTGGTGATATTCTGAGGGTTTTCTGTCAAAGCACAAACCTTTCAGGCCTCTGACAGCTGAGAAATGGAACATGCCAAGCAGTCAAGGGAAAATACTGCAAACCCCATTAGTTCTGACCATGCAGCTAATTCTCTTCTATTTGAATTGCCAAAGACCTGCTTGAAATGTTTAACTTGTCAGCTGCCAAACCCCAGAAATATTTGCTCTCTAATGTTTAGACGAATCTTGACAAATATTATTTACAATTTATCAAAAACTTTCCCCCAGAAATTGCCTTCATCTCATCTATTCTGCATTAAGCTGGGCTGCCTGCATCTGCTTGAGGCTGTCAAGGCTTTAATGTTTATTATTTGCAGAGGACAGCAGCTGGCGAGGAGCAGACCCTTCCCCAAACCCTGGCACCCTGTAAAGGCAGGAGTTGCAAGCACGGCTTTGTTTGGGGCAAAAAGCAGGGAAACAGAGGCTCTTTGAGGTGAGGACCCTGGCAGGACTCCAGGGAGGTGCTGAGGGCTCTGGAGCAGAGCTCCTGTGCCAGGGCTGGGCAGGAGGGCTCAGAGCTCTCCAGACAGAGACAAAACCACAGAGTGCTGCTGCCAGGCTGGAGGGAGAATAACCAAACATCCCTTGGAATGTCACCAGGCGGGGCTGGGGGAGCACCTGCAGCACTGGCTCGGGGCTGAGGGACCCTGGGTGCATCCCCAGGGCAGAGCAGGCAGAGGGCAGAGCTGATTTACCCTCCCAGCACAGCCATGCTGACCCCATGGGCACAGCCCAGAGCTCTCCTGCTGCTCAGGCACAACACCTTGGAAAAGAGACAGAGGAGGCTCCAGGGAGAGCTCAGAGCCCTTCCAGAGCCTAAAGGGGCTCCAAGGGATCTGGAGAGGGACTGGGAACAAGGGACTGGGTGCCAGGACAAGGGGAATGGCTTTAGGGTGAAGGAGGGCAGACTTAGATTGGATATTAGGGTGAAATTCCCTGGGAGGGTGGGCAGGCCCTGGCACTGCCCAGAGCAGCTGTGGCTGCCCCTGGATCCCTGGCAGTGCCCAAGGCCAGGCTGGACATTGGGGCTGGGAGCAGCCTGGCACAGTGGGAGGTGTCCCTGGATGGGATTTGAGGTCCCTCCCAACCCAAATCATTCTGGGATTCTGTGAATCCTTTCTATGGAATGGCCCAGGGAGCAGGGAATGGCTCAGGGAATGGCTCAGGGAATGGCTCAGGGAATGGCTCAGGGATCAGGGAATGGCTCAGGGAGCAGGGAATGGCTCAGGGAATGGCTCAGGGAGCAGGGAATGGCTCAGGGAATGGCCCAGGGAATGGCTCAGGCAGCTGNTGGCTCAGGGAATGGCTCAGGGATCAGGGAATGGCTCAGGGAGCAGGGAATGGCTCAGGGAATGGCTCAGGGAGCAGGGAATGGCTCAGGGAGCAGGGAATGGCTCAGGGAATGGCTCAGGGAGCAGGGAATGGCTCAGGGAATGGCCCAGGGAATGGCTCAGGCAGCTGCTGCTTGGCCAACCCGAGCTGATTCCCAGGCTGGGAGGGACTGGGAGCTGCCCCAGCTCCCCCAGCCCAGCTCACGCAGGAATGTGGTGGTGGAGAGCCAAGGACTTGTCAGGCTCCCTCCCAGCGCAGGTTTGCCAGGAGCTCCATAAAAATGTCCTTCCTTGTCTCTCAGCTGCTGGTGATTATATCCTCCCTTCCTGGGCTGCTGCAATGTGTGTGTGGACATCAGGGGGATATCATTCCTGCCGGGGCTGGCCTCCCCCTGGCCTTTTTCAAACAATAACAGACTAAATATAAAGAGACAGAAGTCGTTACTTGGCTCTTTAACCAGTGCCAAGGAAAATGAATAATTAAGAGCATATTACTTGCAGTGAATTTCTACAGATGCTTTTAAGTTAGGACCCACTGAGATCATTTCTGAAATTCATCATTTCCCCTTCATCTTTCATGCACAGTTCATGCTCCAGCCTAATATGTTCTAGCAGCTACTGTTTAGAGCTGAGCTTAAAAAGAGGCAGGTTTGGGTTTCTGAAAGAGCCTGGGCAGAGAAGGAGGCATTAATGAGTTCTGTCTGTGTTTTTCCTGCCTGTGCTCACAGCCCCTCAGCCAGGGGAGCCCTCAGGGGTCTCCAGTGCCAGAAATGTGTCCTGAGGAAAGGGTGGAATCCCCCCTGGAAAAGTTCCTTACAGACACTGCTCGAGTGCAGAGGTGCTGGGGAGCAGCTGCTCCCGAGGGAGCACCCAGGCACTCAGAGTTCCAATGATTATTTTTTTCCCCCCTTTTCTAAATTTTTTTTGGGGCAGAGGGAGAATCTTGGTGGAAATTCAGTCAGGTTTTTACAGGAGCTGATACACCTCTCTCTGTTCTGCGGCCCAGACAAGGTCAGAGGTGGCAGCAGAGCTGCCTGGCCACGGAGGGAGAGCATCCCTGTGCCTTTTCCTCAGCAACACCCAGCCGTGGCAGCCCGGAGAAGGTTTGATGGCTGGGGAGCCCCAGGGGACCTTGTTTAGAGAGGGCTGCAATCTTTGGGGCCACCCGTTTGGAACCAAGGCAGAATTAATTTCTCAAGGGGAGGAAATGGTGCTGAGTGTTAAAGGAACATCTCCCATGCTCTGCCCCTGCGCTAATTGCACGGCAGGGGAGGCTTTGGGAGGCAGCTCTGTGCTGTGGGGAGCTCTGTGCTGATGGGAGCAGCGATGACAGCAAAGGCTCAGCAGCTTTGGGAAATGGCAGTGCCAGGTCTGGGCTGCAGCACCTCCATGGGACCCCAAAATCCCTCCCAAGTTTTCCCTTTGAAGTCTTCCACAAGGTTAATGACAAAAGCACTCTGCTACTGGGATTTGTGCTTCCAAATGGACTCAGCTTACAGAAAGGAGGGAGAAGATAAAAAATTACAGCAGGCCTTCCAAAACAGCAGCAAAACTGTGCCAAATTCCATTTGTTTTCGGTTGAAGAAACATTTGTGGAGCACCTTAGGTGACCAGCAGGCATCTCCCACTCACGGCTGCTTTTTGGCTTCTCCCCTACAGCAGCCACATATTTATTTCATGGACCTGAGAGTTCAGCAGGGCTCATGAATCAAAGGTTTCTCATGAATCAATGTCTTGCTGGAAAACATAAATCCATTAAACCCCAAATGATTTGTCTCAAACATCTCCCCTCATGGAAGTTCCTTCCTCTCACCTCCCTTCAGCCTGACCTGGAACGATGCTTCCCAGCTATGGAGGGAGTTGGTCTAACCTAAAATGGTTATTTGGGAGATTTAGTTCAGATTTTAGGGAGAAGTTCTCCCCTGTGAGGGTGTGAGGCCCTGGCACAGGGTGCCCAGAGCAGCTGTGGCTGCCCCTGGATCCCTGGCAGTGCCCAAGGCCAGGCTGGACATTGGGGCTGGGAGCAGCCTGGGGCAGTGGGAGGTGTCCCTGCCATGGCAGGGGTGGGACTGGGTGGCCTTTGGGGTCCTTTCAAACCCAAACCACTCTGGGATTCTCTGAAGCTGTTTTTTCCATCACCCCAAGGAGAACCTGCTGTGCCAGAGCAGGAATGTCTTGTCACCCTGGTGAGGGCAGGGGTGTGCTGTCACCCTGTGAGAGCAGGGGTGTGCTGTCACCCTGATGGGAGCAGGGGTGTGCTGTCACCCTGTGAGAGCAGGGATGTGCTGTCACCCTGGTGGGAGCAGGGGTGTGCTGTCACCCTGTGAGAGCAGGAATGTCTTGTCACCCTGGTGGGAGCAGGGGTGTGCTGTCACCCTGTGAGAGCAGGGGTGTGCTGTCACCCTGTGAGTGCAGGGATGTGCTGTCACCCTGGTGAGGGCAGGGATGTGCTGTCACCCCGGTGGGATCAGGGGACTCAAAGGCACATCTGGGTCTGACACCAGCTCGGTGCTGTTTAAAATGCTCATGTCCCTGTAGCTCAGCTTTTCCTGGTGAAAATAAAGTCGAAAAGAGAGAGAGCATCAGCCAAATTCTCCTGCAGCCTGAGCTGAAGATCTTTGCTCTTCCCATGCCACAAACATCCGAGGCATTGCCTGTGCCCAGGAGGGAGGAGCAGACTGGCACAGCCTCCCAGAAACCGAGCTCAGCACAAATTAACCGAGCTCAAATTAACCCTCTCCTCACCCCGGGGACTGCAGATCCCCTGGGCCTCGTCCTGCCCCAGCACCAGCAGCTCAGGGGGGACGCAGGGAGCACAAATCCTTCTCTGCTCAGAGAGCCCCAAATGCGCCGAGCTCAGCACAGCCAGGGCCGAACACTGCCCTGCTCGTGAGCCCTGCTCAGCTCCAGCTGCTGCTAGAGCTTTTGCCTCTTTTTTCCACCCCAAGACAAGTTCATAATAAATGAAGTCTGGAGCTGAAATGACTCTTTGGAGGGAGGAATTTCCGCTGGGCACGTTGGGCACACAGCAGCAGAGTCTGCAGCACTCCCATCCCGAGGCGTCAGCCACAGCCCAGCACAGAGGCAATTCTGCATTTCTGCTCGAATATTCCTACAAGTGCCACTCCTGAGCTGATTTAACAGCACGGCTGTGGTGTCTAACAGCTCTCCAGTGATTAATAACAGCCATTTGTTCAAAGCTAACAGCCCCAGTGTGACAGTAACAGATAAATTAGCAACATTAGAAATATGCTAAGGAAAACATTTATGTAGTGGCTCGGTGTCGTGTGGGATGGTGACAATCAGCGGTGCCAGTAACAAGCTATTAATGAGGAGGGTGTTTGAGCCTTTCCTGTTCTCCCATAATCATTCTGACATGGTTCGTGTTCAGCCTGATGAGTTGGGCCAGCTCCTCTGGACACGAATGTTTTCCTGTGCTCGGCAGGAATATTGGGAGCAGATGGTGGGAGGAGCAAGGGAAGGTGGAACATTGTTCCCTCTCAGCTCCCTTTGTCACGGAGCAGCCAATGTGCCAAGTGATATCTGGGCATAAATTACAGATAAATTGGCTGTTTCCCAAATTACATCCCCAGCTTTGGATGCCACGCAAAACATTTTAATAATGCCAATTAAAATTCATCTGTTCAACAGGTCCCGAGAGGCTCCTCTGGCCTCCCAGGAGTCACAGCAGCACATTCCTGTCCCCAGGGGTGGCCTGGAGGGAGCTGAGCCCAACCCTGGCCCACAGCCCTTCCCAGCCAAACTCCAGCCTGGAGAACAGCCACAGGACTGAAGGATTGATGGAAGCCTCAGAGCAATCTGACACATCTCATTGATGGAAGCCTCGGAGCAATCTGACACGTGTCCCCTTGTTCCACGTGGGGACAGTCCCAGGGCACCACAGCACCCATCAGAGCACTGCCAGCCCAGCTGCAAACACACCTCTGCACTTCACTGCCACTTTGTCACCACAAAATCCATCAGACTGAGGTGTTCTGTTTGGCTGCTGAGGTAAGAAAGTCACACCCTCAGACACACAGACATGTCACCCTCAGACACACAGAAATGTCACCCTCAGACACACAGAAATGTCACCCTCAGACACACAGACATGTCACCCTCAGACACACGGATGTGTCACCCTCAGACACACGGACATGGCACCCTCAGACACACAGAAATGTCACCCTCAGACACACGGATGTGTCACCCTCAGACACACGGACATGTCACCTGCAGACACACGGATGTGTCACCCTCAGACACACAGACGTGTCACCCTCAGACACACGGACATGTCACCTGCAGACACACAGATGTGTCACCCTCAGACACACGGACATGTCACCTGCAGACACACGGACATGTCACCTGCAGACACACAGACATGTCACCCTCAGACACACGGACATGTCACCTGCAGACACACGGATGTGTCACCCTCAGACACACAGACGTGTCACCCTCAGACACACAGACATGTCACCCTCAGACACACGGACATGTCACCCTCAGGAACACAGACATGTCACCCTCAGACACACGGATGTGTCACCCTCACACACATGGACATTGTCACTTTTCAGAGCTGCCTCTCACAGCAGCAGAAGCATCAGCGAAAGGCTCTGATCTGAGGCGGAGAAAGGCCAGGAAATGCAATTCCCTGAGGAGAGAGGACAGGAGCAGCACCAAACACGATCCCCGTGCTGAAGGGCAGAGCAGCACCACCTTTGTGGGTGCCCTGGGACAGTTTTGTTCCCAATTCCACAGCTCTGAGTCTCTTTCAAACCGTGGCTCCTGCAGCCTGGTTTCCGTCGGTGGCTTCTGCCCAGGCAGAGCCCAGCACGCCCAGGCTGTGCCAGGGTTTGCCATCTCCCCAGCGCCGAGCCAGGTGATTCAGCAGCTCTTTGCCCTCATCCAGCAATCCCTCTGCTCCCACCTTTCACCCACCCCGGGCGCCTTGCCCGCAGGAGAAAAGTGTCAAGGATTTTTGGTGGAATGCTGGCATTGGCAGTGCAGCCCTGCAGGTCTGGAGCTGCTGTGAGCTCTGACACATCCCAGACACCTCTCACGGATCGGCAGGGATGAGGGGGATGAGGGGGATGAGGGGGATGAGGGTGATGAGGGGGATGAGGGTGGTGAGGGGGATGAGG
>VZRF01006268.1:0-16251 GCA_013396875.1 Vireo altiloquus
CTAGGGAGCCATTTAAAGCACCACGAGCACCTGCACATCTGCACATTGTGCTGCAGGCACAGGGACTGTGGGGCTCCCCTCCTTCACTGCTGGACACAGTGACAGTGACAGGACACTGCAGGACAGCTGGACACGCTGGGGGTGGGCACAGCTCAGCACTCTCCCCCTGCCCACCACAGGGCACTGGGGGTGAGGTTTCTCTCAGGCTCCTCGGGAGGACATCAAACCCCAAACCCACACTGACTCCAGCACTGTGCCAAGTCTGGAGCGAGGAAAGCGGAGAGGGGAGGGGAGGGGAGAGCATGGCCTCACCTGGCAGAGAGGATGATCACCCTGGCCTCCAGCTCCTTCGCCTCCAGCAGCAGCGATGTCACATTTTTGGTTCCAGGGTCAAACTGAAGCACTTTCTCAGCCTGTGATTAGTGTGAGCAAAGCTGGTTAGTGAGGGAGCCCCAGGACTGGTGGTGAGAGCCATGCTATCTAGAAAAGGGTCAAGAGAATTCATTAAACTGCACAAAAGTCTGCTAAATAAGGTTGGTTATAGTTATTTTTTTCTTTTTCTTTTCTTTCTTTCTTTTCTTTCTTTCCTTCCTTCCTTTCTCTTTTAAGGTTTTGGCTTTTTGGTTGTTTTATTTTTTTTATTTTTTTTTTTTTTTGCACTGTGCATGCAAACTGAAGTCAATCAAGACCCAAAAAGAGGCGTGCATTGTACAGGAAAGAGAAAAAGGCTTTGAAATGCAATTGAAAACTCAAACGAGTGTTGTTTTTCAAAAACATGGGAAATGGAAAAAACATATTGCACAGGGTTAACCTTTGGGAATCAAAGTGAGCAACTTACACCAAGGAACCGTTTCCTTTGGGGAGGAAAGGGGGTTGGTTCAACTTTTCAAAAAAAAAAAAAAAAAGAACTTGCAAGTTAATTACTGGTTCACATGCATGTTTCAAAAAGAAATCCTTCCAGGATCAGCTGGCTAAGTTTCCATTCTCAAGTCCAAACCAAACTATCTCAACATAAAAACGTGCTACCAAGAAACATAGTCATGGATTTTTTTTTTTTCTTTCTTTTCTTTTCTTTTTTTTTTTTTTTCTTTCTCTTTTTTTTTATTTTTTCTTTTTTTATTTTTCTGTTGGCTGTGGCTATTTTTCATTTGCTAGTTAGGTTGGTGGGCGGCGTGCATTTCCATGCATATATACCTTGGGTCCTCGCTTGTTGTCATAGGAAAGTTGGTCGAGGTTTTCATAGTTCCTTTTTTTACTCTGATGAATAATGTGCACAGAGAAAATATGTAGACACAGAAGAATATTATAAACAGTTGAAAATGACGTGTAGTAAAGCAATCCAACATCCACCTCCTCCTCCACTGTTTGCTAAAGGGTCTCTATAACGCTGGAGCTCGCAAAAACCACTATCAGGAGAGATTGTGCCTCAGCTCTCACGGGAGCATCACGGAGCAATCTGAGAGCAAAGCCTGAGTGTCACAGCTGGTGCGATGCAGTTGCATTTTCCCTTGCGGGACTGGGGAACTCTTCAGCAAGGAATTTTTTTATCTTAAGGTCAGAAACAATCTAAGGGCCTAAGTGGTGGGGTTTCCATGGAATTACTGTGGAAGTAAAGGACAAAATGTTGTGTACGGAAAGTGCTGGATCAAGGCAAACTGTCACAGTTAAGAGTATTAGCATTCCTAGCGTCACTATCAGCATCACAGTCCTGTCCACCCTCAGAGAGTTCACACAGAGCGAGGTGTCTCAGCTGAACCTCTCACCCCCCGAGAGGAGGGAGCAGCTTTTTAAGCTCTGTTGACATCCAAAAGAGAAAGACAAAAGTTCTCTACGTCCCGTGCTGGCTCAAAGCGTGGCGATATGAAGCAATGGTGAACATGGGATGACATTGCAGCTTTTACCTGGTCCCCAGGGAGGGCCCAGGGCACCTCATGGCTCCGCAGCACATGGGTGGCCCTGGGAGGTGCAGCTACCCGAGACCAGGGTGCCCCTAAGCTGGCCCTAAGCGTGGCTAGGGGGGCTCACTGCTTGGTGGTCTCTGTGCTGCTGACTGGAGCGTCCCAGAGGAGCTCGGGGTGGGCACTGACCCCGCAGGGAACAGGAGCAGAGATCCTGCTCTGCTCAGAGGAGCTCGGGGCAGGGCAGCACTGCTGGGGCTTCCTCTGCTCGGAGCCCTGACCCTGCAGCAGCGTGCACAGAGCCCCAGGATCTTCCTGGGAGCAGCTCCTGCAGCCAGGCCAGGAACGGCAACCTGAGGGTGCCCTCAGGACAGGGCTCGGCAGCTTTTGGTGGGACATAGTCTGACATCTTCTCCTCGACCCCACCCCAGCTGGGAGTCCCTGATCTGTGCACACAGGGGTGCGGGACACAGCTCTACTCTCATCTCCATTTTTCCAGAACCTTATGGCAATGGAACCCAACCCTTTGCACCCCCGGGGTGCAGGGCTCCATGTTCCCAGGTTGTTCCTCAGACAGGTTTGTCTTCATCTTCCTTTCCACGCTAATTAGCTTGCCTTTTCCTGAGCACTCGGGCCAGTGTTTGGCAGGACATTTTGCCAGGCCTCCTTTCCACGCAGCCATGTGTGGAAGAAAGGATCTTTCCTTTCTTCCCTCCCCTTCCTTCCCCAACAGGTTTTTCATTGCTCAAAGAAATTGGGTCCTGGCAAGGAGAAGCATCTGAAGAGGCAAAATCTGCTTGGAGCCCAGGTGTGCCTTCATTTCTGATGACTCTCACAGCGAGGATTTCTGCAGTGGCTTCTCAGTGGCTTCTGCTGGGCCTGTGGGGAGCCCTGGAGTGAGGGCTGCTCCAAGGAGATGCAGCAGGAATGTTCTCCAGTGAGGGCACACTGCTCGCTGCTCTCCAGTGTAGCCAAAAACTTGGTCATCCATGCTGCAGCCTCCAACCAGAAATTGCTGGGGTGTGCTGGCACCTCGGCCCGGGCTGGACAGCAGAGTCTTGGGTGCAAGAAGGCTGGCACTGACCACGTCTCCCTGTCACTAGCCCTATCTCCAGTAGTTATGGCTCCTCTTTTTCCCATTTTTCCACGTGGTCCTGCAGCCCTTCCCTGTTCTTCACGTTTCGCACAGGGACCAACAACTTAGAGGTTCCCTTTCCACCACGTTCTCCTGCATTCACTCAAAAACTTGCCACTTCCATGAGCGCCACGGCCCCAGAGAAAGGCAGCCAGCACAGCAGGGACCTGGAGAAGCTCTGCTTTCACAGTGCCCAGCAGCTCTGGGGGCCTGCCCTGGGAAGGAGCAGAGCTGTGCTGGGTGGAGCAGCAGCTCCAGGCTGAGAGTGGCTGCAGACAGCCCCAGGACAAGGCTGGCACATGTGGCACTGGGCTCAGGTGCTGCTCGACGTGCAGACCCACATGAAGGTGCCTGAATGGCACATGGGGCTGGCACAGCCCCACGGGGCAAAGCCATGCCCCAAACCAAGAGCTCAGGTGGGCAGGTGAGTCTCTGAGCCAGAGCAGGTCCTCTGTGTCCTCGGGGGCTGTGATCCAAGCCTTGAAGAGGTTGAGGTCAGGTCTGCTGCCTGCTCCCTCCCCAGGGCTGCCCTTGGAGAGGCTGGGAGGAGCCTGTGGTACAACTGCACGGCATGGAAAGAGTCAGCACATCTGTGATGGGGACAGAGATGGGAGAGGAAGGATGCAGGGAGGCAGGAAAGCCCCAGTGGAGCACCCACCACCTGCAACAGCAGTCAGAGCAGTCTGTCTGAGCTTTTCTTGAAGGAAAAGGAAACGGGGTGCAGTGGCACAGTCCAGAGAGGACAAGGTGAGCCACGGGGACAGAGCAGGTGCCCCAGGCTGGAGAGCGCCCAGAGCAGCTGCAGCAGCCCAGGGGCTGCCAGGAGACACCAAGATGTGTGGGAGGTGCAGCACAAACACGGGGAAGGTCTGAGGATGAACCCTTCATTCCCATCTTTCGAGCTCCAGATCTCAAAGGCTCTGTCCCACAGGCTGGACAGGCTGAAGAAGAAATGCACCCTGTGCCTGGGAGCACCACATGGAGCAAAAGGGAGTGGAGGCAGGGGAGGGAACTGCAAAACAGGATGAACTGCGGGAAAATAGAGAGTGGAAATCAAAAGATGCAAGAGGAGGGATGAGAGGCTGACAAAGGCTCTCCCTGTGTGAAGGGCATTGTGCTGGGAAGAGGCTTTGGAGGAAAACACTGTCCTGCTGTCACCCAGTGGGAAGCTGCCTTTGGAAGGAGGAGGATCCCTCTGTGGCTGGTGGAACATCAGTGCCCCACGATGGCCTGGGCTGCAGCAGGGATGAAACTTCTTGGAAATCACCGCCAAAATCAGGAGCCTGTTGGTCGGTGTGGCTTGTGCCAGCCTGCACCCTGCACTTGTTGCTCTTCCAGGGAGGTGACGAGGAGCAGCCACAGGCTCTGGTCTCAGCTCAGCCACCGACTCCAAGCACGAGAAGTGTCTGTGGCCACATCTCCTCAACAGCTGAGAGACTGCCAAAGGTCCAGCAGGGCAGGTGGGGCTGGAAAGAGCAGGTTGAGGTCCCTGCCTGTGACCCAGGAGGGAACAGCCCCGGATCGGTGCCTGCCCTGGTGCCGCTGGAGACTTGGATGGACTCAGGCTCTGCCCAAGCGAAGGAGGCCTCACCCTCCCCCAGGAGAGAGGACATGCTGGGACTTCACCCCGTGGGGCAGGAGGTGCTTCCTTGCCTTCCAGACTGCAGCCAGACAGCTTCCTGCGCCCTCCTCCTCCGCTTGTCTCCAAGGCCTGCTCAGTCCTCTCCCTCCACGCCGCAGGTCTGTGCCTTGTCCTGCCCCTCGGGGCCCTGCCCTGCTCCCTTCCTGCTCCCGCTGGCCCTGAGAGCAGGTGCCAGGCACCTCCTGGGCACGGCCGCTCCCACACCCGCCCCGTGTGACAGCATGGGGTGTCAGGAAAGCAGCGTTTGGCATGGGCTTCGATGGAGATGGGAACGGGCCCACGGCTCTACCAGAGCTGCCCTGCCCCTCCTAAGAGCTAAGCTGAGCCCCCGAGAGCCAACTCAGAAGCTGCTTTTCGGGGTGGGTTTGGCACTGCTGGGTCTGCCTGGCCCCGGGGTGGCTGCAATGGGGCAGGTGCTTCCCTAAGCTGAGCGACTGGTCCTCTCCTTGGGTGGGGGGCTTGGGCGAGGCATTTGCAGAGCTCCAGGTTATCCTTCCCTTCATTTTGTGGTCGATTTACATGTAGGAGATTTTGACCATGGCAAAGCAAGTGAAATGAATAAAGTACAAAGTTCTGTCAGGTACTAGTCAGACACTGTTGATGCTTTAAGCATGTTAGCCATGTTACAATGGAAAGAAAAGGTGTTTTACATACAGAAATCTACATACATACAACAGCCCAAGACTTCTAGTTTTGTTGTTGTTGCTTAAACAAAGCTACAAGACAATGTTCAGGAACTGACCTTGGACTCTTTCTCCTCCAGGAGGGTCTCCAGCTTCTTTTGTGCAGCACGACCCTCGTGGTCGTCGCTGACTATCAGAATGACGTGGTTCCAGTTGAAGACTCTCATCATCTCAAACCAGACGTTGGCCTGGTGAGAGTAAGGTGGGACCGTGCGCAAAAAGGACAGGTGGATGCTCTGCAAGGGAGAACAAGAGCTCAACACAGGCTGTGGGGATGTCAGCCACGCTCACAGGGACAGGGCTGGGATCACAAAGGAGCCATTTGGGGAAGGCCTTGAGCTAACCTCTGGTGATGCCTCAGGTTTTAACTTTTCTCTGTTCCCAGCCCTGCAGTGCCCAGTGTGACTCTGCAGTTCCCTGGAGCTCGTTCAGTGCTGTTCTCTCATGCTCACACTGACATAACAAAGCCTCTCCAGCTCGCTCTCCAAGGACACCCAGACCCTCCTGGGCCCGACAACTGCAAACCTTCTGCTTGGGGACAGGGGGGCAAGCTTGGGCAAATTCCATCCTTGCCTGGCTTCTGCTTGGGCAATTGATGCTGATATCAAAGTGGGAAGAACTCGGGAGCTGTCATTGTCCATTTTGGGATGCACTGAGGCAGGAGCCTCTGGAGCCCAGAGTGTGACCTCTGAAGGCCTTTCCAATCAATCCCTCCTTTTTTCCTTTATTCCTGTCTAATCTCTATTTCTAGGTAGCCATTTAAGGCATCACTGGGACCTGCATCCTTCCTTCTGTCCGGGAAGCAAACCCTGGATATGATTTTGCACCTCTCTCTGGTTAAACCAGAGTGTGGCAATGAGGAGTTTCTGTTTTGTGGCCCATAAATGCCTAGAGGAGAAAAGCCTCTCGAGCCATGAACAGCCAGCAGTGTTCAGTGCAAATACAGCCTTGCCTCTTGACCTTTTAAATAATGACCAGGCAGTGGCTGCCAAAAAGAAAAAGAATTCCCTTCAGAAGGCAAGAGGCAGGTGCAGGCAGCTGTGCATTCGTCATTTGCCACGGGAGAAGTTCAGAAAGGCAGTTTTGTAACGTGGTCCCTGGCTGTTTCTAGGTCAGCCTGTTCTGCAGCAGCTCTGGACCCGTGCCCCAGCCAACCTCTCTGATTTGGTTAAAGGCATCGTTATGGTTGGCTGATTGAGCAGTAGCAATTCCAGCCTAATTAAGTACAGCGCTCTTAGGGGAGCAATCAGAGCTAAGGCTGGAGCTGACAGAGAGCTTTCAAAACAAATGCAGCTTGTCCAAAAAGCCCTAGAGTCAAAGATTAGGAAGTGAAAGTGCTCATGCTCAGCAGGGACCCCACTTGCCAGCCCAGCTACGTGCTGGAGGGAGGCAGGAGCCTCAACTGGAGAGGACAAAAATAAACCACCATAATATTTCTTTCTCTAAGGCTGAGCTGGACCAAATAGGGCTTGTCCAGACCTGCTCATCCAGAGACCAGACCCAGAAATGTCCTGAATGGGCCAAAATAACTCACACTGGAAAGGAAAAGGCACCATATCCCCCATGGACACACACAGGAGGCACAGACACCGAATAAATCCTTTCCCTCACACTCAACAGGGTGATGACATCAAATCAGGCTGTGAAACGAACAGAAAAGGAGCAAATTCCCTGCCCAGGGCCAGCAGGTCTCTGCTCCTGCTGCTCCCCAGCCCAACGCACGATGGAGGCAGCATGGGGAGCACCTCCCCACCGAGAGACACCGAGGAGAAGGGTGGGTGCTCAATCAGAGCAGGAAACAAACCCCCAGGAGAGCCACAATGAGACTCTGGGAGTGTGCCTGGTACCAACATCGCAGCCACAGCAAGAGCAGCTCACCCCACAGGACCAACACTAACCCTGGGCATTGGGAACAATCCCCACAGGGACAAAAACAGAAAGACAGCGACAGTGTCCAAGCTAACACAGTGCCCAGGATCAATCTGGAGTCAGCAGAGATGCCCAGGAAGGTCCAGGTGCAGCTGCCAGCCTGGGCCAGGGGCACACTAATCTGGATCAAAGCATTTTTAATTTTTAACCCCTGAGCATTTCTAATTGCTTTAAGGAAATCCAGGGGAAGTGGAAATGGGGAAAAAAAATCGGGAGAGAGAAAAGAGATGAGAAAAGAACAGAATAGCCAATATTAAAAATAGAAATCAGAAAAACACAGGTTGAAAAATCAAAATTCTGTTGAAACTCTTTCAATCCCTTTTTAAAATTAAAAAATCTTTGAAATTTCAGTATATGGCATCAAATTATTCTCTAGTTTCCCAAGCAGCCTGCAAGAATTATGTTCAAACCCATCACAGCTTTCTTAAATGTTGCAAATACATATCACTGTGTTCAGGGGAACAATTTACTGCAGGGTTGTTGGGGAGCAACTTGGTTTAACAGTCCAGGCAAATTTGCTTTCTGAGGTGATGTCAAAAGGGTCATGGACAGGCTCTGGTGGCAGCTCAGCTCCTGGATCCCTGAACTGTGGTTCTCAAATAGGATAACGAAGAAAAATCTGTGGCAGGTGCTGAGCTGAGATCTCAGGATGAGCACTCATGGTCTGTGTGCAGCTTTTGAAGAGCCTGTGACTCCTGAGCATCTCTGCAGGGGCCAAAGGCTGGCAGGAAAACCAAAGCAGAGGCCCCCAGATGTCCAAGCTGTGCTGTGCAGAGGCAGGTGAGAACACAGGTGATGGGATAAACCCCCAGGTGACATCCCCCAGGTCCCTGTCACAGCCCCGCACACCCAGCACAGAGCTCTCCTGTGGGCTGCGCTGCCAGGGCTGGGCATGCAGTGATTTATGCATCCCCATTAGCCCATTATTTTGTCAAATAACTGTTGAAAAAGACCCGTTGTTTTCAGCACAGCCTCTGTGAGAGAAGCAGCACAGCGTGTGGGCTCTGCCAGCTGCACCAGCTCTGCTGTGCTGCTCTGGGTGCCTCTGCTCGGGGCTGCCCAGGGCCATCTGCCCCTCCCCGGGATCATCTGCCCCTCCCCGGGATCGGGCACACAGCAAAAACTGCTCCTCACTACACACCCACGACTGGCCCTGTAGGATCTTCCATAGGATGTTTGTAGGATGTTCTGTAGGATGTTTCTGGATGTTTGTAGGATGTTCTCTAGGATCCTCACCCTTTGCTCTCCTCTGAGTGCGCCTGGTGCTGGAGTGGGACTGTGGGAGCAGCTCCCACCGACCCCAGCCTGCTGACAAACCTCCCTGCACACCCGAGGGTCAGCCCTGGGCTCCCTCCCTTTGCTCTGCTCCTGCGAAGAGGCAGCAAACACAGGCTGGGGTGAAATCCAGGAGCCCAAGCTCAGCAGGAGCCCAGGGGGCTGGAGCCAAAATGCACCAGAGTGAGCAGGGTTGGGAGGTTGGGGATGTTCCCTGGGAGGGAGGGCAGGCCCTGGCACAGGGTGCCCAGAGCAGCTGTGGCTGCCCCTGGATCCCTGGCAGTGCCCAAGGCCAGGCTGGACATTGGGGCTGGGAGCAGCCTGGCACAGTGGGAGGTGTCCCTGCCATGGCAGGGGTGGCACTGGATGGGATTTAAGGTCCATTCCAACCCAAACCGCCCCACACGAGAGCTGTGGGCGTGGGAGGGAGCTGAGGGAGCTTTGAGATAGCTCAGACAGGTGCAGGGAGGGATTTTGGGGGCAGAGGGATGGGGAGCACACACCCAAATGCTCTCTCTGCTTGTCCCTGCAGCCCACAGAGGGAGGGAGGGATGGGGCAGCTCCCAGGGCATGGCCCCTGTGGGGTGTGGGGCTGCCCTGCCCTGCTCCCAGCTGGAACCTGAGAGCCTGGGGGGATCTGCTGGGATGTGGGGGCTCTGTCAGGCCATCACCCCACTGCCCAGGGCTGCTCTGGCACACTCCACCCTGCCCTGCTCAGGGTTTATCCTGCCCTGCTCAGGCTTCTCTTGCCCTGCCCAGGGTTCTCCTGCCCTGCTCAGGTTTATCCTGCCCTGCTCACGTTTATGCTGCCCTGCTCACATTTATCCTGCCCTGCTCAGGTTTATCCTGCCCTGCTCAGGGTTATCCTGCTCCCAGAGGAATCTCTCTGTGCTGCTCTAAGCAGCCTCTCCTCAAGTCACCACCTGTGGGTGCTGGGGAAGGAGCCCTGACCCTGACCCTGCTCAAGAAGAGCCACTTTTCTCCCCACTTGCATCTCCCCACCCTGACTAACAGGGCTTCTGCTGAGCATCGTGAGGCCAGGCACAAAGAAGAAAACCCTTGTCAGTGGAGGAGTCCTGTGAGGGCCTGGAGTGGTGGCACTGAGAGCAGGAAAAAGCCACCCCCAGGTTAGAGAGAGACACAGACCTCATTTCAGCTGCCAGGACAAGGGGCTGGAACCGAAAAGGCTCTCCAGCTGCAGGAGACCTAAACTACATTTTCCAGCTGTTCCAGCAGCACAGCAGATCTCTTTTAATGTATTGATTTATCTCCTCTGCTGCAATAATCTGGTGGGGGGTGATGAGGGGCTCCTCTGGGCACCCAGGGTGTCCCTTTGGCCCCACAGGAAGGAACAGCTCCTGATTTCAGAAGGTGCACATGAAAGGAGGCCAAGCCAGAGTGCTCTGCCTGACAACTGCAATATCACTTCTAGCACAGACAGTTGGCTACTGGGAGCAGTAAAACTCACTTCCTTTGAAAGAATGGGCACAGGTCATGGACCACTGTGCTCGACTGGAGATGGCCTGGGAGCATCCAAAGGTATTGGGCAAACCTGTCTGTGCTGAGCTCCACACCTTTCCCCCCCCTGGCAGCCTTGAGAGGAGCATAATTAACCCAACTTCAGCCCCATATGAAATTCAGCTAAAATTGTCTGATGCCTCCAAAACCAATTAGGGGCGTACATACAAAGTGATCCCACAAGCTTGTTTCCATAGAAACTAAGCTGAAAGATATAATTTCCTGAATTAAAACAAAAAAGAAAGCAAGCTGATCACTGGAAACCAAAAAGGGAACAGCTGAGCGTCCCCGTGTCACGAGGCAGCCTGTCCTGCGTGGGGTGTGCAGAACCTTCCCCTCTCCTCTCCCAGGCTCCCCTCTGTCCCCCACTCCCCTCCCACCTCTGCTGTCCCCTCCACTGTCCAACACCCTCTGCTCCTCTGCCCAGTCCCTGCCTTTGCCCCTTCTCCTCCCAGTTCTCCAGAGAGCTCAGCTGGGCAGGAGGCTGAGCACGATGCCAGCACTCAGGAGGGGTGCTGGGGGTGGGCAGCGAGGGCTCCCTGCCCAGTCTCTGCCAGGCAAGTGTGCCCCACAGCCCTGAACCTGCTCAGCACCCCAAATACCCCATGGAGAGCATCTCCCTGCCGCCCCACCGAGCCAGCACCGCGGCCATGGGTCTCTCCTCCAGCCCCGAAGGGAGCCAGGTGGGGTTTATGGGACTGTTTCACAGAAAACATGCTTTAAACAGGAAAAAACTGGCAGAAGCAGAGGCAGGACCCAGCCCCTGGGGGTGAACACCCCAGGCCAGCACGAGGCTGGACAGCACAGGCTGAGCACAGCCCTGCAGAGATGGAGCAGGACCTGTGAGGTGCAGGCTCCCCTCTCCCTGCCGCCGTGGGCCCTGTGACAAGGACCCTCGCGGTGACATCGCCATCAGATCTGTCTCCTCCCCACAGCAGCAAGAAGCAAATCCTCCCTGAACAGTTCCTGCCTGCTCTGCCAGCTCTGTTGCCATCCCTTTCCATCCAGCCATGCCTGGTGGGACCCTGCTGGGTTGTGCAGGTCCCCAGCCCAGCCCTGCCAGCCACCATCACCATCACTGCCGTGGGCTTGGCTTGCTGACCACCCTGCCAAGAGATGCCAAAACCTGCTGCTGGTGCCTCTCTGGGAGCCTCTGCTCCTCCTCCTCCTGAAATTTGACTTCATTTAGCATGTAGGCGGGGTGACTATTTTTGCACTGAACATTTACATTTGTGAATATTCACATTTTCCAAGCAAAGGCCGATTCGTGCTTCGAAGCAGGCTCCATCTCACCCACTGAGCTCGTGTGCCTGGATGAAATCCTGAGATGGCATTTGGAAGGCCTGGCTGTGCTCAGCTCCTGCTTTTGCCTTCACTGAAGCTTTCGGTGTTTGCTGAGGGGGCTGCAAGCTGAGGGCCAGGGCAGCACCTCACTGCCCAGGCACTGCCTGCACGTGGCAGGTCCTCACCCAGCCTGGAATCCCCATATTCCCACAGGGACAGCTGAGACACTGGAATCTAAACCTCTGTCTTGAGTGTTGGCCAGGCTGAACGCCATGTGAAGCCTCAGGGTATTCTGTTATCTCCCTTACCAGAAACACAGACACCCCACAAACTCAGAGAAGGGAATGCAACCAAACAGCCTCCAAGCCCCAGAGAGATCCTGCCCCGTGCACAGGCTCTAACAGGACCCTCCTGCCCCTCTGCAGGCCCCCAGAGCCCCCAGGACCCCCTGGCTGGCTGCAGAGATCAGGGCAGGAGCCTTTGCCATGGCTGGGGAGCAGCGAGCCTGGCAGGCTGGCAGAGCAGTGCTGCAGAAATCATCCGGCACTATGTAGGTCAGCACTGGCAGCTGCAAAAAAATTATGTACCCTGGAATGCAGGAGAGAGAGAGAGAGGGAGGGAGGGAGGGAGGGAGTTGCAGGCTGGGCTGGAGAGGGTGGACGGACAGACACAGAGAGAGTGTAGACATCATTAACCCTCCTGACGAGCACTCTTGGTTTACAGCACATGTATGAGGTACTAGAGCAGAAACATGCATCAGTTACCTTATCAGAATATATAGACATGCGTGTTGTCAGACCAATGACAGGGATCCTGTAGAAGCCAGCTGTGTATGACACAGGTGTTGGTGTTAGGTGATCGTTGGGAGCAGGAGGGTGACTAACTAATATTGCATAGACCTGTAGGACAGGATACACGACACAAACATTATTTCACAGGAGCGCATCAGCCGTCCAGAGTGATTTTTTTTTTCCTTTTCTTATCTGCAATGCTAAACAGCCCCGTGTTAACGTGATAGTGGCACTGAAATGGCTGGGAACAGGGAAGCGAGGGCTGTGCTGGGAGCCAGGGGTGCTGTGCCACGGCTGGGGGTGCTGCCTCTGCTCAGGGTTGTATCCTAATGGAATGCCGTGCCCAACCACTCCGCTCGCTAAACTAATAACTTCCATGGATTACAGATTAAAGGGAAGCATCTCCCTTCCAGTCACACTGTGTAATGCGATTTCTTTAACCACACATTTAATACTCGGTTGTAATTCCCCTCTGAGGACTATTACAAACAAAGTGGTCAGCTGGGACTGTGGCGGGAGCGGGAGCGCGGAGCCAGGGAGCGAATCATCCATCTGGCCCCGGCACGCAGGAAGGGCTGAGCCCGGAGGGTGGGAGCAGGAGCTGCGATCTGCCCTCGGCCAGAGATCTGCTCCAGATCCAGGAGGATCTCGGCCAAATCCTGCTGTTAGGGCAGGATCCTGCTTTGTGCCAAAGGGAGAGGAAGGAGCTGGGTTACCCCTGGGGGATCCTTTACTGCACCAATGCCCTTTCACAGCACAGGGAATGTCCCCGGCTGGTGACAGGTCTCCAGCTAGGGCGAATCAGTGCGAGGACTTTGATGTCTGGAGGAAGTAACTCTTCCGTCTCCAAGCATCTGCCCAAGCCCCGGGATGTGCTCTGAGCTCGGGCTGGAGGGACAGATTGCCAGGACAGGAGAGGAGGATGAAGAGTGCCTGGGGAAGAGGCCCTGGGGGAAAGAGGGAGGATCCTGCTTGGTATTGGGAGGGAGTAAATTGAGGGTGCAGAGGGAGTTGGGGCAGGGGCTGGAGACTCCCTGGGAGTGGGAAGAAATCGCTGGAGAAGAGGTTGGGGAGGTCCTGGGGACGCAGAAGGAGGGGATGCCCTGGGCAGAGGTGCCTGGTGCCGACGCAGGGGATGAGGACGGGCACCCAGCAGGGCTGGGGCAGGGCCAGGAGCAGGCTCGGGGCAGCGGCAGGGCCGTGCGGGGCTCGGGCAGGGCCGTGCGGGGCTCGGGCTGCACCGTGGCACACGGCAGCCGCCGGCAGGAGCCATTTTGCGTGCGCAAAAGCCCCTCCTGTGCCTCGCAGCCCCCGGCTCGGGCATAGCGCCAGCGAGCGGGGACCAGCGACCTGCGCCCCGCTCTGGGCACAGCGGGGCCGCAGGCACCTGCGTGTCGGGACACAGCGGCCACCCCAGCACCCGCAACTCCTCCGCGCCCCGGCCCCGCTGCCTCCCGCACCGCTCCGCTCCCGCGGGGATGTGCCAGCCCCAGCCCGGGGGGACAGGGCGCGGAGGGGGCGCGGAGGGGGCACGGAGGGGGCACGGCCGCAGGCACCCTCAGCCGGCAGCGGTGGATGGAGCCTCGGCTCCTCTGCTGCCGGGGAACAGCAGGGATCGGGGGCAGCCCGCGCCGCCCGGCCTGGCCACCACCGCGGGGATGTGCGCAGCCATCCTGCACCTCCACGCCGGGCAGCTGAGCTGCAGAGGTGCCAGCTCTGCCCCTCTGGCCCCCTGCCCTCCCTGGCTGCGTGTGCCGGGCGCGCACACGCATTTCTCTGCCTGATGGGGTGGGGGAGGCTCCGCGGCGGGGGCGTTCACGCAATTTGGGTGCGCGTTTGCACCTGCGCACGGGACCTGCCGCATGTGCGGGGGTGTGGGTCTGTACCCATCTGTACCCATCTGTACGCTTCCCTCTCAGGTTGTGCCTCCCCCTGTCCCTCTTTACCCATGTGCCCCTCGATGGCCCCGACTGGGGCTGCTTAGCCGGGCTTGGCACACAGAGCACACGCAGGGGAGGGGGAGAGGCCGGGCCAGGGGCTGCCCGGGGCACCCCAGGCTGCACCCATCGGCACTGAGGGTCCGGACTGCACCCTCGGGAGTGAGCCCTGGACACAGGAGGGACAATCATTCTGTGCTCGTGTGCGCAGCCATACACAGCTCACACCGAGTCTGTGTGTGTGTGCACACTGTGTGTGTCTGTGCGGGTGTGCACCCCTGTCTGTGCGTCTGTGTGTCTGTGCACGCTGTGCCTGCGTGTCCCAGTGGCGTGTGCCCGTGTCCCGGGTGTGCGTGTGGCACGGGGTGTGCCAGGTCCCTGTGTCCGTGTGTCACAGCAGCTGTGCACGCCGGCACAAGTGCAGGCACCTGTGTGGTGTGTGAGCCCGTGTTTGCACAGCAGGGCACGTGTGCACATGGAGTGTGTGTGTGTGAACATGGAACGTGTGTGTGAACATAGAATCTGTGTGTGTGCACATGGAGGGTGTGTGTGTGAACGTGGAGTGTGTGTAAGTGCACATGGAACGTGTGTGCACAAGGAATGTGTGTGAACATGGAAAGTGTGTGAACATGGAATCTGTGTGTGCACACAGAATGTGTGTGTGAACGTGGAGTGTGTGTAAGTGCACATGGAACGTGTGTGCACAAGGAATGTGTGTGAACATGGAAAGTGTGTACATGGAATCTCTGTGTGTGCACATGGACTGTGTGTGTGCCTATGGAATGTGTGTGCCCGTGGAATCTGTGTGTGCACATGGAGGATGTGTGTGTGAACGTGGAGTGTGTGTAAGTGCACATGGAACGTGTGTGTGAACATGGAAAGTGTGTACATGGAATCTCTGTGTGTGCACATGGAATGTGTGTCTGTGCCTATGGAATGTGTGTCTGTGCCTATGGAATGTGTGTGCACGTGGAATCTGTGTGTGCACATGGAGGATGTGTGTGTGCACAAGGAATGTGGGTACACACAGAATGTGTGTGTGCACATGGAGTGTGTGTGTGCACATGGAACGTGTGTGAGCATGGAACCTGTGTGTGCACATGGAATGTGTGTCTGTGTGGATGGAATGTGTGTGAACATGGAACGTGTGTGTGCACACAGAATGTGTGTGTGCACATGGAGTGTGTGTGTGCCTATGGAATATGTGTGCACACGGAATTTGTGTGTGCACATGGAATGTGTGTGCATGCAGAATTTGTGTGCGCACATGGAGTGTGTGTGTGCACATGAAGTGCAGCCCCATGGCAATCCCACAGCGCGTGAGTGCACAGTCTGTGTGCACAGTCTGTGTGCACAGTCTGTGTGCACAGACGGCATTCCCTGTGCCAGCACCTCCCCACACGCTGGGGGTGCCCGCGTGTGCTCACACGTAGCTCTGCGTGTGCCCACGGGGTGTCTGTGTGTGGTGTAGGTGCACACGCATGTTGCTGTGTGCACGCACAGCGCTGGGTGGACACCTATGTGCACCCGCTCAGGGGCTGTGTGTGCCCTGCTGTGCTTGTGTGCACCCCAGAGTGTGCGTGTGACGCCCCGTGTGCCCCGAGGGGTGTCTGTGTGTGTGCCAGGGCTGTGTGGGTGCCCCGCCGTGCCCCAGGGTGCTGGTGTGAACCCGTGTGTGCCCCGGGGGTGTGCGGATGCCCACGTTCACCCCGGGCTGGGTGTGTGAGCTCCGGTATGCTCCGAGCTGCGTGTGCGAGCCCGTGCGTGACCTGGGTGGGGGCCGCAGGTGGCCACGTGTGCCCCGGGCCGTGTGTGCGAGCCCATATGTGCCCCCGGAGGGGCTGCGTGTGCCCGGCTGTGCCTGGGGGCTGTGCGGGTGCCCGTGCGTGCCCCAGGCTGGTGTGCGGGTGCCCGTGTGCTCCCGTCGGGTGTGCGGGTGCCCGTGCGTGCCCCAGGGTGTCTGCGGGTGCCCGTGCGTGCCCCAGGCTGGCTGAGGGTGCCCGTGCATGCCCGGGCTGTGTGCGGGTGCCCGTGTGTGCCCGGGGGTGCGCGGAGCGCGCAGCCGGCCGCGCTTACATAAAGGCTGCAATGCGGGCAGCGGCCCCGGGCCCGGGCAGGACCCCGCACGCCGCGGCTGGGCCGGGGGGCACCGCGGGGCC
>VZRF01006268.1:16680-57894 GCA_013396875.1 Vireo altiloquus
AGAGCTCCCCTCCCGCGGGGGTCCCTGCGGGGCCGTGGCACCGCTCCGAGGGCGCAGGTCCCGCCGTGCCCGTGCCGGGTCCCGCACCTCCTGCGAGCGCCGCTGGCTCGGCCGGGCTGGGCTCTGGGGGTCCTGCTCCGCCCTTCCCACCTGCGGGGCCCTCTCGGGATCGGGGCATTCCCGGTGCCTCGGAAGGCACGGACGCGCCAGGCGTTCAGTAAAGCAGGGACTTTTCCCCGCCAGACTGGGGGTAATATGCGGTCTGCGGGTTTGTTCTCCACGCCAACATCCCCAGTTCTGCAGCACCTGTGATTAACACCCGGCTCTGCCTGGGGACAGGGACCCTGTCATGGTCAGCGTTCACTCCAGTGCTGGAGAACCCTCTCTTGACCAACGCAGCTCCTGGGCAGAGATGTTCAGCAGACGCTCAGCCTGGTTCCTTGGCTTCGCTCTGTCCCTCCAGACAGAGCCACCACTCCTCCAGACATTAGCTCACAGGGCAACCAGCCATTTCCCTCTCTTAAATTCACCGTGTTCCCCTGGGATACGACCTTAAGGTTCCTCTGCTGAGGAGGTTTCTTGGGGTTCTCACCATCTACCTGCTCCTGGGCTACCATCAGCCTCCCTTAAGGAGCCAGTGGCCAACATCTGGAGGGGAGGCAAGCTCCACGGCAAAGAGACTGAGTTTCTGGGTCTGACAGACTCCTGGACCACGTCTGTCCTGTTCCAGGGCCAGAGGGGTGAGGTGTCCAGGACAGCACATTGCTCCCCAGAGCTGCCACTTGGGCGTTTTTGGAGGAAAACCGCGGGGCTGCAGGTGGTGACAGGGTGTTGCTTTGTCACTGCATGGGACAAACGCCACAGGCAGCCCAGGCAGGGAACACACCAGGCACTGCAGATCCAAAATCACCACGGATATTTTTACACCACCATTTCTGGGGTGCTGCTGCAGCCCACCCCTGTCCCTCCTTTGCAATGTGAGTTGAAGCAGAATATTTTCCCCCCAACGCAAATTTTCTCACTGGCATCTCTGAAGTGTGAGTTGCCATGGAAACCATTTTGCCTGTGTCCCACATTGCCCACATGCACTCGGAAGGAGCTGTAGGAGCAAAATGGCTGTTGTGTAATGCTGCAGGGCTCAGCACCGAGGGCTTGGGGGGCTCTGCAGCCCCTTCCAGCCCTCACACCCTCTCAGGGAGCTGCAGAGCACGGACTGGGGGAGCAGTGAAACCCATGGAGGTTGTGACGTGCTCTGTGAGAAAAGGAAAATGGCCCCACCTCGCCTTAACTCTTGCAGTGCTTGGCATGGAGCTCCACGCCAACCCTGCTGTTCTCCTGGAACTGACTTCCAGGCAAGCTTAACCCTTTTCAGTGTCACTGTGTCATTCTCACTCCTCCACGAGCGGAGCTGAGGGCCTGGCTGGGTTCACACGGCTTGTCCTGAGGGGACAAAGGGTGCAGGGCAAAGAGAGTTGCATCCCTCGGGCTGCACAGAGCTGACTTCGTTCCTTCCTCTGCCTGCCAGGTGCTCCTGCTGTAGGTTGTGTGGGAAGAAACTGCTCTGGAGTGGGCTGTACAGACCTGGATCCTGGTGGGTAGAACAGAAGAACAACAAAGTCAAGACCTGGCCACAGCAGGTGGCTTGGCAGAGAAGATAAAGGAAAGCAGGCTTGAAACGTTATTTGGAGTGCAGGAGCTCCTTCCCTCTGATTGCCTGGAGTTCCCTGCAGGGAGGAGAAGGAGAGCAGCTATTGAGTCCCTCCTGTGTTGCCCAGGAGCCTGGGATGACCACGCTCAGGAGGCAGGCTCTTCCCTCTGTGCCTCTATTCATTTCTGGTCTCCAGAGACTCTTGTTTCTGGCACAGTGGCGGAGATCTGAAAAACGCCTGCTTCCCTCTCAGGTTGTGCCTCCCCCTGTCCCTCTTTGGCTGGCACCAGGAGCAGCCCAGATCACAACTCCCAGCAGCCAGGCTCAGCCAGCACAGATGTTGTCACCACACGAGTCCCCCTCTTGCTGTGTCCTCGGCTCTTTGATGCTCTGAAGGCAGAGGGTGTGTGCAGGGCTCTCCCAGGCGGGAGCTGTGCACGTGGGGAGCACAGCCACATCCACCAGCTGATCCTGGCAGCCAGGAATGCTCTCTGCTTTCCCTGGCCCTCCCTCCTGGCACATCGTGGCAACCTCCTTAGCCACGGTTTGGGGCAAGAACTGACCTCGGCTGCCTGTTAGCAACCAGTGCAGTGTGATCCTGCTCTTGAGGGCTGGCACCTTCTGCATGCAGGGGTTGGACACGAGCACGGGAGGGGTGTTGGTGAGGTGTCAGAGCTGTAATTCCTCCCACAGCCAGAGTAACTCAGTGTAAAACCCAGAGACCTCAAAGGAGCAGCACTGAACCCAGCTGGAAGCTTCATCTGCCACGAGGCAAGGCATCAGCCCCAGTGGCAGGAAAGGTAACAGGGAATTTCATAAAAGGCAAAATCAAGTATTAGGAACATGGAGTTTGTGCCACTCCTTGTGGAGCTACCGAACAAACCCAATTCTTCTTTTGAGAAAGCTGAAACCGAATTGGGAGCAGTGGCAGCAACACAGGCTGTGGAAATTCTTCCTGTGTGCAGCTGCAAGGTTACTCTGAGGTGTAAAACGGAGCAAAGCACTCGCTGAGTGGCCGTGGCAAGGCTCCAAGGCCTGCCGCTGAAGAGCTGCCGTGGGACGTGGGTGCTCCTGCAGGGATGAAAGGATTTGCAGTGTGGTTGCCACTTCAGTGTTCCTGCCTTTGCACTGGAAGCAATCACTAATGATAAAATCTGTGAGACAGCAAATAATGATGCCAAATCCCTTGGATTTGTTGATAAGCGCAGAACTGGATCATATTTTAGGACAGCCAGCATAGAGCCATGAAAGCAGAAGCAAGTATTTGTTGGTCCTGCTCTTCGGACAGGACTGCAGATCCATGCGGACATTGATTGTAAAGGTTGTCTCTAATACTGACCTGAGGGTCTGAGATCATGAATTTCCAAAGAAAAACGTGGCATTGTCGTCCTTGGATTCACCCTGAGGAGTCACAGCAGCAGCTGGCAGCGACTTGAGCCTCTGTAGGAATCACTGGGGAACCCTGCACGGGAAGGCTGCCCACAGATGTGCCTTTGCCACCCTCCTGAGCAGAGTGTGTGGCACATCTGGGGTCCCAGAAAGGAGCTGCAGCACCATCCTGCAGCAGGTGATGAGGGCTGAGACGTCTCCCCAGCGCTGTCAGGTCACTGCCTCTCTGCATCCTCCATGTGCAGAAGCATTCCCAGCATCCAGCAGAGCTCTGCCTTCACCCCAGGGATGGGGGAGCTGAAACCAGATGCAAGAAGCCAGTCTGGATACCAAGGTGTTCCTGAGCAGGCAGGGAGATTTCGGGTGAGTGGTTAGAGGATGGGACGTGGAACGTCGACAGCCAGAGGCAAGGATGGTGAGAAACCCCAAACCACCTCCTGTGCAATCAGAGGGAGCTGAGTGAGCAGAAACACAGTCAGATGTGCAGTGGGAGGGGTGGGAAGTTCAACTGCGAACATTTTCTGAGGGAAAACCAGGATTTGCCTGTTTGAAATGCACCGTAGGGAAAATTTCATTTTGACACCATTCCAGTTTTCTGCTGGAAAAGCAGCCAGAAGGTGGCTGGGCTTCAGCTGCCTGTGCCTCATCTCCCAGGAGATTGGACAACTTGTCCTCAGGGACTTCCAGTCCCCTGGCACTGCCAGGTAACGGGAAGCACCTCAGAGAGACTGGTCACTGCTTGGGCATTCCCTGCTCTTCTTCACCTCAGGGGGTGCTGGAGCCTGGGCCAGGTGATGGAGCCGTGGAGATGGGGGAGCACCAGCAGCCCTTGGTGCCCCCACCACGCAGAGCCTGGGTGTCCCTGGGAGAGCTCCCCGGTGGGATGGGGCTGTCTGCCTGCACACAGCAGAGCTGCCACCAGGAATGTCACCCTCACCCTCCAGGGACTCTCTGGGAATGCTGGAACGATCCACATCCAGTCCATTGCAAGGAGCATGGTTGGTGCCTGTGCAGCACCTGCTCAAGCAGAAGCCATCTCACCATTTGGAGGGGCTGGAGGGGCCAAACTCCCCAGGAAAGGGGCCACGGGAGCTTCTCCAGGTGGCTGGATGTCCCCAGCAGAGCCCAGGGGGTGACAGGCTCCACTGGTGGTCAGAGGTGCCACGGCTGTGCCCCATCACAGGGAGAGTGAGATCTGCATTTCCAACCTCTTGGAGCTGTACTCAAGCTGAAACGGGGAAGGAAGGAAAAAGAGGCTGGTGGGAAATGAGGTGTTCTGGAACTTGTAACCCTCCCAGAGACAAAACCAGGACATTGTTTTCACAGCGATGGGGACAGGAGTTCCACCTCTGACACCCCCCTTTGGGAGGAGGCAGCCAACATCCCCTTTGGGTGCATGCCCCAGCCCCCTGTCCCCTCACGGGAGCCCAGAGCATCCCTGGTGTCCCAGCCCTGCACTGCCCCAGCCCTCTGTCCCTTCACAGGAGCCCAGAGCATCCCTGGTGTCCCAGCCCTGCATTTCCCCAGCCCCCTGTCCCCTCACGGGAGCCCAGAGCATCCCTGGTGTCCCAGCCCTGCACTGCCCCAGCCACAGGTGGATCTGTCCCCTTGCAGCAGACGAAGCCTGGGGTACCTCAGTGCCCAGCACCTCACCCTGCTGCCAGGAAAAGTTCATGTCTCTGTAGAGCTTCCAGAGCTCCAGGGGCTCCCCAGTCAGGGCAGCTCCCCTGTGAACACCTTGGGAGGACAGAAAACTGAGAGTGGCTTTCAAGGACACCAAACAGGATAAATGGGATGTGCACAGCCTTGGGAGGAGCTGAGCGAGAGACACAAAGCCCAGGCTGGCCCAGTGGTGGCAATGTGGCATTTAGGGGCAGGAGCTGAGTGGCACCAGCCTTGGTGCTGCTCTGGATGCCCTCGGGAGGCTGGAGGGGGAGCCTGGCTGGGCTCCAGCATCACCAGAGCAGAGAATTGGTGGGTGACAGCTCAAAGCCATCCAAACCACGGGAATGTGGTGGCAAACCTGCCCCTTGAGAGCTGTGCCCTCCTGTTGTGAGTGATTGATGTTTGACAGAAGATCCAAATCGTGTTGCTGAGGACAGAGAGGAAGATTGATTACACAAGTTCTGTTATGAAACCAGCCTAAAAAAACCCAAGTAAAGACATGAGGAGACAGCACTGGCTCTGGAGAAAACACTGCTTTTATCTCATCTCCCTCGCTGAAGGTTCCTGCAATGCACTCCCAGGTCAGCTCTTCTGGAAAGCACAGACTCACAGGGGCTTCCTCGAAAGGCCTCGGGTGGGGCTGCCTGCAGTAAAGGGTCATGGGATCCCCCAGAATCACCTCCCCAGGGCTGCTCCTCCGTGTTCAGCACTGCTGCTGCTCCTGCCGAGCTCACTGCCTCTCCCACAGGCAGAAACACCTTCCCTGCCTTCCCCCTTTTGTCCCAAAACTCAGCTCAGGTGCAGAGACAGAAGAAATGAATCCCTGTCACCTGGGGCAGGGGATCGCTGGTGCCGCCACTGCCCAGTGCCTGCTGCCAGCAGATGTGGGAGAACCTTCCAGAAAGGCTGAGGGACACCAGTGCCAGAGTTCTGGGAAAGGAGGGACCCCCAGGCCCTGGGGTACAACAGCTCATTTCTGCCAGGCATCAGAAATAATCCTTCCTGGGCTTGAAGGCTGGGAAAGCTTCCCGGGGTTCCTTTTCTTGGCCCAAACCGCTCCAATCAAGTAGAGTGGCTTTGGGAGGGAGAGCTCACACTGTGTCGTTTGTCATGGGGGTGGCTGCCTGGAAAATGTGTGCTGAGCCTGGCTCCCGAAGGTCTGTGTCACCCATTTCTCACTGCCTGGGCTTCGAGTGACGCAGGACAAGCAGAGCTCCCAGGGAGTGAGCTCTGAGCACCGATGTGCATCACCCGAGGCACGGAAGGGACGCCCTGGCCTTTCCTCAGCTCTGTGAGCAGCCCCAGGAGCTGCTGTACTCCTGGCACTCATCCCAGTCCCTTGGGAGGAGCAGCGATCGAGATAAGGCTGTGCCAGCCATCCAGATGTGTGTGGGGAGCACAGCTGGCTGGAGCAGGGCTGGGCTGCAGTCCCTGCTTTCCCTTCTATCCCTCCTGTCCTTCCTTGTTCCTCCTTGTCCCTCCTGTCCCTGCTGTCCCTCCTGTCCCAGCTCTCCCTGCTCTCCCTGCTCTCCCTGCTCTTCCTCCTGTCCCTCCTGTCTCAGCTCTCCCTGCTCTCCCTGCTCTTCCTCCTGTCCCTCCTGTCCCTCCTGTCCTGTGGGAAATGCAAAAGGTGAGAATGTTTTTAGTTTGAGTGAGAAAAGTAGGTTTCAGAAATAAAGCAAAGATTTTAGGTTCAGTTGCAACTGCAAAATCAGAATGTAGAAGAAGATACAATAATCTAGACTGCAAGGACATTAGAACAAGGGTTAGTGTCCCTCCTGTCCCTCCTGTCCCAGTTCTCCTGCTCTCCCTGCTCTCCCTGCTGTCCCTCCTGTCCCTGCTCTCCCTGCTCTCCCTGCTCTTCCTCCTGTCCCTCCTGTCCCAGTTCTCCTGCTCTCCCTGCTCTCCCTGCTCTCCCTGCTCTCCCTCCTGTCCCTGCTGTCCCTCCTGTCCCTCCTGTCCCAGCTCTCCCAGCTCTCCTGCTCTCCCCGCTGTCCCTGCTCTCCCTGCTGTCCCTCCTGTCCCCGCTGTCCCTGCCGGCTCTGGCAGCCGCCTGGTGCCATCTCGTGGTTCAATCCCTCCTCCGGAGCATCCCCGTTCCAGCCCTGCCTCCGCTCTTCCCCTGGAGGGGAAGGAAACCCTCCGGGGTTGATTTTTCCCGGCGTTTCCCGTGTGTTTCCCGGGCGGGGTGAGGCCGTGCTGCCCGTGCAGAAGGGGCCGAGCTCTGAGCTCCTCCTGCCCCGGGGTGCAGCTTTGGCAGCTCCACCGTCCCCATTCCCACACCAGAACCTCTCGCTGCGTTTTGCTCCCAGGACGGCAGGGCTGGACGCTCCTACCCCACCCCGGGCCAACCTCGCCTGCCAGGGCAGCTCCGAGGAGAAGATGGAAAATGCGGCAATATTCCATGGAAAAAGTGAATATTCCCCAAACCCACAGAAAGCACAGGAAGGGGAGGGCCCTGCGTGTCCCCATTAAAAGCTACTCCATTGAGGGAAAGTTGTCCCTGGAATAATTCCCTCTCTGCCCACTCCCTTGTTTCATGCAGGACCCTGATTTTCCCCCTGGGCTGTCCAGGTCCCAGCGCTCCAGAGGAACTGGAACACAGAATTCCAGTGCCCTTTGCTGTGTCAGATGGGAACCGGGACTGCAGTTACCTGAATAGGGGCGAGTATGTGAGGAGCTCTCCTGAATCCCAACCAAAAATTCCCTCTGAGCCCTAAAAGGAGACAACAATTCCCAGTGAGAACCTGTTCCCTTGTGTTCGTGCCCCCCTCTCAATTCTGACAGCCCCACACCCCCTGCACTCTGCAGGCAGGGTGGAAAAAAAGCAGATTTTTAATTCTGAGCCATCCATTGCATCCCCCAGGGGTGGATCCTGAGGAGCTGCTGGGTTCCAGAGATGATTCTGTGCTCTGCAGTGACAGCCAACACCACGTCACTGCTCAAATGTGTCTCATTAACACAACAGCTTCTCAATTTATTCTCCTTTTAAGGCTGGAAGGGAACTTTTGGTTGGGATTCAGGACAGCTCCTCACACACCCCCACTGTTTAGAGAGGGTTTGCATTGACTGTGTAGGAAAAATATCCTAAAATTCACATGGAGCAATTACCTGATCTGGCTGCACTAATTAGCTGAAATCACCAGCTCATTTACCTTGAGTTTTGCTTTGGCTTGTGCTTCTCAGTTGTTGTCCTGGGAAGTTCAGCTTCAGTGGGTTTGGATCGATGGGACAGCAATGAAACATTCAGTGATTGGCAGCACAAGTCAGACTTTGTACTGAACAAATGATTTCTCCCCAAGTGAAAGAAACGTTCCATCTCTATGGGTAAGAAAAACAATTTATAGCTCTTACCAAACAGCAATTTCTTTTTCTATCTGTGTGTTATTTTCAGAAAAAATATTATTACTCTATTTTTTTCCTCATAGGAGCTGCATTCAAATGAAAATTTGGTTCCGAGTACTGAGCAATGCTGTGTTTCACCAGAAAATGAGAGAGAATATTCTGGGCATACGAAAGGCCTTGCCAAGATGTGTGATTTCACCTGAAATGGCTGAATTCGGAGTCCTTGGTATCCAGAGGTATTAAAAGGATGGCACTGCAGCCACCTGCCCTGCTCCACCCACCCGAAGGGCTCAGCGTGATCTAAAATCTCTCTGTGCTCACCGAGGGCACTTTGTTGGAAAGGGATTTTTGGGGAGCTGGGATGAGGTGACACCCAGGATGAGGTGACATCCAGGGTGAGGTGACATTCAGGATGAGGTGACATTCAGGATGTGAGGTGACCCTTTGTGCCAGTGTCAGCCTTGGAGCTGCCTCTTGCACCCAGTTTCTTTCTGCCCTTGGGTGTCCAGGGGTGAAGGGGATGCTCTGCTCTGGTACCACTGGTGCCAAGGGTCCGGTCCCTCCCCACGTGGGCAGTGCCCAGACAGTGCCAGACCACCAGGAGCAGGTGTCCTGTGGGCAGATAGAGCACCTGGATGAGCAGGTTGGGAGCTCCCTCCCCGCTGGGGAACAGCCACGCCTGGGTACTCTCCTGCAGCCCCAGTTCAGGGGCATCTCCTCCCAGTTAACCCACTCAGGGCCATTTCTTTCCCATTTAACCCACTCAGGGCCATCTCCCCCTGTGGTACTGACTCCTTAGAGGATCTCAGAGAGATCACAGCAAAAAGCTGGAGAAAGCAATTTATTTTTAACTTGTCTCGAATTCTAATAGTTAACTCCATTTCCAAAGGGGAATTCTGCAGTTTCCCAGGAGAAATCTTTGATGAAAGAATGTAAACATGAAAGATGTTTTGGTAAGGTGCTTTCCTTGACCAATGAAAAGAGTTGTGTTTTGTTTGTTGTTCATTTCTTGGACTGACTGTGCTGGAGACACACAGACAGACAACCACTCTGAAAGCTTGATCTTTCCTTCTTCTTGATAACATCTCTATATAATAAAACCTTCAGAAAAATCTAACAGCCAGCAGAGTCTCGTTGTGGAAAGGGCCCAGGAAAAAAGGCCGCATCATTTCTACATCCCCCCAGCTAAGCAGGCCCAGGGCAGCATCCCCACTGCTGCTGGCACAGCTCTGAGCCAGGCACACCCCCTGTGCCTCACAGGGAACACGTGTGCCCCAAGCCAGCTCCTCGAGCGGAGAACAGATGTTCTGGGTCCTTAAAAAGAATCTGTTAGTTTGCTGTGACTTACAACTGATGTAATTTAGAGAAAGGTTCCCCCAGAACTGCAGCACTCGGCGTCGGGAGGCGTCGCAGCTCATCGATCACCCGAGGGGGAAAGCAGAGTTACTGTGCTGTTAATCTTCATAATCACCCTGGCAGGATGGCAAATGTGCCGTGGAGAACGAGCAGCTGCTGCTCCATCACCTCTCTGCAAGTGAATCTGGGCAAGGGGATCTGTTTTGGGGCAAGGAGGTGTTGCCTTTCTCTGCTCTTAAAATTAAAACTAAAACACAGTTTATGGGGTGACAGTGACAGAACAAGGGAGAGTATTTTTAGACTGCCAGAGGGCAGGGCTGGGTGGGATATTGGGAAGGGATTGTTCCCTGGGAGGGTGGGCAGGCCCTGGCACAGGGTGCCCAGAGCAGCTGTGGCTGCCCCTGGATCCCTGGCAGTGCCCAAAGCCAGGCTGGACGTTGGGGCTGGGAGCAGCCTGGCACAGTGGGAGGTGTCCCTGCCATGGCAGGGGTGGCACTGGGTGGCATTTAAGGTCCCTTCCCAACCCAAACCATTCCATGATTCTGTGGGATCCATCAGACACCACTGCTGGGATCCAGGTCACTTCCACAGAAGTTTTCCCTCCTCAGGCACATCAGCACTGGGGATGTCTCAGCCACAAGCTTCAAATACAGAAAATACAGAAAATCCCAGACACTTTTTTTTTTTTCCTAAAGGTTGTTTTATTGTAAAACCATAAATACAACACTGACATGAAAATCCTCAAGCAACGGATGCTTTCTTACAGTTACAGTTTGTCTTCTGCCTTGGCATCAATTCTGAAAAGAATGTTGCAGAAACATGTCTCTAAGGTATTTCCAAATAACCGAGCTCTGGCCTGGAGCGCTCGGCCCCTTTGGAAGCTAAGTGGAACTATTCCTCCTCTCTCGTGGAATATTTCCATTCAGACAGCAACAGACTTGTAAAAACAGCAACATTTAAACACCTTGATTTTTTTTTTTCTTTAATAATCCTTTTCATTTGACGTCAGTCTAAGTTTCAAACAGCACTGAATTTATTTAGCTGAAAAAAAAAACCCAAAACAAAACAAAACCAAAACAAAATCCTAAAAAGAAAAAAAAAATAAAAAATAAAAACCAAACCCAAAAAACCTCAGAACTTGAGTTGGCCTCAAGCGTTCGCGTATCACAATGAAAATCAGCAACTCAACCCCGTGCAATATTGCTCTCTAGTGAGTCATTTGATCCACACCAACAATACATGAGACTTCAAACAGGTTTTGTTTTGTTTATTAACACAGCAAGTGTGACATTAGATAACCTTTTAAATACAGTACATGGTACAGCGCGGGGCCAGCTGCCCGCACGTTTCCCGTTATGAAGACAAAGCCAGCGGTGGCGGTTTATAAAAATATTGTGTTGCTACAAAAGTATAAATTAATGCTACCGGTATTAAGAAATATTAAACACATAAAACTTATAAGGATTAAGAAAAATATTCATTAATACCTGTAGAAAACTCTGGCCTAAAAAAGATATTTTTTGTATATTTTTTGTATATTTTTTTTGTATTTTTTAAGATGACATGGTCGCACTCGCAGCGCGGGTGCTCTGTGGTATTGCCTAGAACATCTGCATCTACAGAAAGGAAGGAAATGCACACGAGTTGCTGAGGGCAGGGAGGGCCAGGAGGGACAGGAGAACATTAAATCCTTTGCCTGATGAAACAAGAATTCAGCTCCCAGGAGGAGGTTTGGGAAATGGAACGTACGAGCGAGGAACAGCTTCTCTTTTCAGACTGGCTGCAAACGAGGATCTCCTGGTGTTTGGCTGTCACCATGACACTGTCTGGCTACGGCGTGGACCACAATCCTCACGGCCTGGGCACAGTGGTCACTCTGGACACACTGGGCAGAGTTCCCCCCATGGACAGCCTGGGCTGTCACCTGGCACCACTGTGCAGGTCACCCACTACCAGCTTGCCTTGAAAGAATTCAAAAAAAGGAGTAATAAAGTACCAAAAGGTTTCAAGAGACGATGGAAAACAGCTCCCAAGACTGTTGCTCCTTCCAGAACACATTTCCCTCCTTGAGTGGAAAGATCCTTCTACACAGCAAGGGGAAAAGTTATTCCTTCTCCCAGCCCCCAGCCTGCTGGAAAAAACAACCCCAACCTATCCACAGACACTGCAGAGCCTCCACGAGAACCCCCAGGAGGTGAGAACAAGGATTCAAGGCCAACAGGGCTGGAAATGTCTTTTTCAGGAACTTTGGTTGGAAAAAGCAAGGGTTGGACGTGTCTGTGCTCATCAACTATGGATGCTGACAGCCTGCTCAGAGAGAGATTTTCAAGAATCAGTGCAGCCAGAGCCTGTGAGAAAAAGAACTTTCCCAGGCAGAAAGGACGTAAATAATCCTGCATCTGGTGTTTTCCTTTGAAATAGGTGCCATTTGCAATTAGCCAACGTATTAAGGGGTGGTATTCAATTTACCAATCATGTAGTGTTTGGAGGAAGCTCTATAAAAGAGCGAGTGTGTGCTGATAAAAAAGCTTTTGTCTCCTGAATCGACGTGGAGTCTGTGTCGCTGTTCTCCCTCCCCAAACAACAGCGACAATCAGCTCCACCCTACAGCATTCCCCTCGGTAAGGCTGAGCTGCTCACCCAGCTCCCACTGCCAGGGATGCTACACAAAATCCTGCCAGCCATCATTCCTTGTTCCAGGAGCTAAAGATTCCAGCTCAGCTGCCGTGGGATGAGGAACCCCTCAGGGTCCATGGATACACCGTTGTCTGTCTGAGCAAAACTCTCCCGTCGAGTTACAAACAAAGGACTCTGAACAGGAAAAAGAACTCAACTAAGCAGCCAAACTAAACCCGGAATGAAACAGAAACCCAACAAACATTCAAGAGATGAAATGAAACTTCAGGGCAACCCACTGTCATTGGTTCAGCATTTCTGGCCTAGCGGAGGCAGAGTGTGCCCAGGCCTGTCCCTCACGGGGCTCTGCTCAGGGAGGTGATGGAGCCATGGCACCAGGACAGGCCCCACACATGGCCACAGGGAGCTCTTATTGCTACAGCGACAGCCTCACCTCCGACACGGGGCTCGGCCGATGGCTCTGGGCATTCCCGAGGGATGCCAAAGCTCAGCAGAAGCAGCAGAACATTGAACACTCTCCCCCACAGCGGCAGGGTAAGGCCTGGCAGGATATTTGCTCCTCTGGCATTTCCTTGGTGAAACCTGCTGATGGACACCCCGAGAGCTGGGAAGGGCTTGGTGCTGGGCAGGAGTGGGAGGATGGGGAGGAAAAGGCTCTGTGAGCCCTCCTGGAGGGCTCTGGGCAGGAACCTGGCACTTCCCACCTCTACACCCAGCTCCTCCTCCATTGGCAAGGCCCAGCCTCGTGTCTCGCGGAGTGAGCTCCACTCTGCAGCCTTGCCTTCAATGACAGGGCTCAGAACACATTCCCCTCCTCCCAGAGGAACAGAGTTCTCCCCTCAAAGAGGTTTCCCAGAATCTGCCTTCAGTATCTCCTTTATTTTCCTCCTGTTACTCCGAATTTTTCCACAGGGGAACAGCTCGTCCCTTCCCGTGTGAATGCTCACAGGAGCTCCTGCCTCTCCCTCAGCCAAGAGGTGCAGCCAGAGATCCAAGCCTTTCCTAGGCACACAGCAGCACTCCCAGCCTCGGAACACCTTCCTGGCTGCTCTTTTAATGTCTTTTGACTCATCAGTAACATGGTGCTGCCTAGAAATGCCCAGGACACTGTGGGAGCAGCAGGAGGGTCCAGTCCCCTGTCCAGTTCCACTGTCCAGAGTGGAACTGGCCCCTGTGGGCAGACTCAGCCACCAACACAAACATTTTTGGTAACTCCTTCCCATGCTAAACCTTCTGGGTTATTGCAGACAGTTGGAGAAAAACCACCCAACCCACCTGAGCCATCTCACTGAACACTCCAATGCCACCACTGAGAGCTCAAGCCATTTCCAGAAGTGTCTCCCCTCTATTTTCAGTCATTCCCAAGCTTTGAGAGCATCTGCTGCAAATTCATTTGCAAAATTCACATGAGGGTCATGACTCCCTGAGCTGCTGCTGGGCATCACCTCTGCCCAGCAAGCACAGATAAACCAGTGCAGGTGGTTGGTGTGGATGCTTAAACCAGTTCAGCTCAAAGTTAAACCAGCTTAACCAGCAATGAACAAACAAGTGAGTTAGACAAAACCTGAGCCTGCAGTCGGCTTTCACAGAAAGTTTTGCAGATTGCACCAGTTCAAACCCACCCAAAGCAGTTTCCTTAGCACAGACAGAGCGCTTGGACAGAGAGGGAAGTTCACCTCCACCTCAGCTCGACCCAGGTGCAAGACACCAAGTCCATCCTGCAAACCAAACACAGCACTGCCTGTGAGAGACACAGCAGACAAATCCTTCCTGACCTGGCTGCTGCACCCGCACAGAAACAACCTCCTAAAGAGCTCTGCCTCCATCCCACTCTTCTCAGCAACAAGGATATCCAGACAGGCCCTTCCCTCTCAGAGCTCACCTGGTGGTGCTCGTTCCCCACCTGAAGGTCAGAACGCTCCCAAAGCAAACGGTGGAGTCAGAAAGGGAACTCTGAGAGGTCAGAGCGCAACAGGGGAATGCCTGGAGGCCACACACCATTCCTGCACCCTGACACACTTCACAAGGGAGATTAAAGGAAAACAAGCAGAAGGCGAATTCCCAACAGGACCCACCAGAGGGTGATCCCAGCTCTGAGGGCTTCTCCTCGCAGCTGGAAGGGAGCAGAACCTCACGACAGCCCTGGCTGAACTCAGAGCCTCTCCTGTGCAGTCTCCCACCCCAGGACCAGCAGGGCTCCCTACAACACCCCTGCTGCTCCACGGAGCAGCAACAGAGCAGCTTGCGTTGGAGCAACCTGGCAAACAAGAGCTTCCAAATTTCAGACCTTGGTAAAGTATTTTTGCTCCCTAGAACGTGAATTCAAGCCTTGAAGAAGGAAGGAGGAAGAGGAGCAAAAGCCTGGCATTTAAGGTAAATACACGCGCTACAGATGTGCTTCTCTGCTTTTACTGAAGCCTAAGTGACCCAGAGCGAGCCTGGAGCAGCCCCAGCAGGAACAGCTCCTCTGAGCTGAGCACCCTGCAACCAGAGCTGTTCCAGAGTCAGGAACAGCTGCACCTTCTTGCACCGAGTCTCTGGAGAAGGGGCTGCCCAAGCAGCTCCTCTCCTCACCCACTTCCAACAACGCTCCACTTTAGGCCTTTGGGTTTTCTCTTGCTTTTCAAGCTGTTGAGTTTTAAAGTCTTTGGGAGAATCTCATCTACCCGACATCACTGCTTAACATCCATCATTAGTGCAACCACAACCGAAGCTGCCTTGGAGGGGCAGTTTTTGGGATGGGGGAGAGGGCCAGTCTGGCCTTCTCTTTGGTCAGCACCGCAAGAGAACCCCAGGCCTGGTGCCAAACCCACAGTGTGAGAAGGGAAAGGGGAGGTGGGATGGGAGGTAGGGGTGCTGTGCCCTTCCTGCCTGCATGTCCTGACTCTGCACCACAGTCCTGCTCACCGCCGGGCACAAATCCCTGCAGTTTACCCCATTCTCAATTCCAGGGGTTTACAGCTGTGCTGACTCTGCCTTGCCCACTCCTCACCCTCAATGCTTCGCACAGACAAGACGAGCCCGAGTTTGCAAATCCCACGGAAATCATCTTAGCAAAGGGGGGCTGGGAGTTGGAGCTGTCTTTCCAAAGGAATGCAAGGGCTTTGCGTGTTCCCCTGAGCATCACAGAGCTCTCAGGCCTTGGGTGAACCACACAAAAAGGTGTAATGTGCCATCAGCGGAAGGAACTGCCAGCCCTGATCCCTGTGCCACCAGCTGAGCTGTGCTGAACCCTCTGTGCCCACAGCTAATCCTGCTTTGGGGACAAGCACCAGCCAAGTTTTGCTGCTGTCGGGTACCAGTGGGCCCAGCACACATCTCACTCCTTTCGGGTTCCTTTTTGTCTGTCACAGGTTTCTCCTGCCCTGCAAACTGCTGTGCTGCCACGGGCAGGATTTGTACAGGAGGAAACAAAACCAGCAAGAAGGAAAGCTGTCCCTACAACCAACCCCTCCAGCAGCCACTGCCAGGGAAACCAGGCGTCCCCAGCTCCTGCTCATGTGGCAGGCTGTGTGCTTGAAGCAAAAACTGAACATCTGAGGAGATGGTTTTGGCCTGGTGGCAGTAACAATGCTGAGAGGTCAACCCCAACATCAGCCTGAAGGCAATGGAAGGCTGGAAGGGCTGGCAAGGGCAAGACAGCTGGTGCCAGGTCTGTCCTCGTGAGCCTGGAGTGGGGAAGGGTCCAGCGTGCAAACCGTGCCCCTGAGTCCCGTGGCAGTGCAGGCATCAGGGAGTGCCCGTGAGGTTCAAGGCATCTGCACACAAAGCCTGAGAGATTGGGTTTGCTGTTTCTCATGTCTTGCACCTTCTCTTACAGCAGAGCTGGGCAGGTGGGATCCTGGTTTAACATCTGCTCAGGAGCAGCACCTCAGAGAGGGCCTCCAGTCTCCCCCTGCACTGTCAGCCAGCAGCAAACTCCCCTTCAGTGCTGCTGAAGGGCTCCAGCTGCTCCCAGCAGGGCCAGTCCCTCCTCCTGACCCTCCCACGCCACCAGGACCGCAGCTCCAGAGCTCCTGGGAGCAGGAGAGACTGCTGATAAAACGAGAATTTGCTTCAGTGTTCCTCCGGGAGACACATCCCAGGGGTGAAACATGCACAGTTTGGCACCAGAGGTTGGGAATTGTCCAAGAGGCACCAAACCTGGCAGAGCCTGTCCAGCAGCCCGGGAGCTGTGCCCGCAGGAGCTCTGGCCCTGGGGACAGCAGAGTGACCGAGATGGTTTGGGGTTATGGGGATCTCTAATTGCATTTGGGGTGAGCCAGTTACGTGTGAACGTTTCGGGGCCCGTGGCCTTCCTGGCCAGAACAGGTCAGCAACAGAACAAGTAGTGTAATGCACTGTAGGTATCAAAAAGACATTCGTGCCACTAGAGGAAACCATTCCAAACAAAAATGGGAAGATATTCTTTGCACTCAGTCAGGAGAACTTACATTCAGAAGGATCTTTGAGCCCATGCACTTCTCTTAAGCTTCCTTCAAACCCCAGTTTGACAAAACTGGCGAGCTTTGTTCCCCTGAAAAATCATACACCTTGGTTTGTCCTTGGCCTTGGGAAGGGTGGTTTGTGTGTCACTGAGACACTTTTTAACAAAAAACTTTAGGTACAAGGGTTCTCTGGCAGAGCTGGTGTCCCGGTTTGAGACAAATTCAGAGGAGGAATGTCACCATTTGCTTTTCCTGGCTTCTAGGTATTGCCACACAAACAACTGCTGTGGTTCCCATAAGATTATTATTTAATTGCAAATGGGCTACTCTAGAACAAGTTTGAGAACACCTGATGTACAAATGTCCCAGAAAAGCTAATTAACACCGGGAGTTCAGAAAAGAAGTTCTGCTGTAAAAAAATATAAAGCCAAGGAACGTAACAACTACTGACAGTTTCTGCCATGAACCATTTCTCTTAGTTTGAAATCAAACTTATAATCACTCGCTGCCATGTTAAACTCGACACTGGGAGTAGAGACAGAGGAGTAACTTTTGGTTTTTGGTTAAAAAAAAAAGGATATGGAAAGGTTAAAAATAAAATTAAAAATCAAAAACCTTAAAGCCTCCCTTCCTGATTTCTAAAGATACCTGTGTTGATGGAACACAGCTGCCCTGATTCGTGCACCGTGCCAAGAAGGCTGCAGCCAAGTGCCCTCAAGGTGTACAGTTATTCAAAGGAGCAAAGTCCAGTGCAGAACTCGTCAATGGAGTCTGATTATCCATGGCAAGATGGCCCAGGGGACAAGAGGAAAGGTGGGGTGGAGGAGAAACAAAAGAAACTTCAAGTCACTTTAGATCTCAGCTGCCTGAAGACTTTAGAACATCAGCCTCCCATTCGTCTGCCCACTTGAAAACATTAGAAAGTCTGTCAAGTCCACACACTATCTATGGAAAGGAGCACGTTCCTGGCAGAGGGCTGTCTCTCTCCCGTGCTCAGCTTTCCTTTCAAACTTAATTTTATATATATTTATATTTTTATATATATATAAAAAAGCACTTGGTTTCCAGGGGCATTCATAATGAGGTCCACAGTGTTTAGAACTTAAATTTCTTTTTTCTTTGTTTGGAACAGTGTTTTAAAGTTTTGTTTTAATTAAAAGACAGTCTTAAAGCATGTTGGACTTCAAAAACATGAGTTTGTTCATGTCTTCTGGACTGAGTAGCCGCCTCCTTTTGATCAAGAGCGCCTGCTCACACATATTTACACATTCGCTCCTGGCACCCACAGCAGGCACTGCTAAGAGCCAAAAGGCCAGCTTGGCTAGTTTCGTATGCTTTTGGGTAACACACGACCAGTACTGAAACAGGTCAGGGGTGGCCTGGAAGAGAGGTTCTTGCAAATAATCATAGACTTCATTTTTCCCGAACCAATCTTCTTCCTGAGCTGCTGTGGCCTCCCCTGCTGCACGAGGCTTCTTGGTTGAAGGTTCAAATTCTGTTTCTTCTGCCCAGGACTCTTTCACCTCATTGATGAGCTCACAGACCTTGCCAATGATCTCTTCGTGCTGGTAGGGCGGGACGGGCCGCAGCTTCTGCTGAGGGTCCAAGATCATGGCTACCTTGTGTGCCGAGTGAACTTTGAAGTTCTCCTTCAGCGCCTCCAGGAAGAGGTGACAGAGTTTGCTGACCACGCCGGCGTCGTTGGCTTTGGAAGTGAACAGTTTCTCCAGTTTGACGTAGGTGGGCAGCACCAGCTGCAGCGTGGGCCGGCTCTCGTTGCTCAGCTCGATCACAGCCTGCTTCACCGGCGCCAGGATGGCTGCCAGGTTGCTGAGCAGGTGTTTGTTCAGGTTTTGGATGAGGTTCATCTTCTTGGCCCTGCTGTAGAACTCGCAGATCTGCTCGTAGCGCTCGTGGACGAGCAGAAGGGAGTCGGTGACCGAGTTCCAGCAGGGCGGCGGGGAGGTCTCTTCCAGGGAGCCAAAGGTCTCCTTCGAGAGGCCCGTGGAGCCCGCCAGGTCTTCACAGACATTCAGGAGCTCGATCACCTCGTGCATGTTGCGAGCCTGTAGTGTTCTCTTGTTGAGCACGCTCTGCACCACCGAGTTCAAGGCACAGGCCGAGCAGCGCAGGCACATGCCCGCCTTGGAGAACGCCGAGGAGTTCACCTTGCAGTCAGTCACGTACACCGTCCTGATCTCCGACATCACAAACTCCGACAGCACGTTCTGCACCCAGTGGTGGATAAAATCACCATTGTCTCGGAGGTCTACACCCTTAATGCCCAGCACGTAGCTCTTGATGTGGTTGCCTTCCACCTGGTAGGCGGTGAGGATGTAGCAGGAGTCGGGGCCGACGCTCTGCGAGTGGCAGGTGACCCCGATGCCGAGGCAGGCGTTGCTGCCCAGGGCGCAGGTGACCTTCACCTTCACCTGGTTGTACATGCGAGGCAGGTGCTTCAGAGCCAGGGTGTTGAAGTTGCCCAGGATCTCGGTGACGGAGAAGGCACCGTAGCGAGCGCCGCTGTCCACCAGCGTCTGCGCCAGCTTGATGAACTCCTTGCCGCTGAGCACGCTGAGCGCGCCCAGGTCGGTGCACATCACCCGCAGCAGCCTCTCGGCGATGTTCTGCCGCTCCTTCTCCGGGATCGCGCTGTTCCCCAGCGAGCCGCTCGCCGACGCTGCACGAGGACACAGAAAGGAGCAGGTCAGCAGCAGGACAGAGCAGGGGGCAAGGCACAAAACACTTCTCATGATGCCAGGATGATTCTTTCTGCTTTTTCTTTTATACCCTTCTTACATACTCTTTTTATAATTTTATGTATTCTTAATACTTTTAGCCTACATACTTATAAATTTCCAAACCTAATAACTTAGCTGAGATCTACTGTACTGTTAAACCAAAAAACCAAACAATCTAAAACCCTCAGACACTAAAGTCCTCTCCAAAACACATTTTTGTAAACTAAAATAAGTCCATCCATAAGAAAAGTTCCTCAGAACGAGAGGTTCACTTGAACCTCTCATTGGAGAATCTTTGATAAATATGCTAATTTTGCAAAGCCTATAATTGTGTGTATTTCAGTGTGAGGTGTGCATGCATTTTCAGGGCATTTCATGTAGTCAGAGTGCTGTACCCAAAGATCCTGAAATAAATACCGAAGTAAAAACTCCTTTTCCCCATCAACCATGTTTTAGTTCTAATTTTAAGATCAGGGAAAGGCTTCACTCAGAGACCTCCAAAGAGGTGTGACATGCACAGATGATGGAAGAGACAACTCCAACCTTGAGTTTGTTCCCCCAAGGTTTCTGGACAGAGGAACCTCCAGGGACAGGCCCTGCTCCTGCTCAGAGCAGCAGGGAGCTGATTGCATCCTGTGCCTGCAGTGGGGATGGTCACAGCTCAGCCCACATGGAAAGATGGACATCAAATCACAGAATCCCAGACTGGTTTGGGTTGGAAGGGACCTGAAATCCCACCCAGTGCCACCCCTGCCATGGCAGGGACACCTCCCACTGTGCCAGGCTGCTCCCAGCCCCAATGTCCAGCCTGGCCTTGGGCACTGCCAGGGATCCAGGGGCAGCCCCAGCTGCTCTGGGCACCCTGTGCCTGTGTCACACCATGCTGACTGGATTTGTTTTTTAACTCCAGGCCTGGAATCCTTGGATCAGAAGTCACCTCCTTCAGGAGTTACCAAATGCATCTCGTTCACAAACCTTTCCAACCACCCTGAGATTCTCTGTTGCACTCCGGCAGTGGGAAGGGGTGCTCTGCTCTGCCAGGCAGGATGGGAATTAAGGATGAAATCAAACCCAGTTTGGTGAGGACAAGGGCCTTGTGCCCATCAGTGCTGCACCCTGAGGCACCTGCTGGACAGGCACAGAGCGAGGAGCTGCCACTTACTGTTGTTGGCATTATTTCTTTGGAGCTGAGGTTTCCACTTCTCTTCAACCACGGGGAGAGGTGACCTGGGCTGGCTGGAGGCAATGTTGTTCTCATTGTCAGCTGTGAGGCAAGAGACAGGAAGGGGTTAAAAGCACAAAATATGCTTAAAGCACAAAGAAGGGAAAACTGCTCAGCACTTATGTAGGGTTCCTTTAACTCGGGGGACAAGGACCTACCACACTCCCTGTGGCTTCCAGTGAGCTGGCACAGCACCCTCAGGGACCTCGGAACTGCCTCTGGACTCACAGCTGTCCCTTCCCAAAATGCAGCTGCAATGTGCCACATGTCCTTCTGTGTCCCAGCACAGATGCCACCAGCACACCCTGAGGGATGTCTCCTGAGGAGCTGCAGCTGCACACCAGGAGGAGTGGAAGCTCAGCCTGACCTGGGCCATTCATTTGCTTCCAAAATGAGGTGGAACAGACACTGATCCTTCTGTTCCCTCACTGCTCTGCAGGTGGCTGCCCTGTTCAAAGCACTTTGGTTTTCAGGCTGTGCTCAGCTTCTCTGGATCTAAGGGTCTCATTGCAATCCTCAGGTCTGGCTTCTCCCCCGAGAGGAGCGAGGGCCAATCTCCTCTGGGGCTCTCACTGTCCCCTCACACTGCTAACACAAAGCCAAAGTCTCTGGAGTGTGAGCAAAGGCCATCCCACCCTGGGGCTGCACACACCAAAGCCTCTGTGTTTGTGCTCCCATTCCTGTGTATGTAACTGAGCCACCCCCTTTGGCTGCCAGTCTGATGGGATCTTACAAGGAAATGCAGGCAAGATCATCATAAATAATAAAGTATGTATTGTATCCCTGTTCTTTCCTCTCCTGTGTCCCAAGAACTTCTCCCCACCCTCCAGAGGGAATTTTTTAGGATCTTAGGATGCTTCAGTATGAAATGGTGCTGTGAAACAGGCTGTGAAGGAAGATGTTGCCTGACAGTGAAATGGAAGAGGAAGCAGAAAGATGGAGAGACTGATGACCAGGCTGAGCAGAAGGATGGAAATTAAACCCAAGGAAACAGAACAGGCCATTTGCTCCTCACACCTAATTCTGCACATCTGTCAGACACACTTCTCTCTGAGGTGCCCCCTTAGGGCTCCTTTTAAACTCGGGGGTGCCACTCCTTCACCCAGGCACAACTGGATCCTCTTGTGGTGTGAAGATTTTACAGGAGCGCAGGCTGGCCAGCCCAGGGGGCAGCCCCTGCAGCCTGGGGACAGCAGCACTGACCCTGCCCTGTGCCCTGGGCACAGCAGCACGACTTGGAGCAGTGCCTCGGGGCACCCACAGCTCTGCCAGGCTGCTCTGGGGGGCCAGCAGGACACACAGGACAGGGCAGAGCTGCTCTCCTCCAGGTGTGCCAGTGCCCTGGGAGAGCAGGGAGACCAGCAGGGCTGGCATGGAGCTCCAGTGCTCTCCTCACAAGGGCTCTCCAGCGTGAGCAGCTCTGCCCTTCCCTGCCCATCACCAGGCACAGGCTGCTCCGTTACCTGTGGGCACTGCACTGGCACAGGCTGGGTCAGCTCCTGTGACAGAGCCAGGCAGCCTTTGGGGCCTGTGTGTGCCCAGGGAGCTCCTGGGCAGTGCACAGTGAAATGGAAGCTGCCATGCTCCGGCTGCAGCCACGGGCTGGGCTTGGCAGAGCTGTGGAGGGCACGAGGTGCCCCAGAGAGCAGCAGTGACCAGGTGTGACACATCTCCTGTCCCCCAGCACCTGCCACACTCATTGCTCTTCAGCCAACGTCACCAGGGTCCTCAACTCCAATATCTGAGGGTGGGCAAAGGAAAATGCTGGATGTTGCCTGCTAACTCTGCTCATGGTTCAGATGAACCATGTCTTGGTGAGGGATGGGTGGGAGGAGATACCCTCTGTATTTCCTCATCATAACTCTTTTATCTATTTCCTAATAATAGGGGATTCATTATACACAAATATCTGCTGGCATTCAGCGTGGCATTAATGAGATTTGTACATTTCAGCCTCATCTTCCTTATCAGGCAGTCTGTGAACTACACAGATCATGGTTCTTTAATTTTTCTTCATGCCTCCAATCCTTTAATCCAGGTTCAGCCTAGTCCTCCTTTTGTTTTTTTAGGCCTAGATTGTAGGAAGGGCATTATATGGCAGCACTCGACCTGAACAAAGTACTCTAAAGGGAGTCAAAGCTGTATATTGTTCAGTGTAATTACAGAACAAATTCCTCTGCCTGGTGTTCTGCTGCTCTATTTCTGCCTTTCAGCACCCAATTTACATTCTAATTGCTTCTTCTCACTGTGTAGCTGCTTTATGAAGCTATAATCTCTCCTTATTACCTTCCAGCCTCCGGGCTCAGCCCTCTGAACGACTCAAGAGCCAGTATGTCCCTGATTTTGCTCCTGGAGGCCAGCAGAACATTCCATGCCTTCTGTCCCTTGTGAGAGGGGTCCAGGGGAGGCAGCAGAGCCACTGGAAGAGATCAGCCCTTAGCATCCGACAGGACAAACCAAAGTGGGCTCCTGAGCACATGAACCAAGGGAGCATTTGACCCATACAGGCTTCTTGGCTCTCTGCATCCCCCAAATGAAATCTCCCTGAGCCAGGGATGAACCACCAGCCTGTGCCTCCTGTGCCACCAGTTCTGCTGACCACTGCCAGGTCCCTGCACTCCCACACTCCAGAGAGGCTGGGGCAATGCTGTTCTTGGAAATGGAAATCCCAGAATCACAGGCTGGTTTAGGTCGGAAAAGACCTCCAAGATCCTCCAGTCCAACCTCCAGCTCAGCCCAGCAGCACATTCACCACCAACCCACGTCCCCAAGTGCCACATCCACACATTCTCTGAGCACTTCCAGGGATGGTGACTCCACCCCTGCCCTGGGCTCGGAGTGCTCGAGAATAATCCAATCCTTCTAATCCAAACCTCCTCTGGCACAACCTGAGGCCATTTCCTCTTGTCCTTGCCAGTCATTCCCTGGGAGAAGAGACTGACCCTCACCTCACACCTCACACCTCACACCTCACACCTCACACCTCACCTCCCCTCATCTCCTCACCCTCCTGTCAGACTGAAGGCAACGAAGTGCTGCCAGGGCACCTGTAGGCTCTGTGCCCTCCCTGCTGCCCGCTGGCACAGAGCACCCAGAGCTGGGCACCCACCAATGCTGTGGGTGCAGCTGCAGTTCTCCTGCCTCTCCTGAGACTCTGCCCTTGTCCCACAGCAGCAAACGCTGCCCACTCGATCCAGCTGCACACGTGGGGGGAGAGGGGAGAGCACAGGGCTGCCAAGCACCACACCCTGAGATGCCACAGGAGGGGACAGTGGCTTTCACAGGGCTCAGCCTTGGTGGCACCTGCAGAAAGCAGCTGGAGAACACAGGGACACCCTGGTGTCACTGCACCAGGAGGAGGCAGAGAAGGGACTTGCAAACACAGCAGGGAGCAATGAGAAAACAGAGTTTACCAGGAGTAATCCTGAGCTGGGCAGAGGGGATTTACCCATTCACAGAGCTCTGCTGATGCGACAGGAGCCAGATCACAGACACTGCTCCCTCTGTTCTGCAGCCAGAGTAACCCAGGTGAACACCCACAGGACCACAGGCTGGTTTGGGCTGGAAGGGACCTGAAATCCCACCCAGTGCCACCCCTGCCATGGCAGGGACACCTCCCACTGTGCCAGGCTGCTCCCAGCCCCAATGTCCAGCCTGGCCTTGGGCACTGCCAGGGATCCAGGGGCAGCCACAGCTGCTCTGGGCACCCTGTGCCAGGGCCTGCCCACCCTCCCAGGGAGCCCCCAGCACCACCCCATGGGTCATTTGTAAAGAAGAGAGAAGGAGGAAGCTGCAGGCAGCATCACCTCAAAACCTGCAACAGCTCAACCCTACAGAGAGCTGCCCCTGTCCCCTTGGACACCTCAGCCCCTGTTCTCAGTGGCACCCAGAGCTGGCACCAGAGCCCAGGACAAGGACAGGATGCTCAGGACACAGCATGGAGACAGCAGAAACTGCCGCAGACAACCAGCAAGGACAGAGCCACGGGCAGGGAGTGAGGACAGCCCTGAGCAGAGCTCCTCGGGGTACCACAGTCCCACTACTGCACAGGAACCCCCCTGCTCTAACAGAAACACAAACTCACACCTTGTGCTCACAGAGCACTCCAGAAGCCTCTCTGTAACATTACAGAGATGATAAATAAAGTAGCTGCTGAACAACACACAGAGCCTGCACTAAGATTTGCCAACAGGAACTGAAATGGAATAGAGGAACCTCATGGATGAAGAACTCAAGTGACATTGTTAAAATCAGGACTAAAACTAAAAGAGAGAGCAGGATAAGAACTTTGATTAACATTATTTTACAGAATGGAAAATATGCTTTTCCTCAATCTCTTGTCCTCCCATGCCACTCTCCTCAGGGCCTGCACTGCATCTGCATCTCAACAGAGCAGTTGTCTGTTGGAGAACACAGGTCTGCCAGGGGGGATTCAATTGTTCTTAAAACTCTGTTAGTTCACTTGAATTTTTATTCAAGAGGAAAAAAAAATAGAAAAAAATCTGCCAATATAAAATTAATTCTGTTTCTGCATTTTTGAGTATGTTGAATGCTGTGTTTGAAACAGCTTTGGCTTTGAAATTTTAAAATCTTCTCTTGTGTATCAAGACAGGAAACAAAACCAATGACTTAGAAACAAAGCACTACAATGACTCCTAAGAATTCTCATTTGTAGGTAGCTGAGAGGAAACTGAGTACAGCTGCTGAAATGGCAAATTCTTCTGAGAGCACATTTCAGTCCTTTGCAGAACTCCAGGAGACACAAGCACAGGACAGGACTTGTGTGGGCAAAGGCTCTGCTGCCCTGCAAACGTTTTTGGTTTGTTTGCTTCCTTGAGAGCCACCCCTTTGACCCGAGGGGGGATTTAACCTGCTGCAGGAGTTTAGGCAATGAGGATTGTCTGGACAAAGGCAATGAGTGGTGTGATGGGCTCTGAGCCCTCTCTGCCTAGGGAAAGGAGCAATATTTACTATATACCCTGAGCCTATGTGCTCCAGCCTCTCTGGGGTGATTAGCTGCAGATGAAATGACTGGGGCTGTGGGAATGGGGAGCACTCCCTATGGACACACATCGGGGTCAGCACCAGGCAGCAGCACAGAATTTAATTCTCTGCTTGCAGCGAGTCCAAGTGCCCAGCTTACCTGCGTGGGACTGCATGTGCTCCAGGAGATTGTTATAAAACTGGAACTGGATTCCACAAGCTCCACAGGTGTAAGGCTCTGTTTGGGAGAAATCAGTTCAGAAGAATTACACAGAGTCCGCAGGGAAGCAGCACAGGTGCATACCTCAGTGTGTAGAGCTGTGGGGCCACAGCTCCACATGGAGCAGGACAGGGCTGGGCTGGGCTGGGCTGGGCTGAGCTGCGCTGGGCTGGGCTGGGCTGGGCTGAGCTGCGCTGGGCTGGGCTGGGCTGGGCTGAGCTGCGCTGGGCTGGGCTGGGCTGGGCTGAGCTGCGCTGGGCTGGGCTGGGCTGGGCTGAGCTGCGCTGGGCTGGGCTGGGCTGGGCTGAGCTGCGCTGGGCTGGGCTGGGCTGGGCTGAGCTGCGCTGGGCTGGGCTGGGCTGGGCTGAGCTGCGCTGGGCTGGGCTGGGCTGGGCTGAGCTGCGCTGGGCTGGGCTGGGCTGGGCTGAGCTGCGCTGGGCTGGGCTGGGCTGGGCTGAGCTGCGCTGGGCTGGGCTGGGCTGGGCTGAGCTGCGCTGGGCTGGGCTGGGCTGGGCTGAGCTGCGCTGGGCTGGGCTGGGCTGGGCTGAGCTGCGCTGGGCTGGGCTGGGCTGGGCTGAGCTGAGCTGAGCTGAGATGAGCTGGGCAGGGCAGGGCAGCCTCCTCCTGCTGCACTTCACTGCCAGGGGCAGAGCACTGCCAGAAGCAGCTGCTGCTCTGTGGGATCCCAGGGATGTGCACTGAGGTTTCCTCGGGGACACTGCCGGGCTCTGCTCTGTGCAGCCTGCCTCGAGCACGTCCCTGCTAGTCTAGAGCCTGTGAGCAAAGCCTGCTGAATTCATCTGACATCCACTTCTGTCACATTCCAGTCTCTGCTGCCTTTCCTGAGCGAGACAAGGAGCACTTGTGTGGCAAGTGCTGTAGTCAGAAGCTGGGGGTGGAGCAGTGCCATGGGGGAACTCAGCTGGGGCTTTGTGGCTGTCACCAAGGGCAGTGAGAGCAGGGACTGGTGAGTGGCACAGGGCTGGGGGGCAGCAGGACGCCAGGGAAGCAGAGGTGGAGGGCAGGAAGCACAGGAACCAGGGCTGTGCCCAACGGCTGAGAGCAGAGCAGGAGAGCCATGTGCCAGAGCAATATGGATGAGCTGGAGTGAGGAAAGAGCTGGTGCAGAGCCCCCTCGTGAGCTGGAAGATACAATTTAGCCCTGTTCTATGTTGGAAGCGCATTTTTTCCACTGAATTAAGTTAACAGCAAATGTTTGCAGCTGCCTGTTTGCACGGTATCAGTAGAGTGGATCTGTTGAGAGATGTGATCTCCAACTGCAGTGCTGAAATATGGGAATATTGCAGTTTGCCTCTGGCCCTGCAGCCCCCCCAGCACTGCCCCCTCTCACAGGGGCAGCAGAATGGGCACACACCAATGGCACATCACCAATTCTGGATACAAATGCCTGGCACACACACGGAGCAAGGTCTGTCGCTACAATATTTTGGAAGTCTAGGTCTAAGTTCAAAGAGGAAAACATGTTCTGTATCAATGAATAAGGAGAAACACCAGCACCCAGGATGGAAGAACCAAAGCCCAGGGAAAGCCTGCCTGTACCCTGTGAGAAGTCTATCCCAGGCAGCAAACCCCAGAATGCACCTCAAGGCTACAGGAATCCGTGAGGAAAAGCAGAAAGGAGAGCATGAACAGTCTGTGTAAGCTGTACTGTAATGCTGTGAGTTAAACCTTCCCCACAGAAGCTAGAGCCTCTGAAATGACGGAGCCAGCTCTGGAGGAGTTGTGCTCAATGCTTTCACATTGTGATGCTGCTCCTGGGCTTTGCTGTGGCACAGAAGGGTGGAAATACAGAACCTAAGGACCTGTGCTTGTGAAAAAGAGAGAAGATTTGGGCAGCTGGGTGGCACACAGGGATTTCAGGCCTTGGGAATTAGCAAGGACTGGCTCTCTGCTGAAATCATCAGTAGGGAAGTAGTTGTGGTAAAATGCCACAAGAGGTACAATGCAATCTAGTTGTTTAGACTTGTTTTCAGTTGTCAGAGAGGAGAAGGCTCCCTGTGGGTGCAAACCATCCTTCTTGGGTTTGTATGTCTGTGTCGATGACCTGTTACAGACACACCTCTGCTCAGGGAGCCCAGACCGCTCAGATGGGTCCTGACTGCTCCTTCCAGTGTCAAAATTAATGTGTGAATCACCTAATGAGAGCAGCCACACTGCCAAGAGCCTGCTGACTGCTGCTGCCAGGGCCCTGGCAGGTCAGAGGAGCTGTGTGAGCCCCTCTCCCACAGCAGAGGGGAGGACAGAGCCAGCTGCAGGTGTCACCTCGCAGTCCCCTGACACCAGCAGCTCTTGTGAGCCATTTCAACCTCAGCTCAATTCCCAAACCCTTCTGTTCTACTCTTGGAAACAAAATCACCACCTACTTCCAAAAGCTGATTTCACATTCTGAAAATGCCAAAGCGTTCTCTAAATAATTCTGAGACAAAGACACACAGAACTCTAAATTTACCACAAATGAAAATGAGTCACATTAAAACTAAGCAAAAAATTTAAATTCACCCAACCAATTCCAAAGTCTTTCCCCGGACCAAAGGAAGGGATGCTTAGGAGGATGTGCAGAATCCTCATGGGAAACTGATCACTTTACTTCCCAGAGCTCTCTCAACCCTCACACTGCTGAGCTGTCAGCTCCTGAGCCCTTCACGCTCCACAGTGCAGAGCTGGGAACAGTCAGGCTGGCTGGAAGGAGGGTGGGATGTGCCAGAGCTACAAGAGGAAGAGGGATCTGCAAGGTGGAGAGAAGAAAGAGGCAATCTGTATCTCAAACCAGAGAAAAGTCACTGCTGGAAAAGAACTATTCACCTGGGTTGGTAACAGAGAGCAAATCCTCCTCCCTTTGATTTCTCCTGCAACTTGAACTGGAAAAGTTGTCAAAACTGCTCTGCACACCCATGTGAGCCACACCTGTGCCCCACTCTCCTTCCTGGGAGCACAGCTCCCCATCACTGCAGGACCTCTGCTCGTCCTTCCCCGGGGGAACTTCAGCTCTTCCTTACTCAGGCTCAGCTTTATGCATCCACAGCCATTTGTTGCCTTCAGGTTGAGCTCAGCAAAGGCTCCCCAGGTCTCCCCGTGAGTGTTTCCCCCAGCAGACTGTCCTTTCCCTCCCAGCTGGGTGGTACAAGGGGAGCTGGGCCCCCTCTGTGCTCGTGGAGGTGTTTGCTGAGAGCAGGTTCCAACCAGCAGCTGTTGGAACCTCTGCAGTGTCCCGAGCCACAGAGAACTAACACTCACATCTGGTTGCACAATTTAAAACATCTTTCCCCAAGGCTGCAATTAGACAATTCTATTAGTGCTTTACCCAACGAGCGAGGCCTCAGAGCGAGGCAGCAGCTGTGTGAGCCAAGGCAGAGGGAAACCAGTGCTTAGGTTAAATAAATCACTCTAATTCCCATGTTCACTCTCGTTGCCACATCTAAGCCAGGGAAAAATAGCAGGGCCTGGTGTGAAGCCAGGAGTGAACAGGAGTTGAGAGCTTTAAGACAAAGTTTCAGCAGCGAGCGCCCTGAGGTGCTTGTGCAGAGTGACACACACCCAGCAGGGTGACAGGGGGACAGCCCCCCAGGCTGCTCTTTCCTCAACAGAAAAGCCCCAAATTTCAACACTTCTGTCCACATCTTGGTGAAAAACAAATGCAGAACAACTGTGAGGAAAACTTCTCAGCGTTTCTGCCCAGTGTTTCCACTGGCTTTAGCTGCACTAACAGTGTGACTGCACCTTCCCTTCAGCACAAACCCACGGAGCACGGCAGGAGAACCAGCTGCAGGCTCCTGCAAAAACACCAGCACACCCCCAAATCAGTGGAAGTTTATTGAAAACAGAGCTTCTATCACCCCTAGCCAGATCAGACAGCAAGAGGTAACAAGGTGCTCTGGAGCACATTTGGAAAAGGGAGTTCCAAATTCACCACCCTTGTCCAGCAGCTTGGCATTAACTGCATTTCTCTTCCCTCGTGCTGTCAATAAGGCCCTTGCTTCCCTCTCAGGTTTGTAAGAGGGGGAAGAACACCTGTCCTCCCTCCCTGAGGCCCTGCTCAGCACTCAGGGCTGGCCTGCATCACCAGGCTGGCACAGACTGAAAAAATCACCCGAAAATCCCAACACGAGCCAAGCAGGAACCAAACACTTGGGAAGGCAAAGGGAAAAACTCCACCTGCTGAAAGCATCGAGGCCACAGGGCAGAACCTCCAGCAGAGACCAGCTGTGCAGCCACCCCAGCCCTGCTCTCCCTCCCCTCCTGCTCACTCCCTGTTCCTCACCCCTGCTCCCAGGCCACAGGAACTGCCTCTGGCAGCTGCTCACTGGGCTGAGCCACGAGGACAAGCTTTTCTGTGTGTAAATGTAACTCAAACATAGGTTCATTTTCAAACCTTGGTCTCAGAACACGTTCACAAAAAACTCCCTCAAGACCGAGTATGAAGCGATTTGGCAGCCCCAGACTGCATGGAAACACCCTCGAGGATTTCTGTTGCATTTAAATCTGGCACCGGAGCCACCCAAGTGAGGCATTTTATTCTTTGCCACCTGGGCTCCTAATGAAAGAACCATTTCTTGATGAAAATCGCTCAGAGGGCAGGGCAGCAGGGCTGCTGGGGGGCAGTCCCTGCCTTTTGCACCACAGACATCCATCACACTTACTTTGTAAAAGCGGGAAAGGATTTGAAATCAGGGGACTTGCGGATTCTGCAAAAAAGAAAGAGATTTAAATATTGAGACTGGCAGAGACCTCGCTGCATTCTACACAGCTCTGCCTATCTGCTCCCTGCTCCTTATCCCTACTCCACACTTCCAGAGCTATCCAGGGCAGGATGGGAGCTCCATTTACCACAAAATCCGACATGTCCAGCTGTGAATTTTCTCTCCCTTGCTCGATTTCTCCTGGCCAGGGTTCTGCATCTTTCCTGCCCAATTTGAAACGTCCAGAGACTTTAACACACATCCAGTGCTCAGCAATGGAAACAAGGGGGGAGGCCAGCAAAGAAAAGCCACAGGGGCAAGAAACCCTTTTACAAAGGCTTTCTCTGGTGCTCCAGATGCCAATTCCCAGTTTCACCGTGCAGCTTCTTTAAAGTGAAGCTGGGAAGAAAAACCAAGGTGTTCCAGCCTCTCTGGAAGCCAAAGGAAAGAGCTCCTGAGCTGTGCAGTTACTGCAGGCTGAGAATGCACATTTCCTATGCAGCACACCTTGCCTTGCCTCTCTGCAAGGTGTGCCTGAAAACTGGGTGCTGGCTGCCCCTTGGGCACCCAGGAGGTGTCTGCATCCAGCCCCCAGCGCCCTGGGGCAGAACCAGTGATCCCCAGCACCTCAGACCACCACCAGTGGTTTCCTACTGTGCCCAGGTGAGTCCTTTAGGGTCAGACCCCTGCAGAGGGGCAGAACTCGTTCGTGTTAAATATTCAATCACGGACTCAGGGCGTTCCCAGAACGGCCCAAGGCTGTGAGCTGCACAGCCATGGCTGAGGCTCTCGGGGCTCTCTGACACAGACCTGGCCTGGTCTCCTTGGGAGGAAAACTGCCCTCGTGAACTGCATGGATCAAGCACAGTGAGCCTTCCTGCTGGACATCCCAGCGTGCTGAGGACCTGAGCTGCTCAGCAGGGCTGCAGGTGGCAGAGGCAGCCAGTAAGGAATGGAGATGGAGGCGTGGATGATGCTTGGCAAAGACGTGACTGGACAGTGCAGAGGGGATGCAGGGGAGGCAGCAGCTGGATACAGAATGGTCTCTTCACACGCTGTGATCACCCAGCAGTGCTCCAGGAGCTCCTGCAGCTGCTGAGCTCTGTACCTGGGGCAAGATCTTCACTGAAACGAGCTCCTCAGCTGGCCCTGTCCCTGAACAGGGCAGGCTCCTCCAGGCACCATGTTCTGTGTCCTTGGTCCCTGCTCTGGGAGTGCCAAAGCTCAGCCCGTGGCACTGGCCATGGCTCCAGGGCCCTTGCAGCAGCCCAGCTGCATGGGAGCTTTTGAGGGGCAAACCTTCACTGTCCCCCCAGAAGAGAGCCTGACCTGGAGCAGGCACAGGGCCCAGCAGTGGCAGAGAGGACTTCCAACAGCCCAAGGAATTCTCAGCACCACCTCTGGCTGCTCTCCAGGCAGAAGTGCTGACAGTGTCCTCACTGTGCCTGGTTTCCTACTCACATGGAAACCACTGCCAGTCTGAAACAGCAGTTCAGGTACTCAATACAACACTACTTCATGTGAAGGAAGACTCTTAGGATTTTTCTGGTCTCCATATTTATAATGGAACAGTTCTTTATGCAGGCACTGTCATGTCCCTGTTACAGCACAGTCACTTCTACTAGAGCCACCTATCCAGGCAACAATCATAGAAATGCCAGAGTTTGAATGATTAATGATTAATCACCTTGCACTGGGGATTTGTAATCTTCCCCCCACCATAGATTCTCCAGGCAAAAAGAAAGTTCAGGTTTTTCTGCCCACACTTTTTTCTCTCAGGGACCCTTGTGGCCATGCCCTGCCCATCCCCAGCCCAGTAGCTGTGCTTGCAGCCTGCAGTCCCCAGTCCAACCCCTGGCTGTGTGTGCCAGTTCTGCTGAGTGCTCCTTGCCTCAGTGCTTTCACAAGGATTGCCTCAATTCTTCCCCCGTGTCCCAGGGCTCTGGAAGAATTGGCAGGACATCCCCCACAGAGACTGGCTGCTGAGTGGTTATTTTAACCCAGATATATTTCTTCCTGTCTGCAAGTTGCCTGTTCAACATGAGAAGTCTGGAACAGCTTAAATGAATGTGGCACCAGAAATAAACAGCTCATTCCTAGAAACCTCAGCTGCACACCAAGGCCCAGTGGACAACACAGTGACTTATTTATGCAACCAAGCAAAGTGACACTTCCTGGACTGAACCCTGGGTGACTGTCACTGTCCTGCTGAGAACTGCCCTCAGCTGCTCACCCTCCTCCTGGGCACAGCACTTGAAGCTGCTCTGAACATGCAGCTCTGTGTGTTTGTGCAGTTGTGTTGCCCCACCAGCAGCACTCCCAGTGCTGTGCACCAAGTGGGAGCTTGTTGGAGTCCAGGAAAAACCTGGGAATTTTTCCTGCTCCTCTGGGTGAGCTGAGAGCACCAAAGAAATGAGGAGATGTTGTTTNAGGCGTGGATGATGCTTGGCAAAGACGTGACTGGACAGTGCAGAGGGGATGCAGGGGAGGCAGCAGCTGGATACAGAACGGTGCAGGTCTCTTCACATTCTGTCATCACCCAGCAGTGCTCCAGGAGCTCCTGCAGCTGCTGAGCTCTGTACCTGGGGCAAGATCTTCACTGAAACGAGCTCCTCAGCTGGCCCTGTCCCTGAACAGGGCAGGCTCCTCCAGGCACCATGTTCTGTGTCCTTGGTCCCTGCTCTGGGAGTGCCAAAGCTCAGCCCGTGGCACTGGCCATGGCTCCAGGGCCCTTGCAGCAGCCCAGCTGCATGGGAGCTTTTGAGGGGCAAACCTTCACTGTCCCCCCAGAAGAGAGCCTGACCTGGAGCAGGCACAGGGCCCAGCAGTGGCAGAGAGGACTTCCAACAGCCCAAGGAATTCTCAGCACCACCTCTGGCTGCTCTCCAGGCAGAAGTGCTGACAGTGTCCTCACTGTGCCTGGTTTCCTACTCACATGGAAACCACTGCCAGTCTGAAACAGCAGTTCAGGTACTCAATACAACACTACTTCATGTGAAGGAAGACTCTTAGGATTTTTCTGGTCTCCATATTTATAATGGAACAGTTCTTTATGCAGGCACTGTCATGTCCCTGTTACAGCACAGTCACTTCTACTAGAGCCACCTATCCAGGCAACAATCATAGAAATGCCCGAGTTTGAATGATTAATGATTAATCACCTTGCACTGGGGATTTGTAATCTTCCCCCCCCCATAGATTCTCCAGGTAAAAAGAGAGTTCAGGTTTTTCTGCCCACACTTTTTTCTCTCAGGGACCCTTGTGGCCATGCCCTGCCCATCCCCAGCCCAGTAGCTGTGCTTGCAGCCTGCAGTCCCCAGTCCAACCCCTGGCTGTGTGTGCCAGTTCTGCTGAGTGCTCCTTGCCTCAGTGCTTTCACAAGGATTGCCTCAATTCTTCCCCCGTGTCCCAGGGCTCTGGAAGAATTGGCAGGACATCCCCCACAGAGACTGGCTGCTGAGTGGTTATTTTAACCCAGATATATTTCTTCCTGTCTGCAAGTTGCCTGTTCAACATGAGAAGTCTGGAACAGCTTAAATGAATGTGGCACCAGAAATAAACAGCTCATTCCTAGAAACCTCAGCTGCACACCAAGGCCCAGTGGACAACACAGTGACTTATTTATGCAACCAAGCAAAGTGACACTTCCTGGACTGAACCCTGGGTGACTGTCACTGTCCTGCTGAGAACTGCCCTCAGCTGCTCACCCTCCTCCTGGGCACAGCACTTGAAGCTGCTCTGAACATGCAGCTCTGTGTGTTTGTGCAGTTGTGTTGCCCCACCAGCAGCACTCCCAGTGCTGTGCACCAAGTGGGAGCTTGTTGGAGTCCAGGAAAAACCTGGGAATTTTTCCTGCTCCTCTGGGTGAGCTGAGAGCACCAAAGAAATGAGGAGATGTTGTTTAGTGCACCACAGAGTGTGGAGTTGGAGTTTTTAGGTTTTGCTGTATATATTTTATAAAGCCAACATGGAGATTCTAGGGTGTTGGCTTCTCCTTCTGCATCTTCTTCTTTCTTCTCCTTCTCTTCCTTTCTTCTCTGACATGAGTTCCTGTGGTTTGCTAATTGGCAGATAGAATTTAGTGTAAAGGAGACATGTCAATAAGGTTGATATTCACTGGTTTTGGGAACAAAATAAGATAGGTAAAGTTTTCTAACTGGTTGATAATAGATATAAAAGCTACCTGCTTTGGGTAGCCATTGCCATTCTGCCCTCGTGTTCCTGGAGGTCACAGCACAGTCTGTGCCTCCCAAACTTTGATAAGAACAAGAAATAAACAAGCTTTGAAACAGCAGAAAGAAGCTTCATTTCATCTTTTTGGGCCATGGGACACTGAAATAAAGAACACAGCCAGGCCTGGAGTCAGGGTCCAAAGAACACCCAACAGGAGCTCACGGAACAATTCCCCCTTTTCCTCACTCCTCAAACTTGGCCATTGGCTCTCCCAGCTCCACGGAGACTTGTGGCAATCACAAACCAACCACAGATGAGAAACAATCACCAGATGAATGCTGATGGGAGCTGTGTTTGTGCTGGCAGAGCCTGGGAGGCAGCTGGGTGCACCTCAGCAGGCAGAGGCACAGGGGCTGGCTGTGCTAATGCCACACTGCAATCAGTAATCAAGATTTATTATGCCCCAAACACCAAAGGTGCACTCAGCCACCAATAATCCTATCCTAAGAGTCCTGTCTTTCCAGCAGAAATTCCCCCAGACGGGCTGGAGGATGGCTGGAGCACAGGGGTGAGCAGAAGGGGAGGTATGGCCACACCAGGGAAGAAAGGTTGCCATTTCTGAAAATCCAGTTAGCCATGTTTAAAATCTAGTCCCCTGTCCTTTAAACCCTGACAACTGGAAATTCTCAGGCTTCTCCACGAATTCTTACTCTAAATCAAATGTAGGAAGTCACATTTTTTTGGTCTCAATCTCATCTCAGCTTGGCACAAACTGATTCAAAAAAAAGAAGACATTTCCATAAACCCTCTCCCCAGCCTGGAATAAACAGTGCTGGAAAGCAAAGCTTCCCTGTGTAAATAGGAATGAAAAGTGTTGACATTTTAAAAACTGTAAATGCTAAAATTTGTTGCACTAGAAGTTCTGACAGTAATACTTCCCTAAAGCAGCAGAAGAAATTGAGATGTATTTACACAGCTTAAATCAACCTCGAAAGTTCAAAATATTTCCCAATTCCCTACATAATTTTAACTGTTCTCCTTCACACTCATAACATTGAGCAAGTTCAGACTTCAACAAACACTGATGATTTCAATTAGATCTCCCCTTTGATGGCTGTATTTGAAGGTGTCGAAACCAAAGAGCTTTTTTTTCCTCTTTTTTTGCTTTTATTTTTCTTCTTGGATTCTCAGAATTTCCTTAATCCCTCTGGGCCTTCGTTTCACAAAGGAGTCATCCCCAGAGCAGTGGCTGGAGCTGCATTAGGCTGGAAACACTCGAGTCAGAGATGCTGCTGCCCCTGAGGAAGGGAGATCCCAAAGGCTGCGAGCCCTGTGCTTACAGAGGGCACAGAGCAAGAGCCAAAGGCTCCTCTCCAACCTCATCCAAGGGATGAAAAGGAAGGCAGTGAGCTCTGCTGTGAACACCACACTCAGCTCAGCTCAGCTCTTTTCCCAGGATTTCCCTGATTCTGCTCAGGCTGCTCATCACTGCACCTCTCACACTGCACAAGCCAGCCTGGAAATACTCTTTGGACTCTTGGGAATTCAGACCAGAAAACCCCAGTGTGTGTCAAGAGCTGGCAGAACAACTCCTGTCACCCTGGTTTTCAGCCTTCTGATTCTGTTTGTGTTTTCGCTATGGAGTTTCTCACGCATTTCACATAAACAAAGTAGTGTTTCTGTAACTGTCTCTCTTGTTTTTCATTCCATTCCTGATAGAAGAGGTTTTTGATGGACTTCTACCTGAACCAGTGGAGTTGGAGAGGAGAGGATCTCACTATCCAATCCACTGGGTTCCACAAAATTGAATATAAGACAGAAAATTAAAGACTTCCCTCTCTCTTCCCTTTCACCTCACCACATGTGTGTGTGGTTCTTCCATGCTCTCTAGTGACAGATCCCCACCAGGGAGGGCTCCCTTGGAAGCAGCTTATGGCACCCCCAGCAACAGCAGCTGCTGTTCATCCCAGGGAGGCAGTTCCATGTTTCAGGATCAGTCGTGGCATTGCTTTCTGGACCTCCCTCACTCCAGCAGGGGATGAGCAGAAGCTCCACGTGACTTGGGACCTCTGCTGCCTGTCTCCTGAGGCAGCACAAGGGAGCAGTGAGGACATTTTAGCAGGATGCTGTTTTTAAAGCATTGTGAAACTTCCAGGTTTCATCCAAAAGCAAATCCAAGTGGCTGTGGAGCCCCTTACCCTTTTCCACAAAGGACACTCTCCAGTCATAACAGGGACAACAGCTCGAGTCCTTCACCCACTCCCTGTCTCCATCCCACCCTGCTGGGAGGAGACAAACCTGGGACTCCAGTCAGCCCCAAAGCAGTGCTTGCCATGCAGCACTGAGCTGCTGTTTTATGGCCAGTGACACAGCTAAAGGTGCCAGGTACCTGCATTCACTATGACAAGGACTGGGGTTGTGCACAGGGAAGAGACATCTGAAATCCAACGTTTTCCATTCTTATGGAGAATGGAATCCATCCAAGTTCCATTCTTATTCCCACTCAGGACCCCCTCCAGCACTGCACCCCAGTGGATTTTAAGTGGCTTTGCCCTGCTCTGCCCGTCCTGCCCCTCACTCCAGACACCCAGGGCTCTGTGCCACTGCAATCAGGATGCTGACACAGTGAAAAAGCAGAATGGACCCAGCTGGGTGGCCTAAAAACCTCCTGCTGCTCTCTCTGATATCTCTGTACCCGAGCCTGTGACACAAAACTCACACCCACAGAGAACAAGAGCCACCAAGCATTTAACAAGGCCAAGCCCCACAGCTCTTGGCTGCTCAGCTGGGACCTACATTTACCTCCCAAGGCTGGTGACTGTTCCCTACAGCAGCAGTTTGGTGACAAGCAAACAGCAGATGGGAGTGGGAGGACGGAAGTGTCCATCCTTCTGTCACTCCCCAACCACATTATCACCACCTGCTTCCCTGCCTGGGAGAGATCTGCTGGCTGGAACACAAGAGAGGACAAGCCAAGGGTGCCAGAATCACCCAGGAGCTGCCATCCCACGTGTGACACGGAGCCACGTGGGGTTTGTCCCACCCACTGAGACACAGCCACGGGAAGAAGGAACATGGGGAGGCGAGGACAGGTCACTGCTGGACACCTGAGCACCACAGAGCTCTCCAGGGCCTCTCTGAGCACCAGTGACACTCACAGGGACTGGTGATGCTCAGCCAGGCTGCTGTCAATGAGGCCATTGGGACTCCTGAGAACTGGAAGGACAAAAAGGAGAAATGGCTCGGAGCAAGGGCTGGAAAAGAGCACTGAATGGGACACATAGGAAGCAAAATGGAGTCAAAGGGAGAAAACAGGGCTGGGGAAGAAAAGAGGATGCAGGATAGATAAAGGAAGGAAAAAGGCAACAAGTTTATACATCCCCATGCACCAGCCTGGCTTTGAGGAGCAGGTCAGCTGCTTAATGCAGAAAGGAGCGGCTTCCAACCAGAGCCCAGCTCCCCCCAAACCAGTCCTGGGCAGCTCACCTCAGCTTTCCTGGCTCACACAAAGGTTTGGGTGAGTACCCTGCAACTCCCCTGCAGCCTGCCAGGCCCTGGACTGAGCCACTAAAATAAACTGACACTACACATGGTGCAGACAGAAACACTCCTCACAGGGAAACAAGATGAGCAAATCACATGAAACTTGCTACAGCTTGTAAAGATTTCTGGCTTTGTTTTGGTTTTTGCTGTGAGCTATCACTCATGTGCTTTAAATGTTACAGTCCAGATAGAAACAGGTTGAGGAGGATGAGTGTGATGTGAGCTGGTACAAGGAGATGGCAGGGAGAGGCTGGGAGATGTGTCACAGCATCTCTGGGTCACTAATTAACAGTTCAGAGAGAACTCAAGTGTTGCACTGTTCAGTACAGCCACTCTTTGTGTGCTTCTTGCCAGTGCTTCCTGGACCACCTCCCATGCTACAGGTTCATCTCCCCTCCTGCAGAACCTGCCAAGAGCAGCCAGCAGGTTTTACAATGCAGCTTTCTTGGCTTCAGGAAGGAGCTGTCTGATAGGAAGAAGGATATTCTGCCCTTCCTTTGTTGGCTGTACAGGGTTTGACAGGAATAATAAAGGTACAATCTCAGGCTGCTGCTTTCCAAGGGCTCCAGAGGAGTCAGGTGGTGCATTGGCATTTACAGATGTGCACCTAAAGGCTTTGAAACCCTTCAGAACAGTGACAGTACCCACAGAAGACAAGACACGAGCTGCTGAGAGGCAAGGGCCACGTCCAGGGCTGCATCCCAGGCTGGGAACTGTGGCAGTCAGTGACTGCAGGGCCTTGAGTCATGTCTGAGCAGGGCCTGGGCAGCCCCAAGGACTCCTGACTGCCCAGGAGGAACAGGACTAAGGAGTACAAGGGCCTGAAACAGAGACAAGCTCACCTGATGGGTTCTGCTTACACCTCTTTTCTTTAGGTTTTTCTGTCCCCGAATGACCAGCTGCAATTGTGGTGAACCATGGGTTAGTACAGGGCTGTTCCCCAAAACACAACACGCAGTATTTTAGCAACAAACAACTTTTTTCCCCATTCCCCATCACCCACTCTGCTACCACACGTGGGTTTCCACACCACTGCTTTTCAACATGCTTCCAAAAGCCCTTCAGTTGCTTCTGAGGCAGACCAAACCCCCGAGAGACACTGTGTAACCTGCTCCAGGGAGATATCCCACCCCTCACCTGTCCATTCCAGCCAGGGGCATTGCCAACACCACAAATTCTGCTTCTCTTGGATGGGGAATGGAGGGAGGCCAGGCTTTACTGCTGGCACGTTATTTACCTCTGCAGCAAGATGCCAAAATTAGTGTTTCATCTGCTCTGCCACTTTTGCTCCAATTAGGGAGCACAAGGAATGCTGGTGGGCAGAACACAGGGAGGATGAAAACCCTGCACACAAAACTCTACAGGTGGTAGAACAAACTTGTCCAGGCCAGTGGTTATGTTCAGTTGCTCCCACTTGGCCTTAAAACTGCAAGGAAAATGCACAAGTTGGGGGGATTTTCCTTCCTTCTAGCACATGTATTTTGGTCCCACATTCACATATGTGTGACCTCCAGGCAGTGACTCCACAAACAGCTGGACATTGGCTACAGTGACATTTAAATGATCTATCACGCTCAGCATCACTGCAAACTGCTGTTCTACCCACAGCCCTCAAACTTCTGCTGGCTGCAAATGTCTTTGCTCCACCAGGACTGCACTGAGACACAGCCCAAGTACTGTTGGGTCTCCATCCACCCTTCCTCCACATCTTGGCTCCCCTCTCAAAAATCTATGCTCAAGTAGCTGCAGGATTCCCACATCAGCTGTTTGACAGGGCTGGAGTGCCAGGAACCTGGGGAGGAGGGAGAAAAAGGCACCACCCCAGGAGAGCTGTGAGCTTAAAGAGGGCACTCCATAATACATCAACAGTCCCCGAGCACAGCTGAACCCTGCCTGGAGAGGAACACAGGAGCAGCAGGAAGGGGTGACCACACTTACCACTGGAGTTCTGGGAATTGCTGTTTGTTTCTTCAAAGTTGTTTTGCGCTTTGCCTTCCACTCTTCTGCTGAAAGCACTTTCTGCTGGGTGGAGAACAAAGCAGGGATGGTGACTGGTCAACACTGGATGCAGAACCAAGCAGACAGGAGGCCTGTGCCACATAATCACAGACCCTGAATACAGCAGAAAGGTCAAATACCTCATTTTGGAGGCAAATGGGCCAGATTCAGTGAAGGGATAACAGGTGGGTATTTTTCTTGAATGCCTTCTGGCTGAGGTGGCCTGGATTGGCTCTTAGGGAGCCCATGAACACCAGTCCTGACTGAACCAGAAAGGTCATGGCTTCCTCCCCTGCAAAAAAACCCAACCCTTATCTTACTCTTCCTTAAGGCAACAAGCAGCCCTTAAAGCCTGTGAGCACAGGTGACCAGTCTGAGACTGAACTGGGGCCTCATCACCACACCAAGGTGTCACCTGCAGAAGCACTGTGCCAGCTTTCCAAGGTGTCACCTACAGAAGCACTGTGCCAGCTTTCCAAGGTGTCACCTGCAGAAGCACTGTGCCAGCTTTCCCTGTGCTTCCCAGTCACCTGCGCTCCCTTCCTGAACACCCTCCTGGAAATGTTGAAGCAGAGGCCCCAAGGGTTGCCCTGGGGCCTGCCCACCACGTCTGGAAAAGCTGTGGAAGATCCTGTGGCTCTGTGCTTGCCCAGAGTGCCCTCGTGGCTCTGTGCTTGCCACCAGTGCCCTTGTGGCTCTGTGCTTGCCCTCGCTCCCAGAGCCCTCCCCAGGGCCAGGCCCTGCTCCTGGCACTGGGCAGCTTCCCAGTACGCTTCCCTTCCTGTACTGGGAGGCCTCCTCAGTGGGCACAGGTGCTTCCTGCCCCTGGCAGTGGCCACAGTGTCCTGAAGCATCACTGCCCAGCACGGCTCAGGGGCTCCCACCCTGCCCAGGCTGCTGTCCCTCAGCACGAGCTCAGCACCTCGAGGAGGTCTTGTTTCACTTCACTGAGTTTGCAATTGGATTTACTGCAGTGACTCAAAGGACAAACTGGAGATTAAAAAAGCTGTGAAGTGGCCAAAGCAATGTGTGTGGTGTGTGCTGGACAGAGCCTTGCCCTGCACACTCATTCTGGGGGTTCATGTGGACAAGGCCAGGCCTGACTCTGCTGGGCTCAGCCTGCAGACTGGGCAGGGCTGGGGGCACCAGGCTTCCATTCAGGAGTGATGG
>VZRF01006268.1:58986-95228 GCA_013396875.1 Vireo altiloquus
TGTCACCTGCAGAAGCACTGTGCCACCACACCAAGGTGTCACCTGCAGAAGCACTGTGCCATCTTTCCAAGGTGTCACCTGCAGAAGCACTGTGCCAGCTTTCCCTGTGCTTCCCAGTCACCTGCGCTCCCTTCCTGAACACCCTCCTGGAAATGTTGAAGCAGAGGCCCCAAGGGTTGCCCTGGGGCCTGCCCACCACGTCTGGAAAAGCTGTGGAAGATCCTGTGGCTCTGTGCTTGCCCAGAGTGCCCTCGTGGCTCTGTGCTTGCCACCAGTGCCCTTGTGGCTCTGTGCTTGCCCTCGCTCCCAGAGCCCTCCCCAGGGCCAGGCCCTGCTCCTGGCACTGGGCAGCTTCCCAGTACGCTTCCCTTCCTGTACTGGGAGGCCTCCTCAGTGGGCACAGGTGTTTCCTGCCCCTGGCAGTGGCCACAGTGTCCTGAAGCATCACTGCCCAGCACGGCTCAGGGGCTCCCACCCTGCCCAGGCTGCTGTCCCTCAGCACGAGCTCAGCACCTCGAGGAGGTCTTGTTTCACTTCACTGAGTTTGCAATTGGATTTACTGCAGTGACTCAAAGGACAAACTGGAGATTAAAAAAGCTGTGAAGTGGCCAAAGCAATGTGTGTGGTGTGTGCTGGACAGAGCCTTGCCCTGCACACTCATTCTGGGGGTTCATGTGGACAAGGCCAGGCCTGGCTCTGCTGGGCTCAGCCTGCAGACTGGGCAGGGCTGGGGGCACCAGGCTTCCATTCAGGAGTGATGGCGACTCCTGAAAAGCAGTGCCAGATGATGGATTCATTCCTGCAGACCACAGGAGTGGTCACACTGCTGCCAGCACCTGGCAGAGGCCCTGGCTCCCTGCTGGCTCCCTGCTGGCTCCCAGGGCTGCAGTGTGGCTCGCACACATGGGCTTTGGGGCTACCAGACACCTGAAGTGCAGGAAGAGCCCAGCCCATGGATTTTGGCCCAGCCAGTCCTCAGTGGACCCTTCCAAGTCCTGAGTGGGCTTCTCAAACTCTCAATCGACTACACTCCTGACTCCTAAAATTCGGGAGAACAAGCAAACCTGGTAACCAAATCAACTGAAACAGAAACACATAAAACAGGGCTGAAAAGGAACTGGAGACATTATCTATCCATGCCAACTGACAGATAAATAACAGGAATGAGAGGCATTAAACAACAGGAAAATCAATGGTGACAAAATGGTTTGGGTCAACCCACCCCTCCCAAGAGACCCAGGTTCAAACCCTGGCTTGTGTCACAAGTGGAAGGGAGCTGGAGGTCTCTCATTTGTAAAGAATTTGCATGGTGGTTTTGCCTTCAACCTTTAGCTTCTCCCCCCAAAACCTCCCCTATGTCTGGAAGTTAGAAAAATCTCTTTTAATGCAGAAAAATCTGGTTTAATGCATCTGCTTGGCCTTGCTGTGCCCTTCCCACCCTGAGAGGACAGCTCACTCTGCTCCCTCTCCTTGTATTGAAACTTTTTAAATGTGAAGTAAAATTATCTGTATGGACCAAGTCCTTGGCAGACGTGGATGGGTCAACAACAAAATCCATCTTTGTCAGCACCCATGGCCTCTCCCACCACAGCCACCTCTTGTACTCAGCATGTCCACACCAGACATTCTCGGGGTGTTTAAACATGATTGACCAACCCTTGTTCTGCACCCAGATGGAATGTCTATCCACCAGTCCCACAGACTGTGCTTCCCAGCTGACTGCACATGGCACATTCTGTCTCACACCCTATTTATTAACTGTCCTTTTGCAGTATTCTTTGCTTTCTTTTTTTACTTTCCTTTTTTTTTTTAGGTTTGATCTTGTTTGGAAGGAGGAAACTGGGACTGTGGGAGGATCAGTGCATTTTCTAACACCTCAGTAATGGTTCTGTAGCACTGATTCACTGATTTTGCTGTTTATCTCTCCGAGGTTCCTGTGGGGAACAGGGCACTGTGAAAACACCTCCACTCCATCTCACTTCCAAAGGCACAGGCCTGGCCCTGAAAACATCCCCTTAAACAAACACTAAATGCCAAACAGTGCTGAAAACCACACAAAAAACCTCCCATTCCTGAGAAACCATGACATCAGTCCTCGTCAGGAAACTCTCTTCAGTTTGTGACACCAGGATTTGAAACAGGGTCTTCTGTACCTTGTGGTTACCATGATGTTTAACAAAAACAACTTGTCACTGGCATGGAGTTACAAAGGATCTAATCCCCTCCACTGCTTCTGGGAGCAGCTTTCCTGGGACAGCCACGGACGAAGGCTCAAAAGCCTACCCAGGGCAGGAGTGGACACTAAGCAGTCAGAGAGCTGAGGGTAGAAAGGCAGTGGGTACCTGTGATGGCCTTGCTTCCTGGGGATGCGGAGTTTGGAGCACGGAACATCTGGGACTGGGAGGCAGGCGGGACCCCGGAGGGGCTGCGGTGCAGCAGGGTGGAGCAGCGGTTTACCGACGCCGGGGATTTTTTGCTGGACTGGCTCGTCTGTGTCTTCACTGCCACGAAGAGTGGAGATCGAGAGAACTCTGGATATGAACACTCAGAACTAGTGCCTGCACAGGCAGGGAGCTCCCAGAGCGGGGCCTGCTGGAGCTGCTGGCTGACAGCCGCGCTCGCCATCCCTGCACGGAGCTGGGCTCCCCCCTCACCCGAGGGGACACTGCTGGGGCTGCTTAGTTCCCTTCCACACCTTTAACTGCCACGTGAACAGCCCACTCCTGCTCCAGCAGCAATCAGCCCATCCATCCAGGAGCACTGTGTGATTGCCACGGCCTGCCTGGGGGCACCTGCAGCTCTGGCCTCCCTTTCCGTGCACTCAACTTCGGGAGCAGGTTCCTAAACTACTCAGAGCTCTTACATCTTTGTTTCTCGAGCCTTGAATAAATCCTAGTGATCTCCAGCTACATTCCTTGTCTCTTCAACCAAATACAAAGGAAAGGGCACTGTTGGGAATGGCATGGGATTAGGAGGCAGAGTAAAGGCCTTTGGTCCCATCTCCAGACTGGGGACATGCAGAGAAATTCTGAGCATTACTGGGATATGCTCTTTGAATGCATCTATATTTTAGTCTGGGCAACACACAGTGAGGATCACCAGGAATTTTCAATGCCGAAAGTCATCTGAAACACCTTCAGGAGGACAGCCCTTTGTCTGGGCAGCATGGATTAAATAAACCACTAGAAAAATGGAGAAACTGTCTAAGAACCTCCTTCATTCCTAAGGGACCTCTTCTGTGGAAATTCAGTCCTGAAGCCCCAGTCCCACTCCAACCACCTATCATGAAGAATCACTGACAAAGAAGGTTCACAGAACCCACAGCCCCAGCTCCCTAGCAGTGATTTCTGCAGAGGGATTTCTACTGTGGGATGCCCAAAGGTGGAGGGACAACAGTAGCTCCTGCTCATCCCACACAGAGCAACACACTCATCCACCCTGGGCAGCTCCATGGGGAATGCCAGGGAAGCACCACAGCCTGGCTCTGCAGCAGGGCAGCAGAGAAGCCCCCCGGGATGGGACTGGATGCTCATTTCCAAAACCCCAGCAGACCTCACAGACCCTGAGTGTGAGTGGCTCTCAACTTCTGTACATTCAGAGGGGGTTGTGATTCCAGGGGTTTTGATTCACTTGCTCTGACACAGCCCCAAGCCGACACTTCCTCACATGTCAGTGCAGTTCTGCAGGAGATCATGCACTGGTTTTCTCACAGTTTAGGGCAGGATTCTTCTCCTCTGCTTGGGCTCCGGCCAGATGAATAGGCAGGAGGCTTGTTTTGCTCTCTATACTTCCTTTCAATCTCCATGGATAACCCTCCTCCAGCTGCTGCCAGCAAAAATGTAGTCAGATAGGAAAATTTCCTGCTTGTGGATCATCTGCTTCCCACGAGGGCCATTCCCACCAATGGCTGCTTTATTCCCCACCAGTGCCATGAGGAACAGCCATCAGTTGCCATCAGCAACTCTCCAGTGCCAGACACAAAGAGCATCACTGCACATCCTCTGCAGCCCAGATACTGCTCTGGGATGTGAAGGTGAAAGTCTCAAAGCTATGATGACCTCCAAAATTTCTTTGTCTTCCTCCCAAATTAAACAAACAGTATGTCTTCAAACTGAGACTCCACAGAGAAGGTTGCTCCATCTGACAAGAGGCAGAGAGAGAGTCTGAGCAGCAATGCAAGACAGACAAAGGTTCCAGCAGTCTGGAGGAAGCTAACAGCTCATTGGGAAAAAAATGTTCAGTTTGTGGTTCATCAGAATCCAAATTCCCCCTGAGGGCTGAGCAGCACAGGTAGAGACCATCACACAGCTCCTCTGCTCTGGAAAAGTCACCTTCCCTGTGGAACTCATGGCCTCAGCCTGATGAAAAGGCCAAGATGTTTCTAAAAATGAAAATCCTGAGTTGCTGAATGGCCACAAAAACCTCCTGCCCCAAAATCAGCAGCAGGACTGGAGACAGGACTGTGGGCAGCTCCTAACTGCTGCTCTGGAGCTTCCCAAACCCTCTCAGAAGGCAGCGCTGCCCAGTGGGAGCTGCAGTGGGAGATCATGGAGGGCCATTCTCACTGCATGCTCTGCAGGCAGGCAGCTCAGGGCCCTGTGCTGCAGCCCTGAGAAGGGCCCAGGCTGTGCTGGAGGACACTCAGTGCTGCAGGAGAGGCTGACAAGAGCAGGGCTGCAGGGAGAGCTCAGGCACTGCTGTGCTGGGTCAGCACGGCTGCAGAGCAGCTCCCGGGGTGATGCTGTGGCTGAGAGGGCTGAGGCACTCCTTGGGTAGAAATCAGACATTTCCAAGGGGATCAGGAAGGCAGAGCCAGCTCTCAGACCCTCCTGACCAAGGGCTGGTGCCTGCCCTGCCCGAGGGTGGAGAACAGACTGGAGAACACTCAGAGGAGGAGACAAGAGGATAACCAAGGGCAGAGAACAGCAGAGCTTGCAATGGAAACACAAGTCACTGATTTAACCAGGGACTGCAGAGCAGACTCTGCCAGGTCTAGAAAGGACAGAAACTTGGTAGTTTATTCCTCCTTCACTGAGCACACAAGGTTATAAATAGGACTCAGTGTCTGAAAGCTGCAGCTGGCTAATTTTAGTCTTAATTTAGTGGAGGCAATAATTCATCAAAATAATTACCTTATGAGATTGCTGCATTTTCTGCCACTCAAAAGCAAGGTCAGATGTCTCTCTAAAGCATATCTGTGTGCAATTCAATCAAGGCAATCCTAGAGAATGTGTTTCTCCAGGAAGTCCAGAGATGACAGTGGTGCAAACTCACAGAGTCACAGAATCCCAGATTGCTTTGGGCTGGAAGGGACCTTAAAGATCATCTTGTTAAACCCCCTACCATGGGCAGGGACACCTTCCACTGTCCCAGGTTGCTCCAAGCCCGGTCCAGCTTGGCCTTGGGCACTGCCAGGGATCCAGGGGCAGCCACAGTTTCTCCAGGCACCCTGTTCCAGGGCCTCACCACTCAATTTCTAATTGGATATTGGGAATTTCTTCCCAAAATCCCATCGAACCCCATCCTCTAACACTGTGAAGCCATTCCCCTTGTTCTGTGACTTCATGCCCTGACAATCTCTCTCCATCCTTCTGAGCAATCCCAGTGGCCTCAGCAAATGTGGTGCCATCAGTTCCACCTTACAGAGTAGCCCAAGCCTGGAGGAGGACAGAAACACCTCTGAACCCTCCCCCATGGATCTCCATTCAGAAATGTTTCTAAAACTGGGACAATGAATGTGCCTACAATCCACTTTTTTTTTTGGAAACAGCCTCTGACAGCCTTCTTCGAAAGAGTGAATATGTTGACAGAAACAGCATAAGAATATTATTTTTACAGAGTCATAGTCCAGTTCTAAGCTTATGAAAAAGCCTCTACTCCTCACTCAAGAAAGGGAACTTTGGAAGGAGACATTTGGCATTAACAATTCCAGGGAGAATAATAATAACCTCACAGCAGAGCTCTTTTCCAGACAGCAGCTATCCAGCAGCACTGACCAGAATTATCCTGCAAGGTCCTACTGAAGCTGCAGGATACCATTCCTTGTTTTAGCCCATTTCCAGTGAGTTTTTATCCATTATGACAAAAAACCAGAAACACAGGCTCTGGAAGGGAAGCCTGCACTCAAGCAGAGACCTAGACAGCTGAACTGGTGATGCTGAAGGGGCTTCCTCACCCATTCCCATTATGACTAAATTTTCAGCATTTATAACCAGAAGAATGAGACCAGGGCACAGTCTCAGCTTTACTTCTCCTGACTGCAAGGACCCAAGAAAAGCCAGCTGTGCTTTTCAAAAGTCAGCTGTTAACAGCTGCCTCACAGGACCTTGGGTTTTGGGAAGAGCAGAGTGTGAGCAGTGGAAAGGTGGGAGGATGTACTGGCCAGCCTGCTTTGGGAGCTCATCATGCCCTCTCCTGTATCCTCATCAGGGTTAGTGGCTTGTCATTGTAAATCATAAATCCTACTGGTCATGGGAACTAGGAGAGGAAAAAAAAAGGTTAAAAAAAAAAAGGAAAAAGAAAAGTTTATGGGGAGGGGATTAAACCTTATGAAGATACTATCTCGATCTGATCTTAAGTGTCCTCTTAGTTAAAGGTACTTGAAAGGGCTGGAAACCCATCTGCACAGCTCAGGGACTGCTGATCCAGCCTGCAGCAGGGACAGCTCCTTTTCTTTTGCAGCAGAAACCAGAATGGCCTCAGGCCCAGCACTCAGAACCCGCAGGAGCCTCACAGGAGCAGGCAGGAGCCTGAGCTGCCCTGGCAGGAGAGGGGCAAGGCCTGTGGGGCCAGAGGAGCTGCAGGGCTCACTGCAGGCACACCTCTCCCAGGGAAACACAACTGGGGCTGCTTTTCTGCTGCACAGCCCACACTGGAACCAGCAGCTCAGCTGCTGCTACACATGGCTGGGGAAGTGGGAAGACATCAGTGGCAACAAATTCCCTTGAATGGGAAGCACTACATAGGGCAGAATTAGCTCCATCTGAGGCAAGCCCCAGCGCTGCCAGCACACTGCTCCTGAGCTCTCTGCAGGGGGAGCAGAGCCCCCCGAGCCCTGCGGTCCAAGGGCCCCTCGGTGGCAGGAGATGGACTCACTGCTGGTCACCAATGGCTTTGCTGAGAGCTGCAAACACCTCAGTGCAGAGCTGGAGCTGCCAGGGGCAGGGAGCCCCGGGAATAACTTATGTGTGCAAGCACTGGGGCAGCTCCTTCAGCAGACACAGAGAACAACATCAGCTTTGTGATGATGGGGTTGGACAAGTGTTTTCTGCCCCGTGTCTTCTACCATGATCCTAGTCCACAGCCGAGCTTCAGAGAACCTGCATGGCAGCTGCCAAGAGCCACCAAACCCTAAAAGTGACAGTCTGGTGGACCCCGTTCCCGTGAACCCAGGGGTGCCTCATTACAATCCCTTAAAAACCCGATTCCAGGGGATTTTGGGATGGAAGCGCCCCCTGCCGGCTGCGGCGGAAGGCTGATGAGCTCAGCTCATCCCTGTTCTCCATCATCCCAAACCCTGGAGCAGGAATTCCAGCTCTGAAGAACTTCTCTGCACACTTTTAAAGCATTCAAATGCAGCACATAGCAGGAATTTCTCTCAGCTCGTTCAGTGAGGTTTTGCACGGAGTTACACTGGAGTTAAAGCCTCCCCTCTGCCTGGGGAGTGCAGAGCACAGTGCTGTGCACTTTGCTGACAACTGCCTTGTCCAGAGCTGCCTGAAATAAATCATTTATTGGCTGTGATTTAGTAGCAAGCTGCTGAGGTCATTTACATGATTTCAAAACCCAGTTTTAACTCACTGCTTTAAAGAATTCCCCAGAAGCTCATAAGAAAGATGCTTCATCCCCAACATGTGTGTTCAGTTATTATTTAGGGGAATATAAAAAGGTAGTGCATCACTTCAGTTAAACAAGAGCCTAAACCATCAATCCCCCAGGAAACAGGTGCAGAATTCCAGGGACTGGGGCAGGAGCTCAGTGACATTCCAGAGCCAACAGTGTCCCTGTGAGAGGAGATCCCAGCTCAGCTTCACAGCACCCTGGTCAGCACAGGATCCATGTCCTGCCCACTGCCATCCCACAGCTCCAGTGAAGGATCCTGGATCCATGTCCTGCCCACTGCCACCCCACAGCTCCCGTGGAAGGATCCTGGATCCATGTCCTGCCCTCTACCATCCCACAGCTCCAGTGGAAGGATCCTGGATCCATGTCCTGCCCACTGCCACCCCACAGCTCCAGTGGAAGGATCCCCAAGAGCCAAGTCTCTCCTGGCAGCCTGGTGCTCCCCAGAGCCCAGGAGGTGCCAGGGGGGCATCCCTGCAGCAGATACTCACTGATGGGGGCGTGCAGGGCCACGTGCTCTTGGTAGGGAGTGTAGTACTTGTACTGCTTGCCACAGAACTCGCAGGTGTAATTGCCAGTTTCTGTCAAATGAACAAGGACAGGGGTCAGGAAGGAGGGCAGCCTTCACACAGTGCCAGCTTCTCCATTTGTTACAGAGAACTCGCCTGCCCTGTGTTCCACACATCCTTTTGCCAAGAAAGGGAACAGTTCAAAACAGAGATGGACCATGCATAAAAAGTCCAGCAGAATTGGACAAGTTGCAGAAAATTACCCCAAAATGACAGCAATTTATGCAAAACAAGGGAGAGAATCTAGGTCTAAAGTCTGTACTACAGATGACACAGTTCTGTCCTCTGCTTACAGGAAGTCTGGGATGTGTGGAGAGCAGGAACAGTCAAACCAGGACACAAGCAGTCAAGGTCAAGTATTAGAGAACTTTTATATTGGGTTTATGGAGTTCTCTTGCAGGACAAGGGGCTTTTCTGGAGTAACTCTGCTCATTCCTGCTTTGGGAAATGGAATAGTGGGGTGTAACCACATGCTGCCACCTCCTTCTCTTGCCAGTGCTGGGAGTACAGAACTGGCAGCAAGCTGCAACCCAGAGGAAAATCCACAGATGACCAATTGTTTCCAAAATGGACAATTCAGAGAAATGCCTTGGCAAAACCTGGTGCTGTCTCTGTTTCCCTCTGCTCTGTTTGAGGATCCACCACAAAGGCAGTGAGAATGCATCACCTGCCAGCTCCCAGTGCATTTTCAAAAGCTCTCTCATCCCTGCCAGATTGCTTTTCCCCCGAACTCCATTCCCCTTCTCTCTGCAGAGCTCTTGAGCAGGACACATCACAAAGCTGCAGTTCTTGGGGTCAGGGCTGTTGGTGTTTGATGCTCCTCTGAACCTGAACATATCTGTGAGCACCCAAATCCAACCCCTCTGTGGAATGCAGTGCTTCCTGCTTTTCCTAGAGGTACTCCACTAAAGGCAGCTGTGACCCTCTGTGCTTTCCCTTTTATCTGAAATCATAGTAACTCTTACTTGGCCCAATCTTCTGGAAGGGTTCTGGCTCCTCCTCCTTCACCTCGTCGGCGGCAATGACAGCCTGGTCGTAGGGGTCTGCAAGAGAACAGAGCCAGAGGACAGCTGACAACACCTCAGCTTTGCCTCCTACAGCTGCACGGGCACTGAATGCTCCTGCACCTGTAATCACACTTCCATCTGGAACAGGACTGCAAGACAGCAATTACAAACCAGTGACCCCTCTGTCTGACTCGTCCCTCCTCCTCCTCCTCCTCAGGTGCCCCAGGATCACCCCTGCTCCCAGCCCTCTAACAGGCCTTGTGGGTATCAGTGTTTAAAAAATACAGAGAACAACTGAATGAACACATTGCAAAGTCTGATCCGTATTTGCTGATTTTCTTCCAGGGAATCTCCCCTCTAATGCTGCTGTACTGGCTGACAGTGGGCACGGCAATGCAAGTCACCTAACAAACACTGACCTGGCACTTCTACCAGCTAACAGCACAGCTAGACACAAATCACAACCCAACCCACTTTAGGGAGGAATTTGTTTTACGCCTTGAACAATTTACAAGATCACCAAAGACATGAAACGCTCTCTTCTTTGATTTTCCTGAAGCCTGACCAAGTGTATGTGCAACAAAAGCCTGGTATCTGCTAGGGCTGGGCATCAAGCTCCTGGCTGCAGACACTGGGGAGGGAGAGAGGCTCCCTGTCCCACTGCAATCCCTGACAAAACTCCTTTGACTCTTTTAACAGCTCAGAATCGACCTCCTATGTCTGAACTACTGAATGCTTGAAAAGGTTTGTGAAATAAAGCACACAAAGGAGCTCGGCTTACCTGCCCGGTTTTCTGGGGCCCCTTCCACACTAAAAACTAACACGGAATAGAAGAAGGAGGGGAAGAAACAAAACAGAAATTAAATCCTCTTAAATGGTCTTGTTTTCCTCCTGCATTTCACATACTGCTTCAGCACATTTCAGCCCCACTGAATGAAGCAGGCTTTGTGCCCCAGTCCCTCCTCTTCCCAGCAGCATCCTCACAGCACCTGGTTGAGCATGCCCAGCCCTAATACAAACAGATGCTCAAGGCCTTTGTTCTGCCCCTGACACGGCCCCAGGTGGAGCTCAGGTGTGCAGCTGCCTCACCCCTGCGTGTGCTGGAACACTCCAGCCCCAGGGAGGAGCTGGGACAGTCCTTGCACACACATGGAGCCATTTCCAAGCCCTCTCGTGGCCCTTGGCAGAGCTCCCTGAGACATTTCTGACTGAAGCAGCCACGTTCCCCTCACAGACTCTCAGTGCCACTGATTTCCTTCTGGCTCCCCTCAGGAGGGAGGGGCTGGCAGTGGTGCCCTGCAGGAGCACACTGGCTGTCCTTAGAGATGTCCACACGTTCCAGGTAAACACAGCCATTTTTTTGGACAACCACAGATTTGTGAATCACCACTTGCTTTTCTGAGCCAGCCCAGCCAGTCAAACCTGCTCTCCAAGCAGCCTCCTTCTAGAACTCTCCAAGTGAGGAGCAGTACTGACAGGCCTGCAGCACACACAGGGGAGGGTCTGGAGTATCTGTGGGCTCTGAGGTGAGGAGCTTTAGATGTTCAGTGAGCCAGCATGTTGATACTTCACTTCCCTCAATGCAGAATAAAGAAACACTGCTTCTGGCAGGGGATGTCTGCTTCTGTCCAAGTGTCACCAGCCTAGGCCACAGCTACAGTCACAGAGATAAAACTGGCCTGGGAGGGCCACTGACAACTCCATCAGTTCACTACCACAGTGATTAACAGGAATGAAACAACATTTCCCAACTCTGAAATCTGAAATACTTCACACAGAAGTATGTTAGGAACAAACCTGTAAATTCAGAAACCAAGAAAGCAACCAACTCCTTCCCAGGAAATAATCAGGCTGTACCTTGGGGCACTCAGTCCCAGGATCTCCATCCTAACCACGAACCTCACTGCAGACAGGACTGCAAGGTCCCCAGCTCCCAGCACAGGCGTTGTTTTGGTGCACACAGAGAGAATCAGGCACAGCAAACTCCTCCCTGCAGTGCCTGCAGACTGTGCCTCCGTGGCAAAGCCAGGCCATCCCTGCAGGGCCATGTCCTGCACACCACACACTCCTGCAGAAGCACAGTTTGCTTCCCCAAAGACTCCTCGGCCTGGTTCAGGTGTCTGAGTGTCAAAACGTTACTCACCATCCACGGCATGTAGGTCTCTGTGCTCTTGGAAGCAGCTATAGTATTTATATTTTTTCCCACAAATGTCACACGTGTACCTAAAATTGTCTGTAGGAAGAAGAAAACAGATCACTTTAGAAACTGTGAGGTGGAAGGCAAGCACTGCAAGCACTCTGCTCAGTCAGACACCCCCATGCACTGACACATCCCACATGCTCTGCCAGGTCTCTAAGGCACACAACCACTGCCTCACACTGTCCCCTGTGTGCCCCACACTGCAGGGCTTGGGGCATATTCTGATTTATTTCCTCTTCAGACAGCTCTGCTCTCCAGGGCACACTCCACAGAGCTCAGCAATGAGGATGCAGGGCAGCAGGCCCTGCTGACATCTCCTCTGGAAGCTCAGTAAGCAGGTGTTGGTCAGGATGGGGACAAAAGGGCAGGACTAAACACAGAGTAAATGTATGAGCTACTAGAAACCCAAGCTTTAATGCACCAACTAACATGGACTGGATGTGAGCACACTCCTGGTTCTCACCCTGCTCTTTCCTGATTCCTAAGTGCACCCAGCATCCTGTCAGCACCAACAAAAGCAGGAGAACAAACCACCCAAGGCAGGCAGGACAGTGAGGTGCTCAGTGAAGGGAGGACTGACAAAGCTTGGTTTTGTATAGGTTTGTTCCCTACACCCCATCACTTCATCCCAGCAACAACCAACCCTTCACCACAGCTGCGAGGGGCACAAAGATGCAAAACAGCTCCAGGTGTGTATGAATCTGGTTTGTTCCGAATGGGGATCTGTGTCTTTAGCTCAGCTGTGACATCAGTGTAAGAGCAGGATTTCCTTGGTCAGCCTGGTGGGGTGTTCCCCCCTCTGGTGCCTGACACACCCTGGGGTTACCCCATCTGTCACAGGACCCCAGAAGCTGATGGGTTGGTGCCATGAGCCCATAGCCAAGTGGCAAATGTAACAAAGCCCACGGCAAACACAGTGAAACACATCAGCCTGCACAGCCACGAAGGTTCTCCAAACCAGAGTGCCTTCCTGCCCAGTAGGAGCAAGGGCTGCAGGCAGCAGGACCAGGGCTCCACAGAGGACCTGCCTTTCCCTGAGCTCCCTGCAGCTGTATCCATGTGTCCCTGCTATCAGCAAAGTTAAAGCCTTGTTTTTACCTCTGCCGTGCTGTGTTCAAACACACCACAGTGTGCACATTAAGTAATCTTTTATTTTACTGCTCCATCACTTTACTTTTAAAATCACTCGGTATTTTGAGCTGGGATATATTGTTACAGTGAAATCACTCACTTGGGTTCACCACTCAGTCCAGCTTCAGCACTAATAAAGGTTCTCTGTCACCCTTTATCCTGCTTAGCTCTTTCCTTCCTAGTTTGGAAGGAAAGAGCTCAGTAAATAAGGAGACTTGTTAGAACAGGATTGTAGAAGCTATGATGATCTAGTAGAGAAAAATGTCAAATCTAGAAGGTGTTAAACAGCTTTACCTCTGTGACTAAGAAATATTTGTATCTTAAATCAGAGCACAGCAATGCTAAACTAAACTTAAGGGGTTTTAGAAGTCTAGGCTGGAGAGGAGAAAGGGACTCGCTGCACAGTGCATGGCTCAGGGGAGAGGAGGAGGAGCAGAACACACCTGTGGGAACCTCCCAGTGGGAAAAGCACCAGCGAGTCACATTTAACTGGGTTTGTTTCACTGTGTGACCCTGTGCAGGCTCCTTCTGTGGTCACACAAAGGTGCTCAGGGTCTCCCTCTGCCTTCCCCACAATGAACAGGAGCTAACGATAGCTGCTGAGTATCTGTGTAGCTGTTGCAAAAACCCGCAGTCAATTAGCACAGCCAATTAGCAAGTCAAGTAGCAGAGAAAACTCGTAACTGGCATCAGCAATCAGTCCCACCTCGCTGGGTGTCCCCAAACCAAGGAACCAACCTCCTTTTTGAAGTGCAATGAGCTGTGCAGCACCAACTGAAGATTAACTCTTCAGAGGAGTCCCAAAGACCAGGCACTTTCACACTCGGAGAACAAAAACTATTATGGCTTTAGTTTGGAAGGAAAGAGCTCAGTAAATAAAGAGACTTGTAAGAACAGGAGAAAATTAACTAACACACCACTTCACAGGGCCAGGCATGCGATCCCTGTCACACAGAGAGACCTCACTGTCCCCAGCAGAGCCCGTGCTGGGTGTGGGCACTTCTTCCCTGGGTAGGGAAAATGGGAACATGGAACAAGTGTAACAGCACAGCCGAGAGAGCAGTTCTTGTGTTGTATGGGGTCTGCCCTCCTGAAGGCAGGAGGATCTCCAGGGATTACAGAGAAGTAAGAATTAGTTCCAGCTTGGCTCTGATCTCCTGGGCTCCGTAGGAGAGAACAGCCAGCACACAGTGCCCAGCCTCAGAGGCAGGAGTTCTACAGAGAATTCACTAAGTACCCAGAGCTGCCCATGTGCAGCCAAGCTTTACCTCTCGCAACAACAGTCCCTCCTCAGGCTGCTCCCAAGTGCCAGAGCTCCTCCTCCTCACCCAGTGAAGCCATCTGTGCCGACAGCCTTTGAACAGGGCCAGAGCTGACCCCGGCAGCACTGCTGCCTCGGCAAGAACCTCCCTGAGCAGAGCCAGCCCTGCAGCACCACTCAGAATCACACAGTCCCCTGGGCTGGAGGGGACCTGCAAGGATCAGACTCCACCACCATCTCAGAGCATCATCCAAGCGTGTCTTGGGCAGTGTTGGGCTGTGAGCACAGGGAAGCTGTTCCAGGGCAGTTTTCCTGCTGTGGGTTATAACTCCTGCCCCAAGGCACCCAGCTGGGGCACCACATCCAACACATGTCCCAGCACAGCCTGCCGAGGGAACAGCTGCAAGGGACTCCAGTGCTCAGCTGTGGCTGCAAGCCCACACTGAACCCATCCCCAAACCTCTGGAGAGAGGGATCCACACAGAGCCAAACCAACGCTACCTAGGCAAGTCTGCTCAAACTCTCTGCTGTCATCAGGAGACAGGATGGCTGCACCCAAAGCACAACCACACCAACAGGCACTATTAGGGCAGGGAAAGGCACTCCTCAGCCCACCAGCACAGGAGCTCACTGCTGTGCCTTACTGGTATTCACATCCTTGCTGCCAGCTGAGCCATCACCCTGCTGCAAACACAGACCTTTCAAAATGCTCCAAAGACATCTGGTCAAACCCCAGACTCCAGCAAGGATTGCTCTCCTTCATGCTCAGGGGCCTTTCCAACGGGGGCAGGGATTCCAGAGAGAGCTCTAGTGAGTACCAGCTGTGCTTATTTAGTCAGCTCACAATTCATCTTTAATGCCCAGGCCAAAACACAGCACCTCATGTTGCTAGCAGTAGAAAAGGCAAGGCACAGTGTTGGAGTCCAGGAAAAGCCTGGGAACTTTTCCTGCTCCTCTGGGTGTTTGTTTTACCCTCAGAACTCCTCAAAAAAGGCTTGGCCTGTGAACTAAGCTTGTGGGAGCATTTACCCCCCAAACATTTAACACCCCAACACACAGCCCTGTCACAAGGCAGCTAAAGGGCTGATACACTCAGATGGCAAAGGGGCAGGGTTTTCAAGTACCCCAAAAAATAACTCCAAGGGGCCTGAAAGCAGTTTTGCCCCCTCTGGTTGCAAATGGACCCAAATAAAAGAGATGTGCTGCTCTTCTCTGCCCATCCCCAGCTGGCTCCTGTGGTGTGTCCAGCACTCACTGGGACCTGCTGAACCTCCTGCCCAGGGGCTGAGCTCAGCTCTCTCCCCAGATCCTGCACTCAAGATCTGGAGAATTTTTGTTGGTTTGCTTCAAATATTCCACAGAGAAGGAAGCACATATTTCATTTTGGCAGGAAAGAGAGGGCAGAGAACACATGCCCAGCAGTGGCAGCCACAACAAGACACTTCTTTCCTTAGGGCACTTGGCCTCAGTGGATTTTGCTTTAGAAACCCAGGAAGGGAACAAGAGCAATCAGAAACGTGTTGAAAGGTCAGAGTTCTGTATCACTACAAATACAGCTAGAAATACAAATCACTCAACCTGCCCTCCTCAATGCAGAAATACCACAAAAATCTGGGTACAAACTGGTTTCCACTGGGCTCCAAGAGCTCTGCAGAGCATCCCAGAAAGCCAGACTGGAAACATCCCTGATGTTCTGACATCCCTGCAGTGCTGACACCCCCCAGGAGGGGTCCCAAACCATGAGCTCCCCCCACAGCAGCTGCAGGAGCTCCTCAAGGACTCACCCAAGGTGAAGAACAATTTTCACGTGGCCCAGAATTCACACTGAGCTTTCAAAGGTACTCTGTCAAGTACCTTCAAAAAAGCCACAGAAGGTACTTGATAGAGGAGCTCTCACAGCAACTGGCACTTTGCAGATCCCCTCGAATCCTATTGATCCCTCTCTTGCAGAGCTCTGCAGGAACAGCTGTCTAGCAGGGACAGCCTCCACACGTGGAAGGGCAAAACTGCTGATTGTAAAGAGATTTTACAACAGCCTGCTGAATTCTTCCTAACATCCAGAAGAGCTGCAGGTCCCAGTCAAGATAAAAGCAGGCAAATTAGAAGAGGGCACTGGGCAGCACTGCTTGTCCTGCTCCATGGTCAGGGTGGCTCCCTTTACATCCTACAGGTTTGGGAATGGCAAAGAAAAAATTCTAAATCATACATTCTAGGATAATTCCACATTCCTTGTTCACCTTGGCAAACAAGGTTTCCCAAACAGTTCATAAAGTCCAGCAGCAGCTCTTCAAGGGGAGGGGCTGAATTTCTTACAGCTGCAGTACATTTATGTCACCTTTCTGTTTGAGGTTTCTGCCCCCAAAAAGGCTTTCTGAGTGGGGCTTAAGTGACCACAAAGCATCAGCATCATGCCTCCAGCCTTGGCCAGTGGATCACAGGACAGTCCATGACTTGCTCTGATCCTCAGTTTCACACTCCTGGTTTCCTGAAAATCTGCTGGCAGATGCTGAAGTGCTGCTGGAGCTGGGGAGTGGCTGTGTGCCAGTACCTGGGAAAAGCTTTCCTGGGATATCTGCCTTGCTGAAAGGAACCATGACCAACACTCTTCAGGAAGAACCAGTCACCAGGACTAATCCACCTGATGCTCAGGAACAGGAAAGGACATTTTCTGAGGAACATGCTGCATGCTTCCCACTGGGAAACACCTTTCCAGGCACACTCTACCTGAGCAGCCTCCCCACAAGACTCAGAGTGCAGCTACTGCTTCCTTACAACACATCAGGGAAAGAAACAAAACATCTGGGACCCTCACTTGTTTCTGTGGATTCCACCCAGGGCAGCACAAAGACAGCTCTGGAGAGAGGCTTCTTCTCCCTTTCCGCAGCCAGAGGGGCACCTAGATGGAAAGGAACACATTTATGGCTTCCTAAGCTGGCAGGACATTCCCCGCGCAGGCTCACGGACAATTCCTTTGACCTGAGCCTTTCTTTTGAGGATTCCTTGCGGACTGGCAGCAAGGAGAGGCAGAGTCAGGGCTGCAGACAGGACCACAGAGCTCCCTCTCCTCCCCACTGGAACTGTGCCTTGCACACAGGTTACAGCTTTACAGCTGCATTTCAGAGCCAGGCACGGAGCTGCCAGTAAAATCAGCTTCAATTTACATCAGAACTCAACTTAAAGGTGTCTAATGGCAAAATTCCTTGAAAAGGGAGCAGGACTGAGCCCAAAGTCAGCAGCAAACCCTTAAGAGGATTAAAGTACCCAGAGTTACATTAGTAAGGATTAAATAATAAAATCCAGAATTCTGGAAAGGAGAGAAACCCTCACACACAAAGGCACAAGCCAGACCCTAAGTGGGGGTAAGGAAAAACTTTTCCCTGTGGGCAGACTATTCCAAGATCACTCATTTCACAATAATTTACTTCCTTCCCACAAATATTTGGCCTCTCTGAGGAACACAGGAGACATTGAGGAACACACTGGATTAACACAGTGCTTCACCCAGGAGGGACCTTGGGATGCAAACTGCCAAGCCAGGAATCATCCCAAACCCTCACACAGAGGGGTCAAATCCCCTGAAATGACATAAAAATTGGTGCAAGGGGCTGGCTCACCTTCCAGCTGGCAAGGGGCCAAATGACAGGTGGGAGGGCATGGAGCCACAGGCTCCTGCTTGGCTTCTCCATGGAGAGTTCCAGGACCACTCCAGCTCCTGAGAAGAGCTGCTGCAGGTGCAGTCAGCAAATATCAGCCATTTAAAGCAAAAATATTCATATTTTACAATTATCCCCCAAATCAGCATCGTGAAGCAGGACATTGAGGCTCCATGACAAAGTTCAGACACACCAGACAAGGTCACAACACGAGCAGATCGTGTCTCCTCCTGCCTCATTCTGGTGGCACTTCAGGGCAGGGCTGGATTCTTTTTTTGTAAATTCAAAGTGTAAATAACAGCAAGATAAAGAGTGGTCTAATGAGCATCTTAAGGTGCTACTCCCAGCAATTTGACAATGAACTACCTCACCTTGCACAATTAAAACAATTGGTGTACTTGAACCTATATAACCTGTAAATGAGGGAAGATTTATCTTTTCTATCACTAAGGATCTGAAGCTCCATCTCAAGTGAAAAACTCCATTCTGCCCACACTGTGGAGCTCTGTATAACACACAATAAAGGGCATTTTCTTTTAAAGCCCCTTCTGGAATCAAAAGGGTTTGGCTGGGAACACACCACTCATCTGTCTCCCAACTGGTTGGATTAAATGATGTAGCACCGAGAGTTTTATGAAAGAAAAGCAAACCTCATCCTGACTTTTTCCTACTCATTTGTCCAGGACTAGAAATTCTGTTCTTACTGTGATTTCCAGATGGGCATTCACGTGGGTTATCCCTGCCTGGTTTCCAAAGTGGAAAGGAAAAGTGCTAGTTAAATGACTGAGCAGCATTGAAGAAGAGATCCTGACTCTGTAAAATCTCTTAATGAACAAAATGAAATTAAATTATTAAAGGGGGATGCAGGACCCTTCTCTCTACTATCACCCGAGGTAATCAAGAACGCCAACCCTTCTCAAAGGAAAGGAAAAAGTGTCAGGAAGCTGATCCCTGTATTCCTCTGCCTTTCTGGTTATGAAGATCCTTAGGAGTGAAACTACTGAGATTTAAACATTTAAAATATTGAAGGTGCATGGGTTGGTTTGCTATGCAGGTTTGTTATTATTTTCTTAATTCCTCCTCCTGTCATTCTTGCTCTCAGCCCACTGGTCACTTCCATGTGAAGATGAACATATTCATCTCCTTGTTTAGCAAATGGGAATCTAAAGAGATTTTACCTACTTAAAATGCAACCACATGAGGAAAATCCAATCCCTTTTTACAGCTCTCCCCGAGGAGCAGGAGGAATTATTACACAGGAGCACTGGGACAGGAATCAGGCAGTTGGAAATGGCTCGTGGGGCAGGGTGGTGGCTGCAGCTGGGTGTGCACACACAGCATCCACCTCACACTGCTCACGGGGGAGGTGGCAGGAGGCACAACAAGGTTTGCACTTGGGCTTGGCTCTGGTACCCCCCAGAAAAGTAAATCAAAAGTTACGTTTACTTTAAGGAAACATTTAGGTTGCAAATCTGAACATTTAAATTAATCAAGAAACAGAGATGCTAAAGGTTCTTCCTTAACCATAAATTAACACCAGCAAACCACCTCCACATCTTCCCATCCCTGTCAGAACATTACAAACACCATATCCTGTATGAGTAAGGTGTGGGCAAGAAAACCTTAATTTTGACTATATTAATTTCATGGTTTAAATTCACAAGCCTCCAAATGTTTTTGCACATGCAAGGCGTCAGCACAGTGCCTCCACAGTTAACATTTGCAAGGCATATTCCAGCCCACATCCCTGCTTCTAACCTTTCACTGCTTTTCCAAATAAATTCCTTCTCAGGCTGAACTTTCTCACACTTAGTCAGAGCCCAGAGGGGAGTATGTTTTTAAAAGATCAAATAAATCATTTTTATTTATGGGGTTCTGAAATATTTACTGCATATTCCATTTTGGAAAAAAAAAAATAATGCCATTTTCTTTTTTCCCTCGCTGTAACTGCAGTGGAGACACACGTGGATGAACACCTGTGCCCAGGCAATGGCTCTGAGTGCATCTGGCTGAGAAACTGCAAAGGAAAATGTTCTGTTTGCTGCCTCCAGCATCCTCAGCCCCAGTGAACATTAGTGACCCCTTCCCACCAAATGTCCTGTCCTAGCCCAGGTACACACAATCAGCAAGTATGAGCAACTACAAATGGGGAAGAAGAAAGTAAACTCAAGATGTATTTATATCATATATATATATATATATATCAAATTTTTAAAAGCACGTCTTCTGAAGATCATTTGGGCACCTCTTGCCACCCTATTTATCCCTAAAAGCAGTTTTTAACCCTGTGACACTGCAGCAGGTGCTTTGCATCCCTGCCTTCCTTGGGATTTGCTCCTGAGCTGCTCATCAGGCTGTGTGGAACTGACATTGTCTGACAAATTCCAGTGACCACATTTTGCTTCTCCTGCAGCCTGAGGGTGCTCTGAAACACCTGGATATAGCCTCACCTGTGAGATGGTGTTTGTGATTTTCAGAAATTACTTGCAAGCAAGGAAAAGGAGCTCAACACAACAGAAAGGCCAAGAGACACAAAGAAAAATCAGGTTGTGTTACTTGGGACCTGTTGGGGTTTTTGGGATGAGTTTGCACTCTGTGGGGCTGGTCACAGTGAGCATTAATGTTCTCTGCCAGCTGCTCCTGCTTATGCCAGGATTTAAGGCACGAGAGAAGGAGGCTGCCAGGGATGGTCTGGGCTTACAGACAGGATCTGTATGCTGGGCTCTCGAGCATCTCCCAAAATGTGGTGCTCACTGGAGAGCTGTGCAGCATTAACCTGCTGGCAGGCTGAGCTCGAGGATCTGCTTTTGAGGAACAGCACAAAACCCAGCTGTGCCTCTTGGACAGAACTGCACGGACACAGGGGCAGGAAAAGGAGAGAGAAAGGACAGGATCTCCCAGCCAACAGCCATCAGTGGTCTTCCATCCTCCAGCAGTGACAAACTGCAGCAGCCCAGCAATGGAAGCAAGTGCAGCAGTAGGACTGGCTTGTTGTAGTGGAGCTGCTTTTCCATGTTGTTTTCCTGCCCATCTCCCTGGCTGGTGTCACAGCACAGCCTGGGAGCACAGCAGCCTTCAGCAGCTTGCTCATGGTGGCCTTCAAAAAAAGGTGTCACCAGGGAAAAATCACAGAGCAAACCCTGCTGTCAGCAAGCTGTCCTGATTCAGCCAGCAGGACTGACACAGAGGAGAGCAGGGCTCCCGAAAGCACCACATCCTGATTCTTCCCACTTTTAACAGGGCTTTATTTAGAGAACCCAGGAATGGCAGTTCTCTTCCCAACAGTATCAACCAGCACTGCTCCCCTAGACTCAGGACTTGGCCCCTGGGAAGAGGAACACTCACAAAGTCTGAGATCACTAACCACACACACCTGCAGTACTTGGAGACACCTTCAGCTTTTAGCAATCCTTCCCTGTCCATTTCCCTGTGCATTTGTTTCCTTTCTTTCCCAGGGCACAGAATGCAGTCCAAGGAATGTGCCCAGCACACAGGCACTGGGCTGCCAGCCCAGGGACCTGCACTTTATTCCAGTGCCACTCACCCCTTGGTTGCCTCTTTCTTTCCATCCTGCTGCTTCCTGCCTGCCTGCAGAACTCCAGACTCCTCTGGGAAGTGATCTGAGGCTCAACCAGGCAAAGGGCTTAAAACTGCAATGGACTGGGAGCACTACCTGCTGTATCTGTTCAACTTTGGTATTTTGGTATTGAAAGGCCATTGCTGAGGTGAAATGAGGCAAGTGTCATATTCACATCTGCCAGAGCAACCAGAATTCTGCCCTGGGCTGGTCTGAAGAGGCAGAGCACTGTAAGAACGAGCAGCAGTGAGCAGGCAGAGCAAAACTCAGGTGCCTGCACACTCCCAGGTGAACTTCATGGGCAACTGTGAAACTCAGTTCACCTCCAAGCTCTGCGAGCCAGTTATGGTTACTCTGGAGATGTTCCTGGACCTAAGCTCCTCTTTGCTACAGAAAAGAATGGTACTGAACTTCAACAGGCTGAATATTACAGTCACAGAACCAGAATCCCAGACTAGTTTGGGTTGGAAGGGACATTACAGCTCATCTTGTTCCACCTCCTGCCATGGGCAGGGACACCTCCCACTGTGCCAGGCTGCTCCCAGCCCCAATGTCCAGCCTGGCCTTGGGCACTGCCAGGGATCCAGGGGCAGCCACAGCTGCTCTGGGCACCCTGTGCCAGGGCCTGCCCATCCTCCCAGGGAACAATTCCTTCCCAATATCCCATCCAGCCCTGCCCTCTGTGATTCTGTAACTGTGCCCAACCTGGTACCTGGGCACTGGATAGAACCCTCTGAACCTGCTCCAGCCCACGCCTGGCACGGTGCAAACACCTGCTCAGGTGAGAGGAGCTGCTGCCCCAGCCATGTCCCTGCCCCTGCAGGGCCCTGCACCCCCTCTTGCCCCTGGGTTTATTCAGTGACCTGTCCAGTTGCCAAGAATGTCCTGTGGAATGTGAGCAGCAGGAGGGAGACTGTTTGTGCAAAGGTTGTAACTCCCCTAAACATGACTGGAATTTCCATGGAGAACGAGAGCACAGCCCTAGCCCAAACACCTTTCCTGAGGGCTTTTCAGAGTGGGGAGCAAACCACACAGGCATATGAGCATCTCAGAAAAGACTCTTCTGCAGGAACAGTCAGTGACCCAGATGATCCAGATGTCAAACTGGCCACACCTGTCTAAGAAAAGATGTCAAACAGACTGATTTTTTCAACATCACCCTCTTCCCTTCCTCCTCCCTGCCAGTTAAAGCTGGTGGCAGCCAGACAAGTCTCTTTAGCACATTAGCACTGTGGGTTGCATTGTTTTCTTCTCTCTCATGTGGGAATTCTGGTCTTGGACCCTGAGCCAAGGCTACAAAAGGAGCTCCCAAAGCCATGCAGCCATGTCCCCATGGGCACATCCCCTCCTCACCACCACAGAGCTGTCTCTTCAAGAATGGGTCCAAAAAAATAAAGGGAGTCCCAGAGACACCATCTATAGACTATAAATCCCAAAGGCTGAAAATAACTAACTAAATGCAGTAGTTTTTCCTCAAGGGAGTCTTCAAAGTGCTTTCCCAGCTGGAAAGTCTAAACACCACTGTCTCCTCTTTAGGCAGGCAGTGAACAAACAACAGATCTCAGCTGAGTCTCAGCTTGCCCCATGGCTCCCTTCTTCCCAGAAGGCCAGGGTGGGCCTTTCCCCGACAGCCCCTTCTCACCACAGCCCCTCAGAGCTGAAGGCAAGGCTCCAGCACAGCCTCACTCATGGGTGAGCTGCCCAGGCTCCCTCTCACACCCAGACTGTGCCTCCCAAATCAGAGCTGGTTGCTCCAGGGCAGCCCAGGGAGCACAGCACAGGAACTGCCAGCACTGCCCAGGCACTCTGCACGGGCAGCAGCTGAGATGTCACCTCCCACACAAGGCTGCCTTCACCAGCACTTCTTGGGTGGCCACTGGTGGCTGTAACAGCTGCCCCCAACGAGTGACCGTGGAGAAAACCTGATCAGCCTCTCAAACCCTGCAGTTTAGGATGTGAATTAGTGCAGTATAACATAGTTATGTGAACTAATCCAGGGCCCCACTGCTGGTCAAGGGACTCCACACCCACAGGTTCAGGATGGATGCAATCCATTCCACACAGAGAAACACAGGAGAGAAAACAACACCTTCCTGTATCCCTTAAACACTGAGAAATTCTGGGAGAGGCCAGCAAACCATGCCTGCAGAGACCATGAATGCAGAGGTTCCCAATGAGATAGAAATAGCAGAGGAAGATTGGAACAATGCAGACATCTGTAAAAGAGAGGGTGTAAACAGCCAGATCGGGTCACAGAGGAATAGCAGTGCAGCAGCAAAGCAAAAATAGCAGGAGAGGAAAGATAAATAAAAAATTCCTAAAATATATGAGGAGCAAACAGACTGACAAGGAAACAAGAGAGCCATTGAGTGGAAAAAGGAGAAGAGACGTGCAGAAGCAACCAGGGTAGGCCAGGGATTTAATCCAGCCTCAGAGGGGAAGGCACAGGGAGGAAAGAAGAGAGCTGAGTTGTTTCACTGCAGCACAAGGAGGGAAGAGGAAGATGACTCTCTCAGGAAATTACAACCAGGTGCACTTAGGTACAGCAGCACCAGCCGAGCAGTCTGACATCCACTCTGCAGGACAGGTGACATGTCCAGGCTGTCCCTCCAGCAGAGCATGGCCATGGAGGATCCTTCTTCCCCTTTCCCTACCCCACCTCTCGCTATCTCCCTGTTCTGGTGGCTTGCTTTTGCCTCCATCTCTTTCAGCCAGACAAGCCTGTTTTGGGATATGTGTGGCAGGTGGAGAGGAGGTCAGTAACTCCTGGAGCAGGGCTGGGGCTGGACCCTGCATGGAGATGGAAGCACTCCCTGCCCCTCCTGCTGCTCCCTGCTCCATCCCCAGTGCCACCACGGCAGCTCCTCAGAAGCCTGGTGGAGGAACAGATGCTTCTCGCTGTTCTCTCCCAGACTTCTGCCCATGATGTTCTGTTCTCCCCCTCTCTCCACGACCCAGACACCACAGAAGAGGCATTTACATCCACAGAAATCCTTCTATAGCTCCAACAACATCGAGCCTGCCCACGCAGCAAAGGTGTGAGCCCTCATGTCTTTTTCTCTCTTCACACCTCACTCTGCCCTATCTTTTCCAGCCAAAAAAGTTCCTACAACAGGTGGGAAAGGGAGAAGCTGACTTACAGAAAAAAAAACCCTCTTTGCACAGGGTGGTTCCCAAGCTCTGGCAAAAGCACCCAACACCCAGACAGCAAGCCCAGGATGCACAGAGCCTAGCTCAGAACATAGCAGTGGCTGCCAGCAAAAAGCAGAGCAAGGGAGCCAGGAGATGAGCCTGGAAAGCCTCAGGATGAGTAAAACACCAACGGGCAGCTGAGCAATGACTGAGACACCAAAGGAGGTGACAGGAGCCTGCGAAGGAGTTTCCATGCCCTGCACAAGGCTGGACTCAGTGAAGGCAAAGAGAAGGGCTGAGCTGCAGAGCCCAGCTGCCCCAGAGCAGCACTGTGGGCACACACTGTGTGTGATGGGCTGGTTGCTACTGAGATGTTTTGGCTCAGGGCTGAGGATCTTCATTCCCCACCCACGGTGAAGTCAGTCCTGCTTCCTTTTGCAGACAGAAAGCCAAGACCCTCCTATGCTAATGCCAATTGTTCACCTATCACAGAACGGGGTGAAGAAGGAGTTCAGAAAAGGTGGTTTGGTTGTACTTTTTATTTTTCTTTACTATTTATCTAACATTTCTATACCCACCCAGGGTAAGTTTGGTGCTGCCATCTGCAACCAGCAATGTTGGGAACTTACCTTTCCAGGGGGAACCACAGCTCCCACCTAACACAGAGCAAAACCTAGGTGGGCAGAGATCTCAGGACATCTCTGATCTGACCTCCTGCTCAAAGCTGGGTCTGCTTCGAGCTCAGTCCTGGTTACTTGGGACTTTATCCAGGATGGTCTGGTAAACCCCCAAGGAGCAGGACACACCTCTCTGGACAGTGCTCCACAGCACGCGGGAGTGCTTCTCCTTCAACACAGCCCCAGCCTCTCTTCTCTCCACTTTACACCCATCATCTCTCAGTTCTCCTGTCACGGGGAACTGCCTGGCTCCATCTTCCCACTCACCCCTCACATGGGCCCTGAGTCTGTCCCCAGCTCCCTCCGGTGCCACCTTTTCCACTGCTGCCCCGGGCCGGCTCCGGCTGTCCCTCCCCCGGGCTGGGGCACACACCCCAAACTGAAGCTTTAGGGTTTAAAGGTCCTACAACAAGACTTGACGCCGGTGGGGAGCCTGGCAGTGCCCCGTCCCTTCCCGGCCAAGGGGGAGCTCCGCTCATGGTCCCCTCACAGCGCTCAGCTCCCGGGGCACCGCGCTCCCTTCACGGCGGGAGGGCAGCGACAACCGCCCGAGCTAATGGGCCGTGAGGGGCGGCCGTGCCCTGAGAGACCCCCGGGCCGGGCCCTGAGAGATCCCCGAGCCGTGAGGGGCGGCCGTGCCCTGAGAGACCCCCGAGCCGTGCCCGCCGTCTCTGCCCACCCTCTCTGCCCCGCCGCCATCTCCGCCGCCATCTCCGCGGCGGGGGCGCCCCCTGCCGGCGGCCTGCGGCACGGCCCCGCCACAGCCGCGGCCCCGATGGCGCTGGGGGAGCGATGACCGCCCCGGGGTGCGGGACTCCCGCCCGGCCCGCCCCGCCGCACCCGGCCCGTGCCGCCCCGCCGTACTTACTGCCTTGTGAGGCTCCTTCCCCTGAGGCAGCTTCGGTGTCTGCAAAGAGAAAGAGTTGCGGTTAGATCCTCCGGCCGCGCTGCCCCGGCCCCCGCCGCCGCCTCGCTCCCTCCCCCGCTCTCCTCTCCGCGGCCCTGCCCGGCATCGCGGGGCGGAGCGGGCGGTCAGCGCTCACCGGGGCTGCGAGGCCGACACGGCCAGCAAGGGCTCGTGGTTAAAGCACTGCTGCCCGCGGTCATAGAATGGTCTGGGCTGGAAGGGACATTAGAGCCCATCTCCTTCCCCCCCAGCCATGGGCAGGGACACCTCCCACTGTCCCAGGCTGCTCCCAGCCCCAATGTCCAGCCTGGCCTTGGGCACTGCCAGGGATCCAGGGGCAGCCACAGCTGCTCTGGGCACCCTGTGCCAGGGCCTGCCCACCCTCCCAGGGAACAATTCCTGCCCAATATCCCATCCAGCCCTGCCCTCTGGCAGTGGGAAGCCATTCCCTGTGTCCTGTCCCTCCATGCCTTGTCCCCAGTCCCTCTCCAGCTCTCCTGGAGCCCCTTCAGGCCCTGCTGGAGTCATTCCCAGGAAAACGAGCAGGCAACAGCACACCCAGCTCAGCTCCTATGGGATTTGGCACAGCGGCTCCAGCACCGTGCCTGCCCTCCACAGGCAGTGACGGCAAAGCCTCCATAAGGGATGGGGCACACGGATTCCCCCTGGGTCATTCTGTCCTGGTCTTACTGCAGGCAGATGTGAAAAGAAGGGAGAAAAAGCTCCCTCCGCTGTCGTGTGTGGGACTGCAAGAAGCACAGAGCAGAGATCACGTTCAAGCCCTAACTGAATGCAACAGGCAAAGCTGCAAGCTAGAAAACAAACCCCAAAGTTACAAGTCAAGGATCACAAACGATTAGGATTTCCAAGGCAGTTTGAAGTGTTTCATATTCATCCTGAATTACATATACTGTATGGCTCATTATCTAATAACGTAACTGCGTTGAAAATATTCCATGTGCCTGTAGGAATGATGCTTGCACTGCGCTGGAAACCACAGCTGCAGAATGTCACAGCATTTTTTAATTTCAAATTTGCAACCTTAAGTAATGAGCACTGTTTGCATTTAATTTCCTTATTTCTTAACAATAATAAAAACAAATGATTGTGCGTTTGTGAATTTGTACATTTCTACTTGATTAACTTGCCTGATTGGATCATTTTTCTAGGCAACGGTATTAATTTGGCACAACTTCATAAACTCAGAGGCCAGATCAGAAACCCTCAGTATCAGATGCAGCACCTCGACAGCAAAGCCCAGCATTTTTCCACGCCTGCTACTTGTTTGAATTCCCACCCCTCAGTCAAGGAAAAGCAGCTATGGCACAATGGATTTGTGCAAAATGCTGTCCTGGTGTTCACAAGCAATGGCATAAATAAACCACAAAAGATATGCACTTTTAAAATGGCTTTAAAAAGTACTTCAGTCAAATTTAACAAGAAACGGGCAACACACAAAGGTTTAAGGAACAGCCATTTCTGAACTGCGTCAAGAAATGTTGTTACTCTTAGTCATAAGACAGACTAAAGTATTCATGAATTAAAACACGACCAACTAAAAATCCCCTAACAGCCCACTCAGCATCACCTTTGAGCTCAGACCAAGTAATTACAGCTGTGTAACAAAAGACGAATTTCTGAGAAAGTTGCAAAAGTCAGTAAGAACAGGGAGGCGGGCAGGGAAAGTGGAAAATCGGCCAGTTAACTCCTGTGTCCCAAGGAACTTCCCACATCTCGTGTGAGTGTCTGCTGCAGACTGGGAAACGCGCAGGGAAAAATGGATCTTTGGATGCAGAGGGCAATGGACCTCCCTAAATCGTCTGATATTTTCAGTAACGAATAAACAAATGAACCCCAACTTTCTACAGCTCAGCAACACCATCTCTCTTCAGGGATGGTTATTTCTCTATTAGTTTCCTGCTCCTCACCTCAAAATCCTTTCAGTGACAGAACCGCTTGAACTCAGACTCCAAAAAATGTGCACTTTGGAAAAAAAGCATTTTTCCATATTCACCATTTGAATGAGTCATCTTCCTTTTCATATTTTTTTGAATTGTGCAGAGCCCATTCTTGGAAAACATTAATCTGAAACTTTAAAAGCTTTGAGAAGTTTTTTAGCAATTGGCGAAACTCGAAACTTGAGAATTCAGTGCCACTCAGAGCATCTGCTCTGGTGAGGGCAGCTCGGCCCTCGGCCTGGGGGAGGACATGGAGAGCTGATGGGCTTGGAGGGAGGCAATGTGACGACTTATAATGTAAATAAATAATACCGAAAAACAACTTGAGCAAAATCATCATTCAGCCCAGAAAAGCTTATCTGGAAACAGAGAACTTCCACCAATTCTTGGGCTAGAGGCGATATATCCTGCGAGGGTTAAACTCGAGCCTTGCTATTTTCTTTCTTTGCTTTTGGAAGAATTCTCCTTTGGGTACAAATCTCCCTTGCTTGGCCTCAGCCCAGAGGTTTATAAATTTGCTGTTTGAAAGTCTAATAAAGCAATTTCAGCCTTTTTTTTTTTTTTTTTTGGAGTTATCTAAAAGTGAAATAATTTTCCTGACTCAAAACATGCAGATGTTTTGCTGCTCATGTTGCTTAAACACGACCCAACCGTACAAAGCAGAACTTTCTAGCTGACTAACTCCTGAAGGCAATCCAAACCTTTTAATGACCTGAAAAACCCCACGCAGCTAAAATAAAAGCACCGTAAGCAAAACATTTTTAAGCCCTGGGTTGCGTGTAGGCGAAGCAGTAACGTTTGGGACAGAGCCTTGCATCGGCACCAGGAATGCTCAGCCCCTCTGCTCCAGCTGAACTCCTGCAGGAGGAAGGAGCTGTGATCCTGCAGGGCTGCACAGCAGCTCACAAAGGAGCCTTTCAGCTCCACAACATAACTTTTTTTGTTGGGTTTCTCTTTTATTTGTGAGATTCAGGGAGGCGAAGGGGGAGGACCCCAACCTTTTCCTTTCTTCCTCGATGAAGTGTAGTGGGGAAGTTTCTTACCTACGTTTCTGGTTCTTTGCAAAGCCCTACATGGGGATTTCCGTGCCAGGATCTCAGCTTTTAGGGGAAAGCAGAATGGGAACTTGTCCCTGTGGGGCAGCATGTCCCAAACCAGAGCTGTCTCAGCTCTTCTGCAAACTGCCAGGGCAGTCCCTCCCTGAAACTCTCCAGCCAATGCTCAGCACCACAGGAGAGGCTCAATAAACTAAGAAAATGCCTCATTTAATAATATAAACTCCCATGCTGCTGAAGGCAGACAAGAAAAGAAATCAGCCTCAAAAAGAAATGAGCCTCAAGAACACAGGTCACCTCCAACGCAGCGTGTCTGCCACAGAGAGCTGGAGTGGAGGCAGGTGCAGCTATAAAAAAAAATCCAGAAAATTTCTCCAAAAAGTGCTCATTGCAAAGAAAAATGTGATGCTGCCAGGGTGAAACTCTTCACGTGGAACTGCACAGCTCAGAGGATGAGAAGACATTCAGCTCTGCACAGGGCAGAACAAGCAGTGGATAAGGACAGATCGAGTGAAGGAGCAGAGAGGGTGACTGACCTTCCCCCTGCTGTAAGGCCCAGGTGGGCACTGGACACAGAAACCAGCTCAGAAATAACCCAGGTCGAAGCAAGGACAACTAGAGGCCCCCCAAACCTTGCATTTTGTGTCACTGCATGGTGACAGAAGGGCTGGTGACACAGATGGTTTTTTCTGCCCCAGAGGTCCAAAGCAGACCAATATCAGTTTCTCTGCTCTCCCCTGGGCTGAGCCTTTTTGATCCCTGCTCTGTCCATCTGCAGGATGATCCCAGGGCTTGGCTAAGGCCTGGCAGTGACACAGGAACCACATGAACAAGCAGAGAGCAGAGGCCTGGGATGGGCTGTACCCTTCAGCAAATCACAAACAGCAGCTATTCCTGCTGGAATGGCCAAAAATCCTAAAGAGGAAAAAGAGGCCTCAGTTTGTTCTAGCTCCTCTAATGCTGAGCTGGTGAGCCTCCCAGGGTGAGTCCAGCTTTGGGAAAGGCAAAGTTATGTGACTGATGGGTGATCAGGGATGGGAAAACCATGGCTGGCACCGAGAAAATCCATCCTGCAAAGAGGGAATCCAGGTCCTGCCATTGCCGTCTGCTCCTCCCTTGCCCAGCCAGAAAGGAACGACTGAAGGATTCAGGACTGGAGTTTCTGGCAGCTGAGAACTGCACAGAATGGGCCAAGGGAGCTCACATTGCAGTGCTTCGAGGAAAGCAGCCCTGGGAGAGCTGGCTGCCAGTGCCCTGGCACTGTGTGTGAGGCATGGGCTGGAGATCACAGGGAGAACAGGAGCGTGCACAGTGACCCCCTCAGTGCCGTGATCCCACCACCTTACCCCATCTTTGTCACCCTGGGGCAGCACCTGCCCCTTCTCCTCTGTGAGGGAATAATAAAAGCAATAAAAGCATCTTTCACAAGAATTCCCTTTGCTCCTGCAGTCCTCTCCCATCCCAGCACCATTCCTGCTCCAGTCCACAACAACTCACACTGGGTAATATCACACAGGGCTTTCCTCCAAAGAACTCTTCCTCCTTTTTTCCTGCCCATCCTTAACCTTTCCCTGGCAGGTTATTCCTCTGCAGCCTGGCACACTGTGCCCAGTGCCTCTCCCACTGCCAGAGCTGCATCGTGTTTGCAGTTTCATTTCTTGCTGAAGAGTGTAGATGAATAAAGAACTCATTTGTATTTTTACTGTCTAAAGGCAATTCAGATGCACTTTAAATGTTACTACTACATGCATCCCTTTACAGTAACATAAACCAACACTTTCTAAGTATCACAGATATAAATTCTGCTTCTCCACCACTGATGTGAGAATTACTGACAAATTTCCACATTCAGAATTTTGAAAATTTCCATCTTCTACAACTACACATGACAAAGACCTTGGAAGCCAAAGGTAAAGTCATATCTCCACTGAGTTAATGTCAAAACTATGGATATCAAATGTACAGGTCTATGTCGATGCACCCATATAATTTAATATACAGCTTAATTTCATTATCAAAATAGAAATAAATACAAATGAATCAGATCACACACTAGGAGGTGACCTCATACTAATAAAGCCCCTAAAATTCCAGCAGAATTAAACATCCCATAGTGCTTGGGGAAGAAGAGTAAAATAAAAGCAATTCTTGTCCCACATTTAAATACTACAATTATTTTTGCAAAATTATTGCAATGCTGTGATGTAATGGTAAGGCATATCCCTATTATTTTAGGGATTTTTTTTCCTTAAGATGCAGAGTGAAGCTACTTGCAGCTACATTTAAAGGACTTTAATGAATTTTGTTCGTATTTGGAGAAGAAATACCAGCATGGAAAAGCAATTCTGTGTGTATGCAGTGGTACAGAAGCAGCTCTGTGATAGTACACAGCACATAAGGAATATGCAGCTGTGCACTGAAGGGATGTGTTTGAGACTGTGACAAACTCTGAGCAGTTCAGGATGCATGTTCACCTCTCAGCTGTGCACGTGCTGACTTTTGAGAGTTTGAGCATTTAAAACTTAATATTAGCCTTCATTATTGCTGGATTTTCAACCACTGGTTACACCTGAGGAGTTAAGCAGATGCTCCTGCCAGCCTGGCACGCTGTGACTCCAGTGTCACCTCAGGGGACAGCAAACAAACCCAGAGAAAGGCACAGAGGAGCTGGTTTCCAGTCCCTGCTGTTATGGTATTTCAGAGCTCCAAATCCTGCAAACTACACTTTGATTGAACAAACCACCTCAAACTTTCACATTTCTGCAATTAAGCAACATTGGATTGTTCAGTGTTACAGAAAACTCAGCTCGAGCCACTCCTGAGCAAGCAGGAGACCTTTCATCCTCACAGTGCATCTGGGAAGTGACCTCAGCTGGCAGCAGGGCTACAGGGACAGCTCAAGGAGCATTTTGATTTGAACATAAAAATACAGCAGTCACCATGCCCATATCTGATTTATATCCTCCCAGGCTGACTTCTCAGGGATGGATGGATGGAACTCCCACCTCGGGGAGATGCCACCACACTGCTGCCCCTGGCACCTGCCAGGAGAAACTCTGATTTGCAGCTCCCCCTGCACACAGTGAGGCCCTCGAGAGCCCTGGGCAGTAAATACTGCCCCAAACACAGGGGCTGCTCCTGACCTGGGGAGAAATGTTGCTGGAGTAAAGAGCCACAAAACTGAGACAGCCCCAAAGTTTATCAGTGAGCCTCTCCCAATGGGCCACCCCAGAGAAGAATTATTGGTGAGCTGGGAAGCAGCAGAGCAACCTTCAAGACCTTCCTGAAAATAAACATAAAATCACAGAATCTCCTGAGCTGAAGGGAACCACCAGGATCACCCAGTGCAGCTTCTATCCCTGCCCAGACCCCCCAACAACCCCACCCTGGGCATCCCTGGCAGCGCTGCCCAAACGCTCCTGGAGCTCTGGCAGCCTCGGGGCCGTGCCCATTCCCTGGGGAGCCTGGGCAGTGCCCAGCACCCTCTGGGGGAAGAACCTTTCCCTGAGCTCAGCCTGAGCCTGCCCTGAACCTGTGCTAGCCCAGGATTCCAGCAGGAGTGAGATACCTCTGTGTGCTCGCACGTGGGTCTGGAAACAGTTGTAGTACTTGTATTTCTTCCCACATATTCCACACTCGTAAGAGCCTGGAAAACAAGAGAGAGAAGCACAGGTCACCACAGGAGATCAGGAAAAACACCCTCCCTGCACACTGCTCCATGAACTGCAGGCAGTGCACTTTGCAGCAAAGTCATTTTTGGAAGTTTCATGGAGATAAGTGCAGGAAATCACTATCCCAGACACTATTCTTTCTTTCAGCCTTATTTAAGATTCCTTGGCATATTACCCTGAACTTACATTTTCAGTGTATCTTTTTAACTTTGCTAACGTGAAAGGGCCACTCTCAAAATAGCCTGACTTATAATTTTATAATAATGACTAATGTTTCCTATGGACAGAAATAACCTTGAATTACTTTTCAGTAAGTTCCTAGTAGCTGGGAAAAAATCCTTTTCAACTGAAAAAAGAAGGCAATATGTTATCTGGAGGCCAGGAGTTTTCAAAATTTCTCAAGAAATGCACAATGTACAAATTTCCCAAGAAACCCATAGAGATTTGGTAAATATCCACCCAGAGGAAACCAAATAGATACAAATAGAACTTTTGCCCTTTTTAAGGAAAAGCACATGACCACAGTAGTCTCTCTTCTCAATTTGTGTCTCTAATTCCAGAAAACACACATCTGCAAACAGTCACTTGAAATGAAACCAGAGGAACAGAGCTGGGAGAACCATTTGTAATGATGAAGCTATGCCATGAATTTAAACTCTTCTGTTATTGAACAGGCAGACAGAAATTTCCTTAGATTTGTTATTTGAGTTGATTCAATCTCTTTTTTTTCCCCACTTTGCTTTGTTGCACAGGCTATAAATTCACTTTCCAGGCTCTGATTTGCAGAATGCACTGCATTTCTTAGCTGTCCACCAGAGCTCTGGACCTGGGATCCCCTTGGTGCCCTTTGGGAGGGTGAGAGCAGCACTTGACTGAAGACAAGGTGGGAGAAAAAAGGGCTGAATGAATTCGTTGTAAATGCAGAATTTCATTTTCATGGACCCTTCCTCACACAACCTCCAAACAATCTTTTCCTGACCGTGCCAAACTCAGGGGGGAGCCACAAAGGAGAACGAAAACATTCACACACATCCAGATAAACCTTCCCAAAGAGCATTTCACAGCAATACCCACCTGGAGCTACTCAAAGTGAGCTCTTGCAGGAACAAACTCAGGGTGCTGCTTGAACACACTGTGCCCACCATCCTTTTTCCCCCTCCCATGTCCCATTCTTACGGCTGGGGAAGAAAACAACTCCCTTTCAGAGTGTCAGAGCCCTGAATTCCCTGTCCATCACTCTGAGCACCACTTGGGGCTGGCTTCTGAGCTGGGGAGGCTCCTCTGTCCCTGATGCTGAGAGAGTCACAGTGTGATACACCAGAGCAGCCACCTGAGAGAACACTCACACATCCTGATAGCTCAGGCACTTGGCTGTGTCTGATGTGCTCCAGAGCATTTCTGTTTCCATAGCTCACTGTGTTTTACACAGACACACATCTGTGGGGCAGTCACCCCCTCTGGTCACTCTGCACAGGCTGGCTCAGTGCAATCCTGGCTAGCCAGGCCTTGGCAGCATTTCCCAGCCCCCATTCCCTGTGCTCAAGGACTGGTTATTATCACCACCAACCTCCACAATTCTTCTCTGAAAACTCTTCCAGCTGGAGCCCCAGAGCAGCAGGTGAGAGCAGTCAGCATCACCTGGGCCCTGTGAAGAGGAGCCCTGAGCACCCCTGGGGTTCAGCTGAACCAGCAGCACCACGTCACTGATGCCCACCCAGAGCCAGCAGTGCTGGCTGCTCACGGAGCACTGGGAGGAGTGGGAATGAGTCCAGAGCAGGCCACTGAGCTGGGGGTGCTCACCTGGAGAGGAGAAGGCCCCAGGGAGAGCTCAGAGCCTCTTCCAGTGCCCAAAGGGGCTCCAGGAGAGCTAGACAGGGACTGGGGACAAGGACACAGAGGGACAGGACAGAGGGAATGGCTTCCCACTGCCAGAGGGCAGGGCTGGATGGGATATTGGGAAGGAATTGTTCCCTGGGAGGGTGGGCAGGCCCTGGCACAGGGTGCCCAGAGCAGCTGTGGCTGCCCCTGGATCCCTGGCAGTGCCCAAGGTCAGGCTGGACATTGGGGCTGGGAGCAGCCTGGCACAGTGGGAGGTGTCCCTGCCCATGGCAGGTCCCTTCCAACCCAAAGCATTCTGTGATTCTATGAGTTGGTACAAACAGGTCAAACACAGTGAGGGGCTCTAGGCTGAACTTTTTCCCCCATTTTTGTTGTGTTTCCTGCTTCCTCTGGAGATAATCTGTGGCACAGAAATGCACTGGCTGTGCAGAAGTTCTCCAGGAGGGTCACCTGTCCAGGTGACTGTGCAGTGCCTTCTGTCTGCACTGTGAGCCCGAGTAGGAGCTGTGCTGGACACTGAGGGCACGAGCTGAGGCTGGACAGGGCCCACATGCCCCAGGCCAGATGTCCTGAAGCTCCCAGGTCCCGAGTGGAACCCAGGGAAGGTTGGAGTCAACCTTGAGGGGAGAACCTGCACTCACCCCCTGCCATGGAGGGTAGAGCAGTGCCCCAGGAGCACGGGGAGGTGTCACACACCGGAGGCAGAGACACAACCAGCAGCCACAGCTGTGTGCTCAGCTCCCCACAGGCCCTCACGCTGGAGAAAGGAGGAGTGACTTGGCACAGAAAAGGTGCTGTTAGAGAGAGGTGAAGTGGAGGAAGGAGGACATCACTGCGTGTTAGGGCCTGGCAGGAACACGCCCTGGGACAGCGAGGGCAGTGCCCACTGGGGGTGTGTCATGCAGGGTGCAGGAGGGGAAGGTTTGGGGTTAGTCGGTGCGCTCAGTTGGGCCAGGCTTTGCCTGAGCCTCGCAGCTGGAATCAGGGCACTGCACCCATTGCTTCCAGAGCTTTCTGCACTCCCTGAGCCCTGGTTAGACTTGCACACCCTTCCATCACATACCGGACGTGTATCTCAATGCATGGTCAAAAATCCAGGTCCCTGAATATCGATTTCGTGTATATCCAACGGGAGAGCCACGTTCCACTGCTTTTCCATCTAAATTGTGCAAAAAGAAATCAGAAAAAAGCCCTTAAAGTGGATGCATTTCCAAAGAATAATGATGGCTGAAGCCTATTAAAAATTTCCAAGACCCATCTGTCCCTGTGGCTTCCTGACAAGATGTCAGAGGTCTCACGGAATTTCTTAAGGCTTCTGCAGTACTATTTTACTTCACCAGGGAAAATCTAAAGTGCCCTTGAATTTCCTGTGCTGAGCAGCTCTGACACTGAGACATCAGCACCATGGCATGAACCCATGTGCACAGGAGAGGGACAGAGAGGCTCAGGGCAGAAGGATTCTCTCTTAACTCTGTCTCAGAAACATTTCTGATTTAATGCATTGCTTGAAAAGTCCTCTCCAAAATGTTCCTCGTGAAACACCAGATTGGGAGAGCAGATTGAGAGCTGAGGGAGTCTTGTATCAAATTTCTCCTGATCAGCTCACAGATAACTCAGTCCTCCAGAACACAAACACTGACCTGATGCTCTTCCCAACAGGAGGAATATCTGAAAACATCTGAAAATCTCCCCCTCTTTCTCCTGAATTACAACACAAGTGCCCCTCTCCTCTCCTCTCCTCTCCTCTCCTCTCCTCTCCTCTC
>VZRF01006268.1:95640-119224 GCA_013396875.1 Vireo altiloquus
TCCTCTCCTCTCCTCTCCTCTATCTCTCCTCTCGCTGGGGCTCTTCAGGTGGCCCTGGCCTGAGGCCAGCACATGAATCTTGCCAGCAGGAAGAAGAGAGGAGCAGGAGATGTGGCATCTCTGAGCTGTGCAGGGCAGGACCCCCAGGGAACCCCTGGGTGGGTGCAGGGGGAGCAGGGCATCCACAGCAGCTGCAGCTGGCAGGAGCCAGCTCAGAGCCAACCTCTGCATTGGCTTCCTCTGCTTGGGATGCCAAGGGGGGATCCCATGGGATTGAACGACTTTTGTGGAAAAGCAGCTGAAAGGAAAATGGTCCAAACCCACAGACAGCACCAGCTCTTCTGCTGGGGGACTGCAGCCATCCCCAAACATCCCAGCCCACACAGCCCTTCCAGCCCCAGGGGTTTGGGGTGCTCCACACAGGTGGAGGCAGAGTCTGGAGCAGCCCAGAGTGCTGGGAGAGACAGGAGCTTGTGCAAGCAAACAGGAGGCAAAAGACACAAGGCCTGGTTTGATGTAAACACTGCAAGGGAATAGCAGCAACTGAGCTGGGAATCCCTGTTATAAATTGCTCCAAGTAACAACTAAAAATATAAATAGAGCAGATGTGTGACTCAGAAAAGAGATGTAAATCGTGCAGTGTGTGTTTCAGCCGAGCCCCGAGGCTGAGCCCTGCAGGAAAGCTGGAGCCACGTGTGCCCTGAGCCTTCAGCACTGTGGTCCCCACTCAGACACATCCCCCATTTAACCAACTGTCCCCAGCACCCCCTGAAAGGAGACAGGCTGGGGGGCAGGAATTCCACACGGAGGAGAGGGATTCATTCACTCGCAATTCACCACTTCATCAGGAATTGCTATAAAAATAACCATTTTTGACACCTCAGCTTCCCCGATGAAGGTGAATAAAATCCTACCAAAGCCTTGCCTGCCTGAACGGAGGAAGTGATTCAGATCCAGGGCAAGGAAAACTCCTGGAAGTGCTGGGGAGGAGCAGCAGAGTCACACAGCCTTTGCTCCGGAGGCAGGAGGCACCAAAACCATCAGCAGGTATTATTTTTGGGCTGCTCCAGAGAGGCAGCTGGAATGGCCAGGGGAGCAGCTGGAATGGCCAGGGGAGCAGCTGGAATGGCCAGAGAGGCAGCTGGAATGGCCAGGGGAGCAGCTGGAATGGCCAGAGAGGCAGCTGGAATGGCCAGGGGAGCAGCTGGAATGGCCAGTGGGGCAGCTGGAATGGCCAGAGAGGCAGCTGGAATGGCCAGGGGAGCAGCTGGAATGGCCAGTGAGGCAGCTGGAATGGCCAGGGAGGCAGCTGGAATGGCCAGAGAGGCAGCTGGAATGGCCAGTGGGGCAGCTGGAATGGCCAGTGGGGCAGCTGGAATGGCCAGGGGAGCAGCTGGAATGGCCAGTGGGGCAGCTGGAATGGCCAGGGGAGCAGCTGGAATGGCCAGTGAGCAGTGGCACACAGGGCACACTGCTGGTGGGAGGTACCCTGGTGTCTGCAGAGGTGGGCACAGTGCCCGTGTGTGATTTCCATGGGGGCACAGAGGGGACCTGGTGCCAGAGCTCAGCAAACACGAGGACAGGACCTGGTAGCCAAACAGGAGCTCTGCAGAGCTACCTGCCCTAAAACGAGGGCCATGTGAGTGGCAGACAAAGAGGGCACCTCCAGGGCTCTCTGCTCACAGAGGGATTGGCACCAGCTCCCAAACCCTCCGGGGCAAGCTGCCCAGGCTGGGCAATAACCCATGCAATGTGTGTTTCATTGCAAAAGGCCCTTCCAGACAGAAGCTCTCCAGTTTACAGAGCTTTCACCCACCACTTGTAACTGGTCAATCAATGTGTCCCTCTGCCCACAGTGCCCACACGTTGTGAGTGTCCTCCTCACACCAGTCTGTCCCCAGTGCTCTCCATAGGGACAACACAGAACCACAGAACCATGGAATAGCCTAAACTGAAGGGACCCACCAGGATCATCAATCCCACCCCTGGCCCTGCCCAGACCCCCCAACAACCCCACCCTGGGCATCCCTGGCAGTGCTGCCCAAACGCTCCTGGAGCTCTGGCAGCCTCGGGGCCGTGCCCATTCCCTGGGGAGCCTGGGCAGTGCCCAGCACCCTCTGGGGGAAGAACCTTTCCCTGAGCTCAGCCTGAGCCTGCCCTGGGTGCTGTCCCTGTCCCAGGGAGCAGAGATCGGAGCTGCTCCATGGGAGGAGCTGCAGCCCCCGGTGAGGTCTCCTCCTCACTGGCCTCCCCTCCATCCACCCAAACCAGCCAAAAAAGCCTCTCCCCACTGCCCTGCTGGAAACCACCTCTGCCAGGGGACACCAACTGCAGAGCAGCTGCTGCTGCCCAGCCAGGAGCTGTGGGGACAAGAAGCTCCTCCAGGGCAAACACCCAACCTGCAGATGCTTTCACCACGGGCTGGTGGCCTTGGCTGGAGGAGAAGCTCCCACTGCTGCCCATCAGTCTTAGCTCCACCTCTCCCTCCCAGGACACCAGGGATGCTTTTCAGCTTTGCCCATGTAATGATCAACCACTCAAGAGCTGCAGAGGCACAGAAACTCTGAAAATGCAGAGTATTTCTTCCAAATTGTAAAATCTTTATGTCAGAAGTATTTATGGACTTCTTAGGCTTTCCTCAGACCTGCACAGACAGCACTGACCTCCCACCCTGCTGTTCTTAGTGGCTGTCCTGTGGTGGAAAGGAGGACAGGAAGAACAACGATGCTTCTGAATAACCACCAGCTAAGGACACCTCCCAGGTTTCTTTCCAGCAGTGTGGACAATGATCAGCAAAACCCAGGAGAAAATCCAACATCAATTCCTCTTTTTCTCTCTCCCTGCAAGACAAGCCAATCCCAACTGCAATGCTGGGCAGGCTCAAATTAGCTTCCTCCTGAATCCCTTAAAGGAAACCTGGTCCAACTGCTCTTCCTTCTTTTTATTAGCAAGTGCCTTCGGATCTGAGACACTGCAGGGACCTGGCCAGGCTGAGGACAACAGAGGCAGTGCCAGAGTGGGGCCTGGGCAGGTTCCCACAGGAAGCTCCTTTCCCTGGAGCAGGAGGAGAGGACAGTTTGATGTTCACAGAAAAAAGAAAAAGCCTCTTCTCATCACAGCGGGAGGTGGGGTGGGGACAGGAAGCACTGCTTGGAATAGGGCACACCACAGCCAGCCCAGAGTTAAAAGTATTCCCACAACTGAAAAGTCATCAGAAAAACAAACAGCAACCTGTAAAACCTGCTCTGGAGCTCAGGCTCATTTACAGAGAGCATCCACATTCCTCAGAGCAGTTCCTCAAAACATCCCAGCTGTTTCTCAGGCTTTCCCTTCCAAGTTCCTCGTCTGTGTCAAACACACCCCCAGCCCTGGGCTCACCAGGAGCTGCAGTGACTGATGAGCAAGTCCCTGAACGTGCCAAAAGAAGATAAGGAGCTTTGTCTTTCTGATCTTGGCTGAGACTTCAGGGGCAACCAGATGCAAACAGACACAGAAGGTCAATAATGCTGAGCCAGGACCCTGAGATTGATGTTCACCCTGGCTCTGGGCCCTCCAGCAGAGCTGAGTGTCCAGGCACAGCTCTCCAGAGCCTCGTGCTGTCCCCAGAGCCCTCAGGGGATGCTGCCTCGTGCCTTACCGAGCGTCTGCTGGTTGCGCACGCCGCCGATGACCACGCAGATCTCCGCGGGCACATCCCCCTGCCCGTCCTTGATGCTCTTCTTGGAATCTTTGGTGTCGTCCTGCCAGATCACCTCCTCGATGTAGTCATCTGGTACCTCTGTCTTCACTTTCACCTCAGTCATCATTCCAGCCTCTTCACTGGGGGAGGACTGAGATGTCACCGAGTCGGAGCCCTCGGCTTTCGGGCTCCGTGGGCTCCTCTTCAAACACTCCCTGAAGGGGGAAAGAGGAGAGGACATGAATCCTCAATGCCCAGTGCTCGTTTTCTCATCACCAGGACCTAATTCAAGGTACTCTGGTTTATGCAGGTTATTGAAAAGAAGCATATTAATAAGCATGTGTGTCTGCCATACACGGTAAGTAATTAAAATTTAACCTGACAAAAGCAATAAAACGATTTGCTAGTAATGAAAATAACCTTAATCATCACCAACAACAGCAGTGCTCACAAACACACTGGACCCCTAAAGAAGGGCACAGAACTTGCCCTGGCTGCCAGCAGGCCACAGGCACAGCTCCAGCAGTTCTGACTGCAGTATTTGCCAACACCAGTCCATACACACAAAGCTCCTGGCATATATTCTCACATATTCTTCTGGCACATATCACACATATTCTCCTGGGGCACTTGGGGACATGGGGCACTGCTGCACCTGGCACTGCTTGACTTGATGATCTTAAAGGTCTTTTCCAACCTAAATGATGTTATGATTCCCTGACATTTTTAATTTGGAGCTATGTCCACCCTCCATGGCATCCTCTCTTTTATCCCTTCAAGCACCCTGTGGTATTCAGAGGCCTTACTGAAGGTACACAGTGCTGATCAAAGGGGATCATTTGCAGGATGAGCATATTTAGAGAGATACTATATATATTATATATATATATTATATTATATTAATATGTCCACGTTATGGACAGATACAACTATTGGGGATGACAGGGGAAGCCTGATGGAGGGGGAAAGGCAGAAGGTGTCCACTGTGCTCAGAAATGGGTTGGGAAATAGCACGTGTTTCCTATGGGAAAGAGAAAGCTGGGAGGTTTGGGGAGAAAACAGTCTAAACAAATATTCAAAACCCATTAAGAAAGGGAAACTGGACACCTCAAAGCTGTAAAACAACATCAGCAGGTGCTGTGGGGGTGCAGCGCAAAGGGCAAAGGGCAAAGGGGTGTGAGCCCACCAGACAAGGACGTGGGAATCAGTCAGCAGAGCTCCTTTAGCACCACCCTTTATGGACTCCCAGTTTTTCACACTGGTTGTTAATAAACTCCAACGTGCAATATGAAGATAAAATAATTGCTGGTTCAGTTTGTGCAGAAATCTGAACTAAATACATAACGGCTCAGACTACCCAGAAACAGAAACCACTGTGACATATTTAGAGTCATGTAAACACTGAGAACAGCCAAAGATGTTTGAAAACGTTTTAGACAGAAGTAACAACATAAAGTGAAAAATAGGATGAATTTATGGATGATCATTAGATCTTACAACAGTGACAGAGAAAAAAATCCCATTGCTTGGAACATCATAAAGTTAGAACAAAGTATGAATTACAGTGTTAGAGAACCAACAGCTGCAGTAGGTTCTGCCACAGGCTCTGGAGCTCGCAGAGGAACCAGGATGGTGCAACTGGAGGTGAAAGTTGGAGCTCCTGAGAGGACAGGGATGAGGGGAGCAGAGGAACAGAGAGAACAATCCTCCAGTAATTACTGCCCAACCTCCCACATGGACATGGAGTCACTATTTCAAACTGGGTCAGCCACATCCTATTGCCAGAGATTTTATTATTCATCTCTTCATTCTCATTACGGAATGAAATGTACAATTAATAGTCCCTAAACAGAGAGAATTAGCCTTGACCTGCCTTCCCACTCACTTCCTGCCTCCTCACACACACTCCCCCACCCCGTGCTCCCAAAATCATCCAGGGCTCTTACAAGTGAGAAAGATGGATTGAGACAGAGAAGATGTGGTTGAAAACTGGACAGTGTTTATGGTAATAAAATTGGGTGTCCCAGTGCCCATCAATGTCAGCCACCACAGCGTGGCTCAGCACCCTCCCGAGGAGGAGGCAGTGAGGACAGAACACTCAGGGATCAGGAGAGAGTGGCATTGATTGCAAATCAATCAAACCCAGGAGGTGTGGAATGCAAAACACTGATAAAGGCAGCGACAGGGTAGATAGGGAACACCTTCCCTTCCTTGGTGAGGACTGTGGAGGAAGATCAAAGCCAGGCAGTGCAATTCCCACTGGGAGGCTGCAGGGTGGGAGCAGGCAGTGAGAGAGAGCTCAGTTATCCCTGGCACAGCAACCTGCACCTGCCAGCCCTGGGCAAAACCAGGGAGACCCAGGCATGAGCCAAGTGATTGGGGATTGGAAGCTGATACAAGTGGCTGATACAAGTGAGGCTGAGGCTGGAGCCTTCTGAGGAGGTTATGAAAGGGGCAAGAGTACAAAGACTTTCTGATGATGCCCAGCTTTGCATCGGTGACATTCAAACACAAACCAAATCAGTGACAGGCCTTGTGCTGCGAGGCAGAGCTGTTCTCTGTGTGCATTACCACTCAACACAGAGAGGCATTTCCACAGCACTCCTGGAATGGTTGATGGGGGACAGATTTATTCATGCCCTGCAATTAAATTTAACACCACTGTTGCTAAAAGTTAAGGGTGGAGAGCAAAGACTGTGAAGGGAACACAGCACCAGTGGGTTCCTCTCTCCACAGCTGGCCCTGCCCAAGACCAGTGGCTGCAGCAGAGTCAGACAAGCCCAGGAGTGTGGATGCACCCCCGTGGTGCTGCAGCCACCCAGAGCCACGCTCTGAGCTGGAGGACTGACCACATTTGCAGTTCAGGTGCCTGGGATGGAAGGAGGAGGTCATCTCCTGCCTGTCTGAAGCTGGGGTGAAGCCAATCCCCACTCCCCACGTGCTGCAGGCACCCTGATCAGCTCCAGGTTTCAGAGGTGATCAGAAAAGCTGAGGAGGGTTCCAAAAAGCAGCACTGGGATGGTTCAAGACAGGGAAAAGTCACTTTATGACTCTGTGAGACCAAACTGCTCCCATCTGTTTCTCAAGCCAAAAGGAAGAGTGGAAGATGATTTGATTGCAGCACATTTTCATCTTCATGGGTAGAAAATACCATCTTGCTTTAACCTGGCAGGGAAGAGTCAAGTGCCAGCACATTGCTGGGAGCTGGAACCAGTTGAAATGAGGCATCAAACATTGGCACAGATGGTGGTGCCCTGGAACAGCCACTTCCCAAAGGACGTGCTCAGGGAGAACACATCCCCCCGAGTTCCCAAACCCAGAGCTGTGTGTCTGGCTGGCCCCAGGGCCCTGGGCTCAGTACAGACGTGCACTGGCCACACTTGGTGGCCTGGAGCTGCAGGAATATATAAATTATTAGAGCAGACCAAAGGACCCTCAGAACCTTTGCCCTTCGTGCACGCTTACTTTGTGGATCCAGCTCTGCCAAGAAAGTAACTTCCCATCCGGAATGTCTGCTCCTGGGAGGCACCCAACCCTGCAGATCTGAACTGAGGGCAATCCATTGCCCCATATGTTCTAACCCTCAGCAGGGACCTGATGTGCAGAAGGACTCAGCCCCAAATATACCCCAAATACAGCAACTTTCTTCCACGTGATTTCATGGCTCACAAGCCCTGAGAGGAGCCTGCTGTTCCCCTCAGAAACAAGTGAAACCATAAAAACAGCAGCACTGACACTCCTGGGAGCAGGGCTGAGCTCTCCAAAAGCCTCAGCTGGGGCTGCACAGCTCTGGGGAGGAGGAGGAGGCAGCAGTGGTGGAATCCAGCTCTCCCAGCAGGAACAAGCATCACTTTCTTGTGGTGCCCTGTGAAATCCAGGTAGTGCTCCTGTGGCTAGAGCAGAACCAGGATCACTCCAGGCTTTTCCAAAGCTCAGCAGCTGATTGGGATATAAATGTTCCCAAGGGTGCAGGGGAGAGCTGGGCTCAGGGAATGATCCTCGGGGGACAGCAGAGTTTGAAGCCTCCTGGTTTGGCTGGGGAAAGATCATCCCAGAGCAAAACAGGAAGGAAAAGGAAACTACTGACACTGGAAAACTCCAGGCAGGATGGGAGGGGGATGGAAAGGAGTACGTGCACAGCCCCAGCAGAACCAGTTCTCCTTGGAAGAATGGAGTCACCACAGCCCAATGCTCACACAGCATCAACCCACACCTGCACTGACCCAGGGGAGGTGACCCAGGAAAGCATCATTTCTTTCCCACTCCTTTGGCCCTTGGATGAGCCCTTGCAAGCCCACAATGCTGCACTTGCTCAGTGTTGTGCCGAATTTTACCTCCCCTGCTTCTGAGCAGCACAAAGAACCTCCACTTGGAGATGAGTATAAAGCAGCAGGAGATCTGAAACATTCTTGCTGTCCAGAAATTCTCTGAGAGACACAGGGACAGGGAATATCCTGCTTGGAGGAGGGATGACATCAGGCCACAGCCCTGCCGTGTCCAGGCCTGGTTCTGCTGCTCCTGGAGCTGAGGCACAACTGCTGGAAAGGCTCAGAAAGAGGATGAGTACAGAAAGGAGTGAATTTTCAGTTCTGCAGTTCCCAAGGCTCCAAACAGGTCTCACGGGTTTGGGTGAGGGCACAGAGAGAAGAGGACTCAAAGCTTTTGGGATGTCAGGTAAGTTCAGTATCAGTCCTGGGGCCTAGGAGCAGAAGGACTCCCCAGCCTGACCCAAGCAGCTGATGCCCTAAATGGCTCCCTAGAAGCAGAGACTAGACAGGAATAAAGGAATAAAGGAGAGATTTACTTGAAAGGCCTTCAGAGGTCACACTCTGGGCTCCAGAGGCTCCTGCCTCAGTGCATCCCAAAATGGACAAGGACAGCTCCTGAGTTCTTCCCACTTTGATATCAGCATCAATTGCCCAAGCAGAAGCCAGGCAAGGATGGAATTTGCCCAAGCTTGCCCCCCTGTCCCCAAGATGAAGGTTTGCAGTTGTTGGGCCCAGGAGGGTCTGGGTGTCCTTGGAGAGCGAGCTGGAGAGGCTTTGTTATGTCAGTGTGAGCATGAGAGAACAGCACTGAACGAGCTCCAGGGAACTGCAGAGTTCCACTGGGCACTGCAGGGCTGGGAACAGAGAAAAGTCAAAAGCTAAGGCATCACAGTGACCACATCCCCAGGTGCCCACCCAGAGACCTGCCCCAGGCTCCAGATCCCTGCAGGCACTGCTGGGGACACGCTGGGACCAGGGATGGTCAGAGCCTCCACTTGGTGGAGCACAGNCACGTCCCCAGCTGCCCACCCAGAGACCTGTGCCAGGCTCCAGATCCCTGCAGGCACTGCTGGGGACACGCTGGGACCAGGGATGGTCAGAGCCTCCACTTGGTGGAGCACAGGAGCCAGGGCAGAACCTGCCAGAGCCACCTCCCTGCTGGGTCCCCCTGCCACCCTCTCCTGGTGGCTCTGCCCTCGGTCCCCAGCCTCGCACCACCACCCTCCTGCCTGGAGCAGTGCAGGTTTAGTGTCCAGTGGGGCCTTCCCAGTGCAGGCCCACCCTGCAATCACCCATCCATGAGCTGCCATGCCCTGGGAAGAGGACATTGCCCAAACATAGGGCAGGAACTGCTCAGAGCCATCAGAGAGGAGCAGAGTGCACAGCTGGCTCAAACCCCAGTTCCTTCCAGAGGGGAGATCTAACTTCTCCACGGCTGTGACCCTTCCTGGGCAATACCAGCCTCCTTCACTGTTTCATGCCCTGTCTTTACTGAACTGTGGGCCCTGGCACTCCAAGAGGCTCTTCCTTGCCGAGGAGAGGAGGCAGAAGCCTTGGGAGCACCCAGTGCTCACTCGGTGCCTGGTTGCTCCTACAGGTGAGGTCCTGTTTCACTTTCCAGAACAGACTCTGTGATTTCCAACATGAAAGAGGCAAACAAACATTGCACTTGCATGTATCACTGCTCTCACTAAGTAGGCCACACAGCCAATTACTGTAATACCAGCTCTGCCATCTCACAATGCTCATTTCAACATCGCTGCCTGCTTTGATCATCACACTTTCATCTCCCAATGACGTTATGGCCACTTTCATGTCAGACACAAGTGTGTGAAGGCAGAAGAGATTTCAGAAGGCCTTAATGAAGCCTCAGCATGGGGAACTGGAAAGGCAGAGCGAAATGCAGGTTCCTGGAGCCATTTGGGTCCAGCTTCCTTGGCCCTACAGCTGTGGCAGCTCGTGAAGGCCTCAGGCTAGCAGAGCTTGGTGATGCAGCACAGCAACATGGCCAGGACAGGTCAGGGTGTGAAACCTCACCAGCAACGGTGCCAGGAGGGACACGAGGGCAGTGCCAGGGGTGACACAAGGGCAGTGCCAGGAGTGACACAAGGGCAGTGCCAGGAGAGACATGGGGGCAATGCCAGGAGGGACACAAGGGCAATGCAGGAGAGACACAAGGGCAGTGCCAGGAGCAACATGAGGGCAATGCCAGGAGGGACACGAGGGCAGTGCAGAAGTGACACAAGGGCAGTGCAGGAGTGACAAAAGGGCAATGCAGGAGTGACACAAGGGCAGTACCAGGAGAGACACAAGGGCAGTGCCAGGAGTGACATGGGGGCAGTGCCAGGAGCTCTTCCCGAGGGAGGGACAGAAGGGACAGGCTGGGTGCTCACCCTCCCCTCCCCACAGTAACACCACCCCGGGTCCAGCAGCCCCTCCCAGCTGATCTCCTGCGGCAGGAGAGGAAGAGGAGAGGGTAAAGAGGAGGAGGAGGGGGTGAAGGCTGCAGTGAGGTGCTGTTCTGGTCTCTGCAGGGTCTCCCTGGCTGTGATGAGCACAACAGCAATGAGTGAAGGCAAACGGGGCCTGTCAGCTGCTGCAGCCACGAGAAACTGGCGCTGGCAGTTTGCTGTTTCTGATCTGGAGTAGCATCCTCATAAATAATGAAAGTGACTAAAAGCTACTTAAAAAACACACACTCCTCCCTTCTGAAAGAATGAGAAAAAAACCCCAATTATAAAAGGACATTTCTTCCAGCTAGGAATAATTTGTCATGTAATTCTCTGAAGACAGCAACAGAAACATGCATGCTCCGTGCTCCCTTTGAGTCATCTGTGATTGCATATGTACTCAGATGGCTTCTAATGAGGCTATTTTTACAGCACACATCCTGCTGAGTTTTTGGGGAGGGGCAGAGTGAGATCAGTGAAGTATCAGTCTTCAACATCAGCTCCTCCAAAGGAGAGGAAAAGGAAGCACATGTGGAGGAGGATGTACCACTCTGAACCAACACCTACAAACAGCTCTGCCGCCCCAGCAGCGAGTGTGGAGCATCCTTTGGTTCTTTCTAAACAACACTCAAGCTGCAAAACCAGAGATCATTAGTGCCTTGATGATGTCCATGATGGCAAAGCTGCTCTGCACAGCCTGGTCTGGTGGAACAGGATGGATCTTCAAGGTCCTCCCGAGCCTCTGTGTGGTTCCTGGTGACACCCCTTGGTAGAGGACAGGGTGTGCCCACTCAGGGTAAAACTGAAACACTTTGGGCAGTCCTTGGAAGGCTCTTCTGGTCTGCAGCACCAAAGATGTTCAGTGAGGAGTCACAAACACCATGGGGACTGAGCAGCAGGCAGCTTCACAGAGCCCAGCAGGACACCAACATCACTGGGACACCCCAGCTTCTCTTCTGGAAACCAACATGCAATTGGCTCAGCCCAGGCTAAATCAAAAGGCTGAGGCTGTCAGAAAGCAAAGGAAGCAAAAAATGGGGGAGGCTGAAACTGGGCTCAGTTTACAGACGTCTGCCCTGGTTTTACAAGAACCAGAAGGTTCCTGTCAGGACTGGAGCTATGGGAAGTGGAATAGACAGAACAGATGTAAATGAACTCTTATTGTACATGGAGATGATGAAAGCAGAGACAAGAAAAAGAAGGATGGAAGTTGCAAATCTGCTTGTCTGATAAATTAGCTGTGGTGGCCTTCCCACCCTCCCCATGGCTCTCATCTGCTCCCTGGGCCCCGTGCCTTACACCAGGAGGAGGCGGAGAAGATCAGGAAGCAGAGGAGCTGCCTGGTGTCCTTCACTGGGGACATCTCCTGCAGATATCACCACACAAGAAGATTTTCAAGTGCAGGGTTAAAAGAGAGAAGAGCAGGAGCTGCTTTCCCAGTGTTACAACTGAGCTCTTTGCTCCTCAGCTCCAGCCCCAGCCTCAGATGTTCCCTCACGCCCTGAAAGGCAAAGACACAACCCCAACCTCCTGTGTCACAGTGTCCAGAGCTGCTCCCCTCCAAAGGGACTCCATCCCTCCCTGCACAGCTCACAGAGCCTGCATCCTTCAGGGAGGGGATGGTGCTCACGTGGGAAGTGCTGGAAGCAGCAGTGGTGTGAACCACCCCATCCTGGGCTCCTCCTCTGAGGGATCATTTTCTGGAACAGGCACTGTGCTTCCAGCGTGGATTGCTGCCTCTGGTCATTGGGCATTTGCTGGGAAAGAGATTCTCTCACTGGGAGTCTCCCCTCTGCTGTCTCCCGAACGAAGCAAAGCAAACAAATCCTTAATGCACACTCTGTGCACACTAAAATATCCCTTCTGACCCTCCACTCTCTCCATCTGGGAGCCTGTCCACATTCCAGACATGGATACCCGGGCAGGACACCCAGGTGTGCCAGCAGCACTCTTGGTGCCATACACGATGGCAGCAGGGGCTGGTGAACCTTCCTGAACCCCAAATTTTCACTTGCTCACAGAGGGGTTTGTGGCCATCCATGTTCCACCAGAAAGATTCAGTTCTCGTCACAGTTTTCCACAATGCCACTGTGAATTCCCAAAGTTGCATTTAACATCTGAAAGGTTACATGAAAAACCTCTTCACTGATGTCCTGACATTATTTTGGGGGATGGAACTCCCTCCTGCACAGGCAGGAGAGCAGAAGTGTGACAGTAGCTGCTATTCAGGTTTTCCTGGAAGAAATTTGCCCAATAAATAATTATTAAGGAGTTCATAAATTTAAAGGACGTGAAGGTTTTGTAGAAGAGAGATGCCTCAGGGAAGTTCATCCCCTGCCTCTGAGGGCAGCCAGCTCTTACAAACAGAGGTAACAGCTTTCAAAAGCCCCAAAATACATAATGCAGCACTCGGTGGTGTGTGTGGTGTCACTGCTAAAATCTAGGGAGAACAAACAAACAAAGCAGAACACTTAATTTTTGCAGCTATCTGGGTCTAGTAAAACACACAACATTTCCTGAGAGCAAACTCTGCTTCAGGAAGTCCAAGAGGAATTTAATCGTGCGTTCATTCCTCAAGGGACACTCGGCAGCTCCAAATCCTTCAGAGAAGGTAAACTCCAGGACCAAACCAGGCTGCCTCTCCTCTGGAAATTAAACATTAAAATACAAACCAGAACAATAGTCAAGAGCCACAAAGAATTCCTAAGGTATTAGCAAAACAAATTCCCTTCAGTCCTTATTAGGAATATCTTGAGGATGGTTTGAAGAGGGAAGTCTAACCAAATATAAAAAAAAATTTGGCTTATCCGACAAAAAACAAGCATACACTGTTTGCCAAAAGCAAAAGAATTCAGTCAGATAAAAAATGCGACACACAAATGATGCAGGTTAAAAACTGAATTTAAGATGATAATGGAATAGCTGCCAGCGTCTTTAAATTTTCAAGCGTGGAAATGTCAACAGAGACAAAGAAATTCAGGGAAAAACAAAGAGAATAGATTAAGGGTTTATTTATATCAGTGAAAGAGCTCTGTGTTGCTTGACTAAGAAATGACTGAGGGGGTGAGGAGTGAAGTGGGCACAGGTCCCCAGCACGAGGAGCGAGGGGGTGCCCAAGGATTTCCTGGTGGCTCAGCTTTCCTGACGGCTTTAGAGCTGCCACAGCTCGGTACTTTCTGGCTCCAGAAAGGGACATTTCTCCACCTCACACCACCCAAAGCTCTCCAGGACTTTGGCATTTGACAAACTGCTTCACACAGAAACTATTCCCTTCCCTCGGAGCTGGGTCTGAGTGCTGTCACCTCCTCGCACGCGGGAGTATCCTCATGCTTTCACCTTCTTCTGGGTGTCAAGGAAACCTGCCCAGGCTCCCCACAGCTCCTGTGCTGGTTGTGGTACACAACTGAACTATCCACTGCTCCTAAACCGCCCAGAGGGGGCTTTTGGGGGGTTTTGTGCTGCTTGGTTGGTTTGGTTCTTTTTGAAGATGGCTGGTGAGAGCCCTTCAGTGAGCACCAAGGCTTATTAAATTCCTTGCCTAATTAGTAAGAGTTTTCTCCTTCTCTGATGGCAGGGTGAGTCGGAAGCTTCTTCACGCTCTGGGACTGAAAATCCCACAGGTTACCTCTTACTGAAAGGGGAGATAATTCAAATAATTTTGCTTCCTGGAAATACCCAGTCCTAGGCCTGTCCCTCCACAGGGTGTAGAGCCCTCTCCAGAGCTTCAGAGGACCACAACCTCAGAAATTGTCCTTCCCCACTGCTGGGGACCTGGTGAGCTGGAGGAGGAGGCTGAAGAGTTGGTGCCATCCCAGGGCAGACTCTCCCTTGGGCGACAGGAGCTGCTGGGGGGATGTGTCCACAAAGGACAGAGCAAGGAATGTGGGGAGGAGAGGGGCAGGTGCCACCAGGGAGGCTGGAGAAAGGTGAACTGGGAAGGAGCAAAGTGGGTGCAACCACTTCCCAACAGCTTATCCTGCCCAGGCTCCCCAGGGAATGGGCACGGCCCCGAGGCTGCCAGAGCTCCAGGAGCGTTTGGGCAGCGCTGCCAGGGATGCCCAGGGTGGGGTTGTTGGGGGGTCTGGAGCTGCACTGGATGATCCTGGTGGGTCCCAGCTCAGAGGATTCCATGATTCCATGAAGGTCTCATCCTCTGTGGCACAGAGGGAAACACTCAGAGCCCTGAGGCACCACGGCTCAGTCTGGAGCACCCAGGAAACCTCCATGCCCAGCCCAGAGCACCCCAGGAACTCCTGCTCTGCCCCCACTCCGAGCCCTTCTGCTGGACCTGCAGCCCCCCGAGCACCTCTGGGAGCCACAGCCCAGCGCTGCTGCCCCTGCAGAGGGTGAGAGCCCTCCCTGCCCTCCCTGCAGGCCTGCATTCCCCTCTCTGGGAGCAGAGCTTTTCCACAGCTACATCTGTGCTGTGAGCAGGCTCCTGGCTGGTGACAGCCCTGGTGCAGACGGGGCTGAGCTTCCAGCTGGCTCCGTTCCCTCCAAAACAGATGCAGCTCCTATATCAGGGGCTGATTTATTCAGCAGGAGTCTCGCACATTAAGTGTAGTTAAGTCTGAAAACAAATCTAATGACTTTAAAATAAATAGCCAACAGAGGACTCGAAACTGAAATTCCTCCTTCCTCTGACACCCGCCATATAAACAATAATAATTATATAAAACCGTGTCTAACACATGACTACACAAGGCTCTGGTGACCAAGAAAAGCACACGCTGCTTGTCAGACATAATTGCACATTTGGTTTTTCAATTATTTCTTGTCAGGATCCAGAGCCCACCATGTGAATGCTGACATTAATTATTGGGAAGTAGTTAGTGCTCCAGTAGTCTTAGGGAGGCTCCCAGTGCTCACCCCGAGGTCTGCAGCTCCCAGTGCTGCTCCCACTGCCCCTCAGGGACTGTCACACACCACAGGGACACCCAGACTGGGCCACCACGTGCACAAAGGGCTTCAGAAGAAGCTTCAAGCAAGTCTCCAGTGGACATCAGCAAGGAACTGACCCCTGCCAGCTGCTCACCCACAGGATGGGGTCAGAGCATGTCCAGCACTGGGGCCCCCAACACAAGACCTGGAGCTGCTGGAGAGAGTCCAGAGGAGGCCATGGAGCTGCTCCAGAGCTGGAGCCCCTCTGGAGCCAGGCTGGGAGAGCTGGGGGTGCTCACCTGGAGAGGAGAAGGATCCAGGGAGAGCTCAGAGCTCCTTGCAGGGCCTGAAGGGGCTCCAGGAGAGCTGCAGAGGGACTGGGGACAAGGGATGGAGGGACAGGACACAGGGAATGGCTTCCCAGTGCCAGAGGGCAGGGCTGGGTGGGATATTGGGAAGGAATTGTTCCCTGGGAGGGTGGGCAGGCCCTGGCACAGGGTGCCCAGAGCAGCTGTGGCTGCCCCTGGATCCCTGGCAGTGCCCAAGGCCAGGCTGGACATTGGGGCTGGGAGCAGCCTGGCACAGTGGGAGGTGTCCCTGCCATGGCAGGGATGGCACTGGGTGGGATTTAAGGTCCCTCCCAGCCCCAGGCAGTGTGTGATGCTGTGAATCCATCCTGTGCCACCCCTGTCACCCTGCTCCATCCCCTCCCAGCCCCTCAGAGCAGCCAGCTCTCGCTCCCATCACACGCTGCCCATCATGCAGGAAAACATCCTCCCTTTCATTGGCTTTTAATTTGCTGCTTTTTAATTTTGTTGACTGTCTCTTTTTTCCTTGCAAAAGGAAGAAAGAAGCCTCTGATCTACCTTTTCTGGAGTGTTCAAAAACACGCACAGCTTTGTCAGGTTGTCTCTTAGTTGTCATCTTCCCCAAGGCAAGCAGCCATCTCTCTCCTGGCTGCCTTCAAGGAAGGAGGTTTTGCTGTGCTCCTAAGAATTCTCTTCACCTTTTAAAACCTCCCAGTACAGAGCACTCCCTGAGGTGCAGGAAACACCCAGGAGTTAATGGGGCTCTCTGCCACCACCAGCTGCCCACCCTGGCCCCTGCTCTTCCAAAGGCAGCAGCAGTGGCATCACAAACCCCTGCGCCTTCAGAGCTTCCATTTTGCTTGAAACAGGATAAAAATCAATTCGCTGCACTAAAAAAATAAACATAGGATTGACCCAATGCTGTAGTCATCACCTTAGAGCCAGCCTGCTATGGTGAAAAAAAATTGCAGGAAGATAAAATCCAGGCAACTTTACTTTGATTGTATTACATTAATTGCATTATACTATATTATATTATGCTATATTATTTTTGCTTACATCTTTAACTGATATAAATTAATTGTTAAAAGCTTCCTCGATAGTTTGCAATTAGTGGGGGTTTCAAGCAGCAATGACTTGGAGAAACATCCATCTTGTGCCTCCATCCACTGACAACCTCACTGATTCAGTCCAAGCCACATTTCCACCTTCAATCACTGACAGAGCTTTCTTGAAATATTACATTTTGATTCTCTTTTATTATTTTTAAATGGACTTGGCCATTCTCCTCCCTTTGAGAACCTTTTGTTCAGTCAGGTGGATGATAAATTGGGTTTTGTTTCCACTTTTCTACATGGAAAAAAGCGATGACCTCGCAAGGAGCCTCAACCTGCTCTGCAAAGGAGCAGGGAAAACAGAGGGAATCTCCCACCCCTGCCCTGGGAAGGGCATCACTCACTCCTGGGAGGATGTTCAGCCCCAAGGGCACCCCAGGCAGGTGAGGTGGACATCCCAAAGGGGAGATGGACATCCCAAAGGGCAGATCGACATCCCAAAGGGGAGATGGACACCCCAAAGGCAGGGTGGACACCCCAAAGGTGAGATGGACATCTCAAAGGTGAGATGGACACTCCAAAGGTGAGATGACTACCTGTGTCCTCTCTTCCTGTGTGGGAGCAGAAGGATCTGCACAGCTCAAGGTCTCCACCCAAGAGCCTCACGCTGAGGGCACTCAGCTGCACTCCCCACACCCCACAAACCACCTCTGCTTTCGGCCCTGAGGCCAGGACAAGGTCAGACTCCTCCATCTCTCCATCCATCCATCCATCATCCCTCCATCATCCATCATCCATCCATCCATCATCCATCCATCTCTCCATCCATCCATCCATCCATCATCCCTCCATCATCCATCATCCATCCATCCATCATCCATCCATCTCTCCATCCATCCATCCATCCATCATCCCTCCATCATCCATCATCCATCCATCCATCATCCATCCATCTCTCCATCCATCCATCCATCCATCATCCCTCCATCATCCATCATCCATCCATCCATCATCCATCCATCTCTCCATCCATCCATCCATCCATCATCCCTCCATCATCCATCATCCATCCATCCATCATCCATCCATCTCTCCATCCATCCATCCATCCATCATCCCTCCATCATCCATCATCCATCCATCCATCATCCATCCATCTCTCCATCCATCCATCCATCCATCATCCCTCCATCATCCATCATCCATCCATCCATCATCCATCCATCTCTCCATCCATCCATCCATCCATCATCCCTCCATCATCCATCATCCATCCATCCATCATCCATCCATCTCTCCATCCATCCATCCATCCATCATCCCTCCATCATCCATCATCCATCCATCCATCATCCATCCATCTCTCCATCCATCCATCCATCCATCATCCCTCCATCATCCATCATCCATCCATCCATCCATCCATCATCCATCCATCATCCATCATCCATCCATCCATCCATCCATCCATCCATCCATCCATCCATCCATCCATCCATCCATCCATCATCCATCATCCATCCATCCATCCATCCATCCATCCATCATCCATCCATCCATCCATCATCCATCCATCATCCATCCATCCATCCATCCATCATCCATCCATCCATCCATCATCCATCCATCATCCATCCATCATCCACCATCCATCCATCCATCCATCCATCCATCATCCATCATCCATCCATCCATCCATCCATCCATCCATCCATCATCCATCATCCATCCATCCATCCATCCATCCATCCATCATCCATCCATCCATCCATCATCCATCCATCATCCATCCATCCATCCATCCATCATCCATCCATCCATCCATGTCCCCAAAGGGCTGCTCCTGTGTCTCAGTGCCCTGAGGGCTCCTGGCCATCCCTCCTGAGCAGCCACCCTTGCCCACCCCGTGCCCAGGCTGGAGTGCCCAGTGGGCAGAGCAGAGCCATGCCCACCCACCAGAGCCCAGCCCTACCTGCTGGAGGAGCTCCTCCGCCCGCTGCTGTTGCTCTCCTCGGCCTGAGGGATCAGAACAAAAGAAGCTGTTTAGGTTCAGCAGGATGAGGTCTCTGCAGCTCCTCGTGCCCCAACACCCCCCAGGGCTCTCCAGGAGCTCCCCGTGCTGGCCCTGGGCTCCCGTGGGGCTCTGAGCCCCATCCCATCCCCTCCCTGGCCCTGGTGCCACCCAAGTCCCAACGAGCGATGATCCCTGGGATGCAGAACGGCGAGTGGGGAATGGGGAGCGGCCAAATTCCGAGCCCAGCGCCTCCTCTCGTTAGCCCCGCGCCCTAATTAAAAAAAAAAACACTAATTAGCCCCTCCAGGCCCTGGGAGGGTGAGCAGGGAGGGCTCGGGGGTCTCCTCTGGCCTCCTTCCCCGGCTCGCTGATGAGAGCCTTCCTTGGAAAGACAATATTATTCCAATCCCAGAAATTTTATTTCTGAATTTGTGCAAATACAAGTTAAAAGATATTAGCTGCATTTCACATTTTGTGCAAATGGCAGAAACAGGCAATTCATGTGCAGCAGGATGGGGGCCAGCCAATGATTTCGATAAAATAAACCCTTTTTTAATTTAAATGCTAATGCACTGAATTAAAATTTAATAACTGAGGAAATTGAAAAGCCGAGCAGGAATATTGGAAATAAATCCAAGCAGAAACAGCTGAAATTAAAAATTCTAGAGAGTGGGAGGATAGCAGCTAAGCTGTCTTATATGATTACATTTTTTTTATATTTTTTTTTTTTCAGAACGAAGGGGGGAAGGAAAAAAATCCTATCTTTGGCTGGCTGTAGGGCAGTAAATCGAGAGTGCTGTGATTTATTGCTCAATTTTCCTGAGGGAAAAAGGCTTTCTTTCATGCTGAAATATTTCATAAATTTCAAGCCAGCATAAATTCTTAATTTAAAAGTTATGGAGGTCACATTTAGTGCACTGGTGCAATTCTGAAATCTTAAAGGAATAGCAACCGAAAAAAAAAAAAATTGCAATTTGATTTTATTTTTTTTAATTCTTCATGTAAAATTTTCTTCAAAGGGATTCTCCAAGTTACACAAAGCAGAAACACAACCTGGCTTCTGAAGGGATATGAAATCCACTGGAAATGAAGAGATAAAAATCTAATTCAATTACAAAAAGGTATTTTTTTATGATGATGATTATTATTTTTATTATTATTATTGTGAGCCACTTGAGGAATTTCTGTTAAAAAATTTCTTCTCTCCATTGCCTGGGAAAAGCCAGAAGGGAGGAGCTGACGATGTAATTGCTTCTGTTAGATCTCCAATCTTTTGTGAGCACTGATATGTTCATTTGTTATACAGCTGTTCAGCTACAGAAAGGATGTCAGAGCACCCATAATTCAAAGCAATCAATCAAAAATTAATGATTTGTCATGCTTACACAATGGAAAAAAAAAAAGGCAAAAAAAAAAAGCTTTATGGGTTCCTGCAACTGGTAGATTGCTCAAACCTTCAGGGCATTTTCTAGATTAGATCTGTGTGTACAAAAAAAGGGGAAAGGGAAGAAGGAGATTTGATACAGAGGCAGGGCAGAAACCCTGAGGGGTGCTGGGGGTCACTAAGGCCCAAAATGCCCCAGAGATGGGAACCCCAAAACTGCTGTCTGCTCAAAGAGCTCTGTGCACAACCCAAGAGCACATCGTGGATGGCAGCGAACTTGTGCAGGCTCCTGCCAGGAGAATTCCACAGGAAAACTGCCCAGGAGTCACAGAACCATGGAATATGCTGAGCTGGAAGGGAATTGTGACCCACAGAGATGGTGGAATCTGGCCCTGCACACACCCAGTGATCCTCAGTGCTGGGGAGTTTCCTAAGTTTGGACGAAAAAATGAGGAAGAAAAGGAAGCAGGAGAGGTAAGAGCTCTCATCTCGATGGCTGCCCACAGCCAAGGTGCTCTTAGAGATGATCTTGGACAAAACCACCAAGCTCAGCCTGAACGAGATCAGATCAAGCCTTAAAGGCTTCTGGATGCTGAAATAAATAAATCCCAGAATCCCAGACTGGTTTGGGTTGGAAGGGACCTGAAATCCCACCCAGTGCCACCCCTGCCATGGCAGGGACACCTCCCACTGTGCCAGGCTGCTCCCAGCCCCAATGTCCAGCCTGGCCTTGGGCACTGCCAGGGATCCAGGGGCAGCCACAGCTGCTCTGGGCACCCTGTGCCAGGGCCTGCCCTCCCTCCCAGGGAACAATTCCTGCCCAATATCCCATCCAGCCCTGCCCTCTGGCACTGGGAAGCCATTCCCTGTGTCCTGTCCCTCCATGCCTTGTCCCCAGTCCCTCTCCAACTCTCCTGGAGCCCCTTCAGGCCCTGCAAGGAGCTCTAAAGTCTCTCTGGAGCCTTCTCCTCTCCAGGTGAGCACCCCCAGCTCTCCCAGCCTGTTCATTGAAAAATAAAATCCATTTAAAACAAAACATTCCATCTAATTTCTAAGAAGTGGCATTTGAGGACTGAAATACCACGAGGAAGTCGATTGGAGATCACCAAATGTGCAGAGCAGCTCCCAGCAAAGTCACATCTTTGGGGAGGAGGAGCAGAGATCTCCTGTGCTCCCATTTGGAATCTCCTGCACTCCTGTTTTATTTATAATTATTTTTATTTCTAATTTATTTTGGTGATTTCCTAATTTCTAATTGGAAAAGGACAAGAGCAGAATTTGCATCGGGGAGGCTGATGTGGGGTGCTGGAACAGGCTGGAGAACGTCCCACAGTCTGCCCCATAAAAGCATTTACAATTCCAAATATGATTCCCTAAAGCTGCTTTTCTACACATTGGGTGCATTTAGGGTAGTTTTGTTTAACTAATGCTAATAAATATCCTTTAAATGAAAATGCATACGAGCAGAATGTGGTTTCGGGCCATATGCTCCTCGACTGGAGTTGTAAGCAAAAAGTAAATCATGTGATAAATAAGAAATGTATCAGTCAACATCTCCTAATGGTAACGTGTCAAAAAACAGGAGCCCAAGCAGATGTAGAAGTGACCTGAGAAATTCATGTTTATCGAGAGGGCTACACTGTACTGGGAAAAAACCCCAACATTTTAACAGTACAGCAAAACAAAAAAATAACTAAAAGCCATAAAAATGTGAAATCTGATTTCAGATGATTCAAGCACAGGCTTTCTTCCTGATCACTTAAATTGTGATTAGGAACAATTATTCAAATCGCTTGGATTTGCATCCACGGCTGCCCCCCACTCTGATCAGCTCCCATGGATGGGGTGGGGGCACTGGGACACCCCCAAAGCCCTGCCACAGCCCTCCCCAGGGGGGAAGGGGTTAAATCCATTTATTTATTTATTTACTGATGCACAGCCACCCCCTGTGATTTGCCTCTGAACCCCATCCCAGAGGGACAGGTCCCTGATTCTGCCTGGGGGTCACGGGAGGAGCAGACCCTGCTTGCTCTACCTCCTCTTCCCTCTCCAGAGCTTAAAAGAGCTGAGCTGTTTGTTTACCTGAGGGAAAAAAAGGGAAAAAAAAAACCCCAAACACACCCCCTGCTTTCCCCAAACGCCTTCCCAGAGACAGCTGAGTAATTTTTGTCCAAACACAAACCACAAGTTTGGTTTCGGAAGGAGCTGGCAGCACCCAGCATGGAAAATTTCACCCCAAATAATTAAAATTTGGCAAAGGGAGAAGCAACTGAAAACAGGTCTGACACAGGAATGTGCCATAAAAATAACTGCAGGCCTGCTACCTGTGCTGTCTGGGGTTATTAACTTCAGAGCCACAGAAAATGCAGGAAGTGCTGCTTTTTTTTCCCCCTTTTTTCTTTTCTTTAAACAAAGGGCAAGACACTGGCAGTTTCCTATTTAATTTTTATTAAATAGGAGAGGAAAAACAGCAGAGCAGCTCCACATCACACCAAAACATCTGTGGAGCACAAGGACCCATAAATGTGCCCCTTTTTAATGAGGGTTTTTGCTTCCTCCTGCTGGCACGGCGGATGCTGAGGAACCCCCAGCCCCAGAGTTTGGGGTGCCCTGGGTCACCCCCTGGTGTCACTTCTCCAAGCTCAGCACCATCCCCTGAAGGGGATAAAGAGAAGGAAGCAAAGCTGAGCCAAGGGGTGATGGGAGCAGAGCTGTGCTCCATGGAATTGCTGAGCTTGGAAAAGCCCTCTGAGAACATCAGCTCCAACCAGCACTGCCACTGCCACCACTGAGTCCTGTCCCCAAGTGCCACATCCCCCCAGCACTGCCACTGCCCCCCCAGCACTGCCACTGCCACCTCTGACCCCTGTCCCCAAGTGCCACATCCACTCCAGCACTGCCACATCCCCCCAGCACTGCCACATCCACCCCAGCACTGCCACGGTGCCACACCCATCCCAGCNTCTGAGCCCTGTCCCCTGTCCCCAGGTGCCACACCCCCCCCGGAGCAGTGATGCCAGCAGTGCCCTGGGCAGCTGTGCCATGCCTGACCACCCTGTTCACCATGAAATCCTTCCTCGTGTCCAGTGCCCAGCTCCCCTGGCACGGCCTGGGCTGTGTGCTGTGCCCCCGTGCCAGGGCAGCCCCTGGGGCAGGGACAGAGCTCCCCACTGCTCCAGGCTCTGCTCACCCTCTGCCCCTGCCACCCTGCCAGGGCAGCTCCCAAAGGGGTGAATTTTCCATTCTGGAATGAGTCTGTTCCTGGTGACACCAAAATGATTTTTTGCTTTTCCTTTCATACCCCTCTCACACATTCTTTTATATAATTTTATGTATTCTTAGTGCTTTTAGCCTACACACTTCTACCTTTCCAAGTCTGATAACTTAACCGAGACTCACTGCACTGTTAAATCAAAAGTCCAAACAGTCTGAAAGCCCCAGACACCAAAATCCTCTCCAAAACATATTTTTATAAACTAAAATAAACCCATCCAAAAAAAAAAGTTCCTCAGAACGAGAGGTTCACTCATTGAGAAATCTTTGAT
>VZRF01006268.1:129858-148646 GCA_013396875.1 Vireo altiloquus
CCCCCAGCCCCAGAGCAGTGCCCAGCCCTGGGCCAGAGCCCTCACCCATCTCCTGCCGTGGCCCCAGCCTGGTGGCACAGCCAGAGCCAAAGTGGGGCTGCCCAGGTGGGTTCCACATGGCACAGCCAGTGCCAGTGCCACAAACCAACCCTGCTGCTGTTCGTACAAATTTGTATCCTTTTTTGATGAAATGAAGAAGAAATAACATCAATGAATCACAGCCATATCACGTGCCTGGTGGCCTTGTGGAGTCACAGCAACTCCCACTCATTTACTTCTCAAACAGAGCCAGGAAATAAATAAAAAGCATCACTAAGCCATGTCCTCCTCGGCAGCACAGAAGGGAAAGGCTTTGGGGCCATCAGGAAGTTGGGAAGAATTTTAACAACCAGCCCCAGTCAAACCCATGCCCCAGCAGGCTCCACTCCCAGGTGCTGCCCAAATCCCATCCCAGGGCCACCACATCTGAATTTTGGGAAAGCTTTTAAGACCTCGAGCTCATCAAGATTTACACTCAAAAAAAAAAAAAAAAAAAAATTAAAAAAACCACTGAGGAACCTTTTTAGGGCTTTTTTTGGGTAGCTGCTATTAAAGTTTTAGCAAATACACTAAAATAAGTGATCAGGAGCTTCAGCCCCGTGGGATATCCATGTGCTGAGCCCCTGCTGCCACCCAGACAGAAATCCAGGGAGAGGAGGGCCCTGGCCCTGCCCATGTCCCTGCCCATGTCCCCACCCTGCTCCAGGCCAGCTCTGGGGACCCCTGGGCATGCCAAGAGTGGATCTTTTATCCAGCAGCTCTTGCCAGCACCACAGGAATGCCAATGTCAGGAATGATGTCCTTCCTATAAACGAGAGAATTGAACACAAACTATCAGCAGTGAGTTTCCTGACCCACACAAGGAGAACTCCCCGTGGCAGACGATGCTGTAAAAAAGAGCCAGCATTGCTTGTATTATGTTAAATTTCCTCCTGCACTGGCACCAATAACCTGAATTTTGAGGTGACCTTCCAGCAGTCTTTGAAACATTTTGAATCAAAATGGCACTGAAATGGCATCAATTTTTTTTTTTTTTTAAAGAAACATTTCCGTGGTGCATCATGGGCTTGATTTTGTTTTGGGGTTGTTTTTGTTTTGTTTTCAGGGGGAACTAATCCATGGAGCCTCCCTCCCAAGGCAGCAATAGTTAAACCTGTGCTAATAGAAGTGCAAATCAAGACTGGGCCAAGCAACATAATTGCTTTCCAGACGGGTGAATGTGCCGCCGATGGAGCAGCCCATCTGCTGAGAAAACGAGTGCCACAACTGCTCCAAATTTCTCTCTTTTTTAATTTTTTTTCCAAGCAAAGGTGCAGCAACAAACCCACAAAAGAGGTTTAGCTTCCAGCAGCCAGCACCTCCGAGCCATTTTTATAATCCTTGTTTTTCTTTAGATTATCCCAGTGTGGTTTTTCCCCCCTGTTTCCTTGCTGAGCGCTATTTAAGCAGCACTAAAGTCTGCAATCATTAAACCAAGCGACTCTGAGCTGGACAGGCAGCAGGAGAGGCAGGAGCTGCAGCCAGGCAGTGCTGGAATCACTCTGGCAAATCCATAAAAACAAAAAGGGCCTTCGGGGGCGTCACCTGAAGGCACTGCTGGGTGGATGTAAAAGTGTGAAACATCATTAGCTGAAGTTTTAATTGGCGAATTGATGCTGATGTGCGAATGGAGCAAACCTAGAAAGGTGTGAAGAACTCCTGACCTGTTGTCCCTCTTGGGATGCACTGAGGCAGGAGCCTCTGGACACCCAGGGTGTGACCTTTGAAGGCCTTTCCAATAAATCTCTCCTTTATTCCCTCATTCCTGTCTGGTCTCTGTTTCTGGGGAGCCATTTAAGGCATCACTGGGGCCAGCCCAGCAACACAACAGGTCCTGCATTGGGAGGTGGCTCAGCTGCCCTGAGTCCCCACCTTGGGTCCCTGCACCCTCCCACAGCATCGAGACGACATAGATATATAAGAAAGAAATAATTACAAGCATCTTTTAGCAACAACCAATTTATTTAACAAATAAAAAACATCTGCTCAGAGGCCTGGGCCTGGGGTTTGTCTCCCTAGCGAGAAGCAGACGTGCAAGGAGCAAAGCCTGGCTTTAAATGAAATCACAGAATCACAGAATCATCCAAAGCCTGGCTTTAAATGAAATCACAGAATCATCCAAAGCCTGGCTTTAAATGAAATCACAGAATCACCAGGTTGGAAGAGACCTTCAGGATCACCAAGTCCAACCCATGCCCTTGACACCACCTCAACTAACCCACGGCACTGAGTGCCACATCCAACCTGTTTTTTACCGGCATCCAGGGATGGTGACCCCAGCACCTCCCCGGGCAGAACATTCCACAACTTTATCACTCTTTCAGTAAGAATCTTTTTCCTCACATCCAACCTTAAACCAACCTCCACTTCCCTTGCTGAAATCCTGCAAGTTGAGGCATCCAAGCCTTCCTCTCCATCCACCTGCTGCTGTGCCACCCCTGCTGCCTCCACCCTGGGCTCAGCTCCCCAGTTTCTCCAATTCCTGCCAGGTTAGGACTCTGTGAGCCTGCACTGAGCACCAGGGCTCACTCTGCAGGTTTGGGGAGGACAGTGGGTCAGAGCCAAGGCGCTGGTGATGCCCCAGTGCTGCTGGGATGAGCTCCAGGACATGATCCCTCGCTCAGGATCAGCTCTGTGCTCGCTCAGGCATTTACTGAGCCCAGCCAGGAGCAGTCCCAGGCAATCATTAACCAGCTCCCACCTGCCTTGCCAAAAGCAGGTGAAAGAACAGCCCTAAGGAACCTGCAGTGCTCACCAGCCTGGGGAGGCTCTGATGGAGTGATAAAGAGCCATTCCCATGGAAAAACCCAGGCACAAACACTGCCTGAATTTCAGGGCTGTGCTGGAGGCAGGAGCTGAGTGCTGCCACAGCCTCCCCCTGCCCTGGTGACTGTCCCCAGCCATGGCTCACCCACAGGGACCACAGCATTCCCCAGCCATGGCTTCCTGGGCACCAAGCTGTATCTCCCCTTTAATCAGGGATTCACTGATCACAGCTCATCCTTCTCTGCGTTGGCATTTGCACCCCAGGATGGGAATGTCGGAACCCCTTTGTCCTTTACTAGAAAAAAATCATGGAATCCCAGACTGGTTTGGGCTGGAAGGGACCTTAAATCCCATCCAGTGCCCCCCCTGCCATGGCAGGGACACCTCCCACTGTGCCAGGCTGCTCCCAGCCCCAATGTCCAGCCTGGCCTTGGGCACTGCCAGGGATCCAGGGGCAGCCACAGCTGCTCTGGGAATTCCATCCCAGCCCCTCCCCACCCTCCCAGGGAACAATTCCTTCCCAATATCCCACCCAGCCCTGCCCTCTGGCACTGGGAAGCCATTCCCTGTGTCCTGTCCCTCCATGCCTTGTCCCCAGTCCCTCTCCAGCTCTCCTGGAGCCTCTGCAGGGAGCTCTGAGCTCTCCCTGGAGTCTTCTCCTCTCCAGGTGAGCACCCTCAGCTCTCCCAGCCTGGCTCCAGAGCAGACTCCAGCCCTGGACTCAGGTATCTCATTTTCAAAACTTTCCACCATTGCTCTGCACGCCTGCACAGAAACCAGTTTTGAAATGCAGTAGAAAACACAACCACCACGAAATCACCAATTTTGTTGTCTTGCTTTCAGTGGAACAAAGCCCAAAATGGAGGCTTTGCAATTTCTCAAATACAGAATTTCAGTTCCCGAGAGATTATTAATTTTTGTTATTAAAAATAAAAACGCATCAGAGTTCTTTTGTAACTAAAATATTGAACATCCAAACTAAGTCAAAAGTTAAACATGCCACTGCCAAACTTCTGCAAGGCTCAAGTGCTATTTAAAGAAAAGAGTTCATAAACCAAACAAAAGTCCAAACAACCTACAGGCCATGATAACCAACATCCAACAGCAAGACTTCTTTTGCTATGTGTAAATTTCTAATTATAACCACACACAAAAAAATTCCTTCCAAATCCAGTCAGAATCTTTCCCACTTTGTCCCTAGAGACCAAATTTACCCAATCCCGTTTTTAAGAATTGTTTCCATATGTTAATTATTTCCTGTAAAAGATTAACTCCCTTCTCTTTTGTGTTACAGTAAAATCCATGCAAAGGCCTCAAGTTCAGCCTCAGCTGAGCACCAAATTTTGGGACTTTTCCGTGTTTCATGCCCAAAATAGATGCTCAGAAAGCAAAACATGAACTTGAGCAAACTCTGACCCAGGCAGGGCTGTCCCCATCAGCCATCACACGATGGAGCCAACGTCTGCTCAAATGTTCAGCCGGGACAGGGAGGAACATTCAAAGGTTCCTTGATGCCCACAATGAAGAGGATGTGAGAAAGCTTCCTACAGGAAGCAAATGAAGCCTCTTTAATTGAGTTCCAGGCGGTTTCTGGAGGAGCCATCTCATTCCCCACCTCTTCCCTCCTTGTCCTTCACTCCCTGGAAGCTGCTCCCCAAACCCAAGCTCTCCCTCCAAGCTCCTGCTGCTCCTCAAACGCCTCCTCCACATCAGAGCCCTGACCAAGAGTGCTCCTCACCCACCCAGCTGGGCATCCACGGCTTTTATTTCCCTTTCTTGGTGCTCCTCTATCTCTGAAGGGTCAGAGCCACCCCGAGCCCTCCTGGGGGCTGGAGGGGAGGATTGCAGCATTCTGCTCCCAGCAGCAGGGAGGGCTCAGCTCCCCCTAAACCCAAAGCCATCCATGAGAGTGTTTGCTTTGTCAATATGAAAGTGCAGCATAAAGCCTTCAGGCACCAGTTAAATCTCGACATCGCTGTATTTATAGTTATGAATAATAAGAGCTTTTCCCCAGCACTACAGCAGCAAGGCATAATTCAACAGAAATTCAATTTTTAAAGGATGATGAATTGTGATACACTGAGATTTTTATGCTCCTATGACTATTAAGAAGTCCATGATATTCATTTTAGTAAAGTAAAAATTGAATAGGGCAAAGTATTGTTCACGACTCGGGGAAGAGCACCAGTCCCAGCATCTGGGCTGATCTCCACCATGGCTGGAGGGGATGGATGAGCCAGCTCAGATCCCTCCTGGGCTCCTTCCTCCCTCCAGTTCATTCCAGAGTCTGGGAATCCCTGAGCACCTCCCACGAGGGGCCCTCGCTCCTCTCCTGCGTCACACCACACCACACTCATCTTGCAACTCTCCTTTTCCTCAATCCTTTCGCATTTCTCCCTCTGATTCATCCAAAAAACGCTCAAAGCCTGGTTTTAAAGCCTTCTCCAAGCTCCTCATCATCCATCCCATCTCCCTGGCAGTGTCCCAAGGAGCCCAGCAGTAACTCCCACCCAGGCTGTGCTGCTGGACAGGGATCTGAGCTCTGACCTGCTGCTCCTGGAGAGTCACACCCAAGTTTGGCCCAGTGAGGATTTTGTGTTCTCCCCCTCTGTGTGCCTGAAATGCCTCCCCTCAAACCAAGCCCTGCTTTTCCTCTGCTCCCCAAATGTCCCCCCTTGGTTCTGTGTCTCCAGCCCACGAGGCACCGTTCTGTGCTCCTCTGAGGCATCACCAGGAGCCACTGGTGAGACTCAGCTCCCCGAGGAGGGACAGCAGGGACACCTGGCAGCAGCAGAGGCCATGCCCTGCCTGTGGCAGTGCCATCCTCAGCTGGGAGGCAGAGGCAGGCAGAGCAATCCTGAAGTGAGTGATCACAGCCCAGCCAGTGCGTGAGGATGCTTCTGCTTAATTTGATCAGCTGGGGCCTGGCTTTTCCCCTAAACTACAGGGGTTTCTCTCTAATAAAAACCTTATACCCGAGCTCTATTAACCACGGAGGCTTTCAGCATCCAAATAAAGATGTTTTAAATTTCTGATGCTCTTACCATCACTGATCTCTAGCAGCAGGCTCCAGATCTACAGCACTGTGTGTGATTTTAAAGGGGCTGATTCACCACCAAGTTTCATTTTACCCATAAAGGCAACAAAAGATTTCAGCCCAACGCATGGAAAACAAATGCTCATTCACAGAGCCTCACACAGTGCCTCCCATAGCCATAGCTGATACAACCTCACACAGAGAAACCTGGGCAAAGGTTTCAAATTAAATTTCCTGCAGGTGTGAACAACTCTGCAAACCTGGAGGAAAATGGTGGAGCAAGAAATTCAGCCTGGATGTCTTTATATGGGAAAGAAGAAAGAAAACCTTGTCAAACAGTCTTTGAGTTACTTCCTGATAAGATTTATGGGTTTGGTTGAGAAAGATAACTGCTTTAGCATAAGAGACTTAGATTTTTGGACGGCCTACTATTGCACAAGATGTTGAGTCAAAAAAATAAATTTAAAAAAAAAACAGCCCTAAAAAAGAAATCAATGTAAACACATACTAAGTGGATTAAAAAACAGCTCTCTGATAAATTTTGAAAACCAACTGTAATGAGAGAATCCTCATTTCTTCCAAGAGAAAGCAGTGCCTGAAAGAATTCAATATCCATCCCTGATTTACAAGCAGCCAGAAAATCATTCCCAGTCATGTTTGTAGAGAACATAAAATTAAAAATTAGTTGCACATAATTAAAGAGGACAGGTCACTAATACAATGCCCTCTGGATCGATGGTGTGCTGCATTCATTTAAACAAGATGCATTTTTAAGCAGCCAAACTGTGCAAGTAGGAAATAACCAAAGCCCAAAAACCAAGGAGCAGCAGAAGGACATTAACCTGGAAAAAAGAGCTGGAAGACACTTGTTTGGAGACCAAAGGGAACCTCACTGAGAGGCCCTGGAGGAGGCCAGGGGTGCTCCCTGAGGATGAGGAGGCTCTTCACTGTGCTGACACCACCAGTGACATCTTCATCTGGTGTGATGATGCCTTAAATGGCTCCCTAGAAACAGAGAGCAGACAGGAATAAAGGAATAAAGGAGGGATTGATTGGAAAGGCCTTCAGAGGTCACACTCTGGGCTCTAGAGGCTCCTGCCTCAGTGCATCCCAACATGGACAATGACAGCTCCCGAGTTCTTCCCACTTTGATAGCAGCATCAATTGCCCAAGCAGAAGCCAGGCAAGGATGGAATTTGCCCAAGCTTGCCCCCCTGTCCCCAAGATGAAGGTTTGCAGTTGTTGGGCCCAGGAGGGTCTGGGTGTCCTTGGAGAGCGAGCTGGAGAGGCTTTGTTATGTCAGTGTGAGCATGAGAGAACAGCACTGAACGAGCTCCAGGGGCCTGCAGAGTTACACTGGGCACTGCAGGAGTGGGAACAGAGAAAAGCTAAAACCTAAGGCATCAGGTGCCATTTCCATTTTATGTGCAACAAACTGAACGGAGATGGGAAAGGAAGAGGCTCCTCAGGTCCTAGAGCAGGATGGGAGCTGTGCCCATCCCTCCTTACAGGCTGTGGCTGATCAGGAGACTTGGACAGAGCTTTGCTGAGCTCGCTCAGGCTCTGGAGGCAGCTCCCTTCCCTGGATGAGTGCAGCCCCAGAGCCTGGTTATTTTTGCTGAATTACTCAGATGGGTTCCTGTCAGAAACAAAGCTCATTCTCCAGCAAATCTGATCACATCTAACAAAAATCTGCATAGCTTGGACCCAGAGATGCTGACTTGCAGCTGCAAAACCCAAGGAAAGAAACAAGGAATGAGGTAGCAATTATTTTCTTCCCACTTTATGTCTTATAAACCCCTTTTCCTCCTTGGCTGCCCAATTTACTTTTGATGACTGCCCTCGACGGCAGCTCCAGAAATCAAACACTTAACCTCTGCAAGTTGCTTCCCTTAATGAATACACAGCAGTTTGCTATTCATTACAGCCAGAAGGAAAAGCCAAATCTGTTTGTGCTGCATTAGCCAGCACGGCTGTTAAACCCAGCATGGACAGTAGCCATGGCGACCTCCTCGGCAAGGAACACTGGACTTTTCCAAAGGCTATTGTCAGCGCTAAAAACATAAAATAGAAGCAACTTTTTATTATTATTGTTAGTATTATTTATTGCTGGTGACAATTTGGAAGAAAAAAATCCACCGTCTGTGAAAGATGGCAGCACTAAAGGAGGAGTTTACCCACAGACTGAGGATAAAATACTCAAGGTGTTGAGAGTTTATTGTAGGGTACCTGAGCTCTGACCTGGAAATAGCCACCTTTGTAATGACACAGCAACTGATCTCCTGGCACACCAAAACCCCTGGCACTCTGCTAAGGCCACTGGCTGATGCTCCACTGCTTATTTCCACTGCACAAAAACCTGCCAGGTCCACCAGGACAAAGCCATCCTGAAGCTGACATGGTGATGGTTTTCAGTCCCTAAAGAGGACAAGGACAAGGCAAAGGACCAGAGCTTCTATGGCATGGGGCTCCAGAGGCTCAAGTAAACCTCCCTCAGTCACTGAGACCACTCAAAGCAATGAGAAACACCAACCAAAATGTCTAAAACCTCCTGCTGCCTCCCAAACACTGGCTAGCATTGACAATTTCCATGTGAGCTGATGAAGTAACTTCTCTTCCTCTCTTGAGCTGGAAAATCTAAGACAGATCATGTAACCTGCCCAGAGCCACATAAGAAGGTTTTGTGAGAACCACACACTTATGTCTTGAATTTCAGTCTTGTGTTTTATTCACAGAGTCATTCCTTTGTTTTGGAGAGGATATCTAAGTGCCAGGGGTCATCCCCAGACTCTTCTGGATAGTCAAAAGGTCAAAAAGCAGATAGACACAACCTGGCCAGTGAAAGGAACAATGTTAAGAGCTCTCCAAACCACTTACTGCCACTGCAATTATGATTAAAGGAAAACAGGGTCACCTGATTGCTTTCAAAGCCAAGAAGGTTATTCCAGGATGGAGGGATGCAGGTGGTGAGCTCCCACTGCCTAAAGGGTGTTTATACACCCTGACACACGTGTGGCTACAACAAATAACCCACGGCTGCTCCTTGGGGTCTGCTGAGGGCTCTGTCCCAGGAAATCCTGCAGTTCCCATGGGCAGGGTGGGACAACAAACCCCCCATGAGAAATCTGCCACAGCTGCCTGCTCCTACCAAAGGGGATTTGGCAAAAATACACAAAAACCCAAGACCCCAAAGCCTCTTCTGACCTCTCTCTCTGCCAACCATCCAGAGCCCTTGCAAAAATGAGAAGGAGCTGCTCCACTCCAGTCTGAGAGCTCCTCCACGTGAGGAATGCTGAGCAGGCTCAGACCAGGGCTCCACAGAAGGGTCAGCAAAGTGTACAAACCCAGGGAAAGCCTTAGTGCAACACCTCCAGGATAATTCCCCATCCTCCCCCGAGCTGCTGAGGGGCTCCACAGGAGAGCAGTGCTGTCTTGGTGCTTAGCTGCTGCGGGTGGGAATTTCTGTCATGAATTTATCCAGTTGCTGCTTTTACAGTGTTCTATGAAGAGAGAACATCAGACCAGGCTCTCACACCAGCCACGGTGGAAGACACTCGAAGCATTCCCAGCAAACCCATTCCAAATGCTGATCTGTCACACACCACACACAAACAAACTCAGGAGCTACTGGGAGGCAGCTCAGAGAGAGCACAGAACCAGAGTCACAGAGTCACAGAACCATTAGGGTGGGGAAAGACCTCCAACCCTCAACCATTCCCACTAAAAATCACAAAGGGGATCACGGAGCAGAGCTAGCAGAATGCCCTTCTGAGCACACCACTGATAATTCCAACCCAACAGCCAAACCCAGGCCCCTGGCTGGGGGCAGAATTAGCAGCATTACCTGATTTTCCAGCAGCAGCATGATGAGGAGATGTGGGTGCTGACTGCTTTGTTCAGGAAAGATTTTCGGACATTCAGTGTCTGTGAGAAAGTAAAGTTTCTCATGAGCGGCCTGAAGGCCGTGAGGGATGAAAAACAACTCTGGATAAATAAATCCCTTGGTAAATAACTTACACCTGTTGTTGATGCCTTAAATGGCTACCTAGAAACAGAGACTAGACAGGAATAAAGGAAAAAAAGTGGTATTTTATTTAAAAGGCCTTCAGGTGCACCCTTTGGGCTCCAGAGGCTCCTGCCTCAGTGCATCCCAAAATGGACAATGACAGCTCCCGAGTTCTTCCCACTTTGATATCAGCATTAATTCCCCAAGCAGAAGCCAGGCAAGGATGGAATTTGCCCAAGCTTGCCCCCCTCTCCCCAAGATGAAGGTTTGCAGTTGTTGGGCCCAGGAGGGTCTGGGTGTCCTTGGAGAGCGAGCTGGAGAGGCTTTGTTATGTCAGTGTGAGCATGAGAGAACAGCACTGAACGAGCTCCAGGGAGCTGCAGAGTTACACTGGGCAGGGCAGGGCTGGGAACAGAGAAAAGTTAACACCTAAGGCATCATTGTTTGTCACAGGCTGTTTTAAAGAGATGTTTTTCCACTGGTGTTGTTCTTCTGTTAACCTGTAGCACTAAGGGTTTTTTCAATTAACCACTGGTGTTAGTGTCTGCACTGCTCCTTGCACTGTTGTCTATAAAAGCGAATGCTCTCTACTAAAGGAATTCCTGCCCTCTTCTTGTTCTGAAAATGGAGCTCTGTGTGTCGTTCTTCGCTCATCTCTAAAGCGTCACAGCGACAAGGAGGGCCCTGGAGCAGCTGTGGGGTGAGCAGGCACGGCAGGCAGAGCTGCTGCAGGGATGGTGTGAACCACCTCAGCCCAGAACCAGCCACATCTCCCTGGTGTGCGATATCTAAGTGCCAGGAGTCATCCCCAGACTCTCCTGGATCTCCGAGGTCTGGGGTTTGCCCTGGAAGAGGAGATCACACTCTGAAATGCAAACCCAAAAGGTTGTGGTGCCCTTGACTGTTCCCAAATCCTGGGGACGTGTGGGGAGGCGAGCTGAGCCACGCTTCTGAACCAAATGTTCTGCTTCCAGACGCTGCTCCCAGCTGGCTGGGAGCCTCCAGCACGAGCCAAGGCGTGGAGCAGCCCCGGCCCTGGAGCCTGCTACTAAGTACCACAACTTACAGCAGGCTCCAGAAACCAAAAATCAGCATTTCTTCATTTCTTTTTGAGTCTTAAATTGTCAACACAAACTTAATGACATGAAACTTTCTGCCCTTTATTTATTTACTGTTATTTTTTTAAGGCCCAATGTGATAGTGCTGCACTGAGCAAAATGTTTGCTGAGCATCTCATGGGCTGAGGGAGAGAAGAGCTGAACAGGCCAACAGGAGAGCAAGGCTGAACCCATTATCCAGCATTTGGGCACTTCAGAAACTGTGCCAAAGAATTTAACACTGGACATTTATTATTTTAAGGTAGCCAGCAGTGCGATTTGCAAAATCTATTTGAAAAGCTATTTCTCCTAGAAGTATTTTCATGATTTCATAAAATTAAAAGGAAAACTGGGTATAAGTTCAAGTATTGCTTTCACATTGCAGCCTCCAAAATTTTACTGTGCTGCAGTGTGCAGGAGAACCAGAAAATTAAAAGTAGAAGTGATCTCACCCTGGTTTCATTTGTGAAAGAGACACCAGTGAGAAGTTTATGGGAGGCATGTGTTGCATCATTTGGTTTTAGGAAGCTCTGTGTCTGCCAGCAAGGTAAGGAAGGAGTCCAGAGCACTTCAGTGTTGGCTTTTCCCCAAATAAATCTGCCTCTCTTGAAGGGTCAGTGGTGGCCAGCCATGGCTGCCCCACATTCCCAGCTGCTCCCTGCAGCCCAGGGAGGGCAATGAGTGCCCAATTTCTTTTCAAGGTTGGGCAGCTCCGAGGCACCGAGCGCTGCCAGGGCTCAGCCCTCAGGGCTTTGGTGGCCACTGCTGTTGGAATGGAGGCCCAGTGCCAGCAGGGCCGAGCCTTTCACAATACCACAGGGTTTTATGAAACTTCTTCTCTCCAGAATTGATGTCCACTCTTTGTCTGTTACAAAATTCACTTCTGTATCTAAAGGGAAGCCTCTTTAGGGGTAGAAACAGTGGGAAAAGCTGTGGAGGCCAAGCTCCTGTGATTCCTTCTCTATTCACCATGGACTCCCAGGCTGGATTGGGCTGGGAGGGACCTTAAATCCCATCCAGTGCCACCCCTGCCACGGCAGGGACACCTCCCGCTGTCCCAGGCTGCTCCCAGCCCCAATGTCCAGCCTGGCCTTGGGCACTGCCAGGGATCCAGGGGCAGCCCCAGCTGCTCTGGGCACCCTGTGCCAGGGCCTGCCCACCCTCCCAGGGAACAATTCCTGCCCAATATCCCATCCAGCCCTGCCCTCTGGCACTGGGAAGCCATTCCCTGGCTCCTGTCCCTCCATGCCTTGTCCCCAGTCCCTCTCCAGCTCTCCTGGAGCCCCTTCAGGCCCTGCAAGGAGCTCTGAGCTCTCCCTGGATCCTTCTCCTCTCCAGGTGAGCACCCCCAGCTCTCCCAGCCTGGCTCCAGAGGGGCTCCAGCTCTGGAGCAGCTCCGTGGCCTCCTCTGGACTCTCTCCAGCAGCTCCAGGTCTCGTGCTGAGCACCCCAGAGCTGGAGGCAGAACCATTCTATGATTCTACCAAAAAATCCCACAGCAAGAAGCATTTAAACCCTCGTGTGTAGGCACCTGTGCTAATCCACACTGGATAAACACCTTTCCCAAACCCAGGACTCTCTCCAGCAGCTCCTGAGCAAAATCAGACCCACAGTCACTGGCAGCATCTGGTGGGAACAAGGATTTACTGCTCCTCAAACACCTCCAAGTCCTGTGGAGCTTCCTGCACATCCCAGCAAACACCAAACCTGCAGCAGGGACTCACAGGGGATGACAAACAAGCAATTCTTCCTGGAGCAGGAGGGGAATCATTTATTTCACAGTTGCTTTGTACCCGAAGAGAAGTCTTGGTACAGCATCTTAACTACACCTTGAATGCTCCTACGAGGCCCTGAAGGTGCTCTGGGGGATCATGGAGCGTTAATATAAATATATTAAGAAAATAAATGAGGAGCTGCTCCTGCGAGCTGCAGTAACATCTCATGCAGTCCATTACAGACTGCTAAATTCAGGGAAAATCTTGAATTTTCATCAGAGACAACCAAAAGGTCAGTCTTTCTTATGGGATTTCAGCCATTTGAGTGCCCTTTTGAGCTACAATCTTGAAATTAGGAATAATTCATTCATTACAGACTGCTGATTACAGGAGGAGGGGGAGGAAACAGAAATTTGACATTTCTTTCCAGTTCACCAAAAGGTCAGTCTACTGATTTACAAAATTTATATTAATTTTAACTCTGAGTCTGTCACATTGGGCACGAAGCATCCAATTTGGAGAAATTAAGGTCATTTAAGGTCTCCAGTTGCATTTATCATTTAGAATGCAAAAAGCTATCAAAGGCAAAGCTGAGGGAGACAACGGCCAAAGTCACCCAAATTTGGAACAGCTGCCAATTTTAATACTCTAAATCACATTTCAGTTTAAAAAGAACCCAGATTTTAAGTCTCTTCTTGCCACATATTGCCAAACTCCAACTGCCATTGCTTCACGAGCCAGAAACAAGCTGAAATTTGGGGTGGGACCATCTCCCATGGCAAATCCATCTGTCCTCAGGTCACACTGAACTCGTCTGGGCTCACACCATCATCCCCTTGGCCACCAGATGCCCTTGCCACCAGCAGGCAGCCTGGAAATCCTTCACTTAGGGGTTAAAGGCACCGAGAGGTGAGGATGAGGAGAAGGAGGAAGAAGAGAAGGAGAAGGAGAAGGAGAAGGAGAAGGAGAAGGAGAAGGAGAAGGAGAAGGAGAAGGAGAAGGAGAAGGAGAAGGAGAAGGAGAAGGAGAAGGAGAAGGAGAAGGAGAAGGAGAAGGAGGAGAAGGAGGAGAAAGAATGAGATGGAGCAATCCCAGGGCATGGAAAAGCATCCCAGTGTTTGTAGGGAGAAGCAATGAGACAGAGCAACCCCAAGGCATGGAAAAGCATCCCAATATTTGTAAGGAGCAGCAATGAGACAGAGCAATGCCACGCTGGCCAGGGAATGGCTCCCAAGTCAGGGGTAAAGCTCCAGCCAAGGCCAAGCCCTCAGCTGCTCTACACCAGCCCCACTCCCACCAGCCTGCACTGCTGCCCTCCATTCTTTCTTTAATGGAAACTTCACCCTTTTTTTATTTTTTTTTATAAAGGCACACTGATAAAAGATTGAAAGGAGGTCTGTTGAGGCAGGAGGGTGCTCTGGCTGTCGCGAGCAGAGCCTGTGAGCATCAGGCTCTGCTGCCTCACACTGACTTTTTATGCAGCAGCCTGACAGGATCTTCTTCTTCAGGCACGAAAAATAAAGGAAACCATCTTGACATTGTGGTAATTTTGTGCTCCAGCTGTAACCCCTGCCCATCAAACCTTTGTCCACTCTACCCATGTTTATGCTGTAAGGAGATTTGCAGTTTCGAGCTTCTTAAACACAGAAAGTTGGATTTGACCACTTTCCCTTTGGAAAAAAAAGCAGTTCAGTGTTTAGTTCTGTCTTAAAAACTGGCCTTGGTACAAGATTTTAAAATAAATTGCTACTTTCTAAACTATTTGCAAATACTAGTTCCTCTTTGTATTTCATTTCTTCAGGGAAAAAAATCTAAATCCAATCCTCAATCAGACATTTGCGCTTTTTTTCCTCCTTTTTAATTTAGTAACTTGTGAATTCATGCATTGACCCAGCTGAACAAAGGGCAAAGACTGTTAAATTCCAGAGCCCAGGAGATATTTGGTTACTCATTCAAGGCCTTCTACAGAGTTTAAAAATAAATAAAAATGAGCCTTAGCGAGGAGGAGTGGCAGATTTGGAAATGACACTTTTAAATTAACAACCGAAAAGGGGAGAAAGGTAAACTGGGAAGAGATTAGCTGCTTGCTGTGCTGTGAGGGAAAGATGGAGAGTGGGTTGGAACTCATTAGCCCAATTACATAATAGATTGTTTTGGCCAAATTCAAAGGCAATAAAAGCAGCGAGAGAAATGAACATTAGGTACCAGCAAAGATGGAGGAGGTGGGGGAAAGAACAAGAAAAGGCTTTTTATGATTTTATTCATGAAGCTTCTTTCAAAGGCTCCATTTCAGCAGGGAAGCACCGAGCAGAGGCAGGAATTTGGGAAATGACCAAAATAAGGCTGGGGGTGCCCAACGCCAACGCCATGGAGCTGGGAGGGAGAGCTGGAACACCAACCAAGGGAGAAAACAGAACTTGAAATTTCCCCGCCTTCCCTTCCTCCTGCCCCTGAAAAATCACATTTCATTGAATTCAAAAGCATTCTGAAATTTCACTAGTTTAGGAAAGATTGAATAAGCATGTAATTAAATTAATTACAGAATCACTGCTCTGCATCCTACTGCAGGAGTAGCACTGAATCAACCAAATGGATTCAAAATCACTTCCTAAATGCTTTCCAGTCAAATAAAACTTCAAGTGCAGCTTCAAACCACTCATTGCACAGTCCACAAAAGCCCAACCTCTCCATCAGTTCCCTTCAGCCATACAGGGACATGCTCCTGCCTAAAGAGCACGACCCGAGCTGGAGGATTTCCCTTCCCAAATAAACAGCAGCTGGATAAATGGAGCTGGATGCCTCCTGTCCTGCCTGCATCCCCTGCCTGCATCCTCTGCCTTCATCCCCTGCATTCATCCCCTGCCTGCATCTCCTGCCTGAACCCTCTGCCTTCATCCCCTGCCTGCATCCCCTTGCCCCACTGGGCCCTGTTCAGCTGCTGTCCAGGCCAGTTCCCATGGACAGCCACCAAAGGATCATTTAGGTTGGAAAAGATCTCCAAGATCAGCCTTTGCTAGATCTCCACCTTGTCAACCAGAGCAATTTCTTTTTCCAGCTTTTATCACCCCCTCAGCACAAGGAGGAGATGGGAAAAATGCCTCTGCATGCTAAAGGGTGCACAACAAAGTGCATGCACCAGCTGAGGATGGGAGCCAGGCTGCATTCCCTACCCTGTGGGAGACACTGCCCCAAAACCCCCTCAAGAGGTGCCAAAGATGGGAAAAGCCAAGCAGGGAACACCTGTGGAGCTGCACCCATGGAATGGGTGCTCAGGCAGCTCAGGACACCAACACCACCTCCTGCTTGCCCAGAGAGGAATATTTATTAAAAAATCCCAATGAGAACTCCAGGACCCACACTGTTTGCAACAGGCTGATGGTCTTTTTGTCCACAGAAGATCTCAGCAGGTGCCCCAAGGCAGAGGACATCGCACAGCATCCTCATCTTCCAGCAGAGTGACCAGCTCTGAAAGCCAACTCGAGTGTGGTGACCGAAGCAGGGCTGAGCAGGAGCAGAGATATGGGCAGGGGGTTTCTCCAGACTCTGGGCACTGCAGGAGGACCTCTGCTGTCCCCCCCAAAACGCTTCAGCTGATGGAGCACCTGCAGCCACACGTGCTGCCCGATGGAGATCTGGTCGTGGCCAGCCCAGAAGCCACCGAGAGCTCAGTGGTGGGACAGGCTCCAACTCCTCACCCGACCTTCCCTGAGCCCAGACAGGGCTGTGGGAGCAGCAGGACCTCCAACACCACCCTGGACACGCAGGGAGTGGGTGCTGTCCCAGCTGGCAGTGACACAGGGCACCCACTGGGTACCGAGCAGCTCCCGTGCCCTGACACTGCACCTGGAGGCCTCAGCCCCCCCAAGGCATTTCTCATTACTGCGTTAAAAGGTGTGAAACGCTTCCTTTCCACACACACTTGGCCATCTTCGGTGGCTGGGAGCCAAAGCTCTCCTTGGCAGAGCTAAAGCAGCTCCAAAGCGCCCTGGGAAGGGATGGTCTGGGGCTCTTTGGGGCTCATGATGGCCTGGCTCGTCCCTCCCCTGCCCCCTCACTCCCACACACACCATCCACATCTGCCCAGGAAAACACCAGCACAGATCTTCGCAGCACAGCCGAGTTTCAGAGAGAACTGGATAAAGTGAGCAGTGAAGAACTGCCAGGAGCAGCTGGGACTGAACAAAACCTCGCCGAGAAAGCAGAGATGGCAGGGGTGGGGATCCCCCACGCTGCCCCCTTCTCACCGCTCTGCTCTCACAGCACCAAGGACCAGCAGGGCAGAAACCACTAAAACCAACCAAACCACTCAAATCAGAGTCGAATGACGAAAAAGATCCAACACATCCACGCTTTGTGTTAGGAAGGGGTCGAACACAAATATTTTAATATAGAATGTCCTAAAGCAGAATTCTCCATTTGGCTTCATCCACCTGCTTCTTGGAAAGCAAGGACTCCAATGGCCACGGCATGGTTCCAGCTGCGAGGCAGAAGCTCCCAGGTGTAAAACACAGTTATTGAGACAGGAATTCAGGGGAGGCCTCGCAGCAGCTGGAAGGGTGTTTGTGTCCCAGGGCTCAGAGCTGTGACGGGAGCTGCCATGGGGTCTGGTCCCAGCCCAGTGGAGGCAGGGCATGGCAGGGGGATGTGGCACTGCTCCAGGGCTCAAACCCCAGCTCCCAAAATCCTGAAAGGCATCATGCTATTAAAACCACCCAGCACCTCCAAAATCACTGCTATCCACCCAGGAACCAGCCAGCACAGAATGGGATCCCATTGTTTCAAAAGAGCTCCAAGGAACTGCAGAACTTCATTTTTGTGGCAGAAAAGTTACTATGAACAGTAATTTAAAAAAAAAACAAACCAGCTCCTGCTCCTCTCCACGGCTCTGGCAACCCTGGGAATGGTTTATTCTTCAGCTGCTTGTAACTAGGCTGGACACTGGGACTCGACAGAGCTCAGCTCCAGCAGAGCTGACCCCAGCCAGCAGTGCTGAGGAGCTGCTGCTACACAAGCCACAGAGCCACTATCAGGTCGTGCCAGGAAGCAGGGTCAGACCCCCTCGTGACCACAGAGGGATGGCAGCTCCAGATTTGGTGCTGAGCTTGAATCAGGCCTTAAAGCATGTCGGGGAACAGAGCTGAGCCCCGAGCAGAGCTGACTGCACCAACATCCCCACGCAGGTGACAGCAGCCCCACGAGCTGCCCTGCTGCAGCTTCCACCACGTCCAGCTGAGCTGCTGACCACACCTCAGGGACAGCTGCTGGAGGAAACTTCTCCCTTCACATCCACACCACTGCTGAGCTTCAGTCCTCTGGTTTTAATGCCACAATCCTCTTACACCACAACAGAGGTGAGCCCCTGAGTGCTCTGATGGTGCTCTGTGCTGCCTCCTCCTCACACCCATCCTGCTCCCCTCCACAAGCCAAGTTACTCACCAACCTGGCACCAAGCCCTGCTTTTTTTTTTTCTTTTTAACGTGCTTTTCCAAGGTTAGGGACACAAATCAACCCCCAGAAGGCTCCAGCAAACACTAGCCCGTGAGATCGGCAGCAGATGACCACAGACAGAAGGCAGAGGACCAGCACTTTGCTCTTTTGGCAACAGCACGTTCTTGGCCAGGCTCCCTTTCCCATCTTCCAGGCTCTGCTTGCCACCCACTCCTCCCTTCCCCAGGATGACTCTCAGAGTCGTTAACATCCATCCAACGAGGGCTGAGGGAGTTCACACCTCCAGCTATTCAGTAACGCTGTAAGTGCTGCTCTGCCTCCAGACTGAGCTCGGAAAATCCTCCTCACGAAAAGCTCTCGGCTATTTTTAAAGGAAATCCTGGATGCCTCCGAAGGCAGCAGGCAGCCACGAGAGTACACCGAGCCAAGGAGAGTCCCTGGGATGGCTCTGCTCGTCCCACACCACGTCTGCGGCGCTCTGGCAGCCATGGCCAAGCGGGGAACGGGGCTGAGGAGCTGGGCAAAGGCACGGGGAGGCCGCTGGGTGCCAAAGACACAGGAGCAGGGCAGGAGCAGGGCAGGAGCAGGGCAGGAGAGTGGCAGGAGTGTGGCCAGGAGTGGGGCAGGAGTGTGGCAGGAGT
>VZRF01006268.1:148880-169582 GCA_013396875.1 Vireo altiloquus
GATACAAAGGAGGGAGAGGCTGGAGGACACAGCCAGCACGGGAGATGTGGCTGTGAGTGGATAAACCGAAGGCAGCTGTGGAGCAGCCTCCCATCCTAGGCTCACAGATTAAAAACTGAGTTCTCAGAAAAAAGTCCTCTCTTCCTCCTCCCCTTCCTGAGGACCAGGTTCAGGTGGGGTGAGGGAGAGGGAGCAGGAGCAGGAGCAGGAGCAGGAGCAGGAGCAGGAGCAGGAGCAGGAGCAGGGCAGGAGTGAGGCAGGAGCGGAGCAGGAGCAGGAGCAGGAGCAGGAGCAGGAGCAGGAGCAGGAGCAGAGCAGGAGCAGGAGCAGGAGCAGGAGCAGGAGCAGGAGCAGGAGCAGGAGGATCTCGGGGGGTGCAGCAGCTGCTGCTGGTGGTCAGCACTCCCTGTCCCAGCCCCACACTCCTCACACCCAGCAGCACTCCCGGGTTTGGGTGAGGGTCCTGGGTTCACTTTCGTCAGAGTCAATGCTACCAGGTCAGCCAATGGAAGCTCACTGGAGTGAGAATTTTACTGAAAATTGCATTACTCAGCCTGTAAAGGCTCCAAACCATCCTTTCAAGGAAGAGACAGTGAAGAAAAAGGATTAATTTCTCCAAGTTCAAAGGACAGAATTCATTTTTAGAAATAATGTTTTCACTGCAAAATCCCACAACTGAGTGAGATCAAAACCAGCAACACCACAAACTAAATCTGAACGGCAGGACTGTTGGAAAATCTCCCTCCAACAAAACACAGGAGTGACAGAACAATTCATGGAGGCCACCTTAGGGAACATCTTGGTCTCATCCACCACTGCTCCTACAGGCAGCAGCTCCACACAACTACCTCTGCCAGGACCTGAGCTCCAGGGACAAGGGCTCCTGAGTGTGATGATCCCAGCAGTGTCCTGCATCCCATTCCCACCCACCAGGATCCCAAAGGCTCATTAAGAGACTGTCCAGAGCCACCCCTTCCTTCCCCCTTCACTGACGTTGGGGCTGACAGGCACAGTGTGAGGAGAGAGAAGCTTATTTGAGAGCAGCTCCAGCACAAGCACGGCTCGGTGCAGTAACTTCCCATCAGCAAACCCTTCCCTCCACCAGCATCTCTTGCTTTCATCTCCTCTCTTTCTGGACTCCAGAGCTCTCCTTTTCTTGTCCAGTACAAGATGCAACTTCCTTTGCTGCCAATTACCTCTGCTGATGGACAAAAGCTTCTCCTCAAAGATCTACATTACTTTTGCACAAATATCTCCCATATATTTGGTTTGGAGTTTAATTTAACTTTTCTCCCCTTGAATCAAATTACCATTTTCCTCTGATCATTATTTAGTTGGATGAAACATAAAGTTGGAGGGTATCAGATTTGAGGGGAGAGCAAAGCAGAGCACAACCACAGACGTGGTGAGCTCGTCTTGTTTTATTCCCCATTCAGCCCCACAGACACCCTGCTCTCATTAGCACTTAATGCAGGTGAAAATAAAGGGGTTTCATATTAAAACAGCATGGGCACATGGAAAACATCCACCTGGACCTGTTGGAACTTGCCCAATATCACTCCCAAGCTCTTTCTCTATACAAGGAGCTTTTTCACTCCTAAGACTCTAACTCCTTATCTGGGCTAAAACATTCAATATGAAACCTCTCAAATCCCATTTGAAATCTTAAGTATTCAATAATTAGGACATTTCTCCAATCCATCAGAAACGTAACAGCTTAAAGACCATCCTGCTGCCATCATGGAACAGCAAACGTTGGAAAATCACTCTCCAAGCAAACAGAGGAGTGGCAGAACAATTCATGGAGGAAGAGGCTAACCAGGTCTGCTGCTTCCACCTGAGCCCCAAGGTGTGAATCCAGGGCTGCTCCCTCCCACCCCACGAGCTCGTCTATGCCAAGGAAGGGTCTCACTACTCCACTGCCTGCAAAGAAAGGAAGGATTGAGCAAGAAGAAGCAGGAGACTCTCTCCGGCCCAGGACAGGGGTGTGGGCTGTGCAGAGAGTGGCAGCAAGGCTGGGCACAGCTGGACACCCCCCTGGAGCCCATGGAGCCTCCAGCCACACACAGGGGCAGGGCCGCGGCTCTGAAAGGCTCCCTGCCACTGCTGCGACGCTCCAAGGGACGAGCCCTAATCCAGGAACAATGGATCTGGTCACATTCCCGAGCAGGGGAATTGCAGCCCCGGTGGGATGTGACACCAGGCACGCGGCGCTGCTGACACCAGAGCTTGGTGAGGCAGTGCCTGTGCAACCACAGCTCCCCGGGAGCAGCCCTGGGGCCACGCTGCTGCCATCGCTGCTCATCCCCTCCCAGACTTGTTGAAATCCACACTATGGGCTCAGAGCAAAGGCTCAAACTCCAGAAATGTCTGTGACCACACAGCGATGAGGCATGGTGGTGGTGATGCCTTAGGATTTAACTTTTCTCTGTTCCCAGCCCTGCAGTGCCCAGTGGAACTCTGCAGCTCCCTGGAGCTCGTTCAGTGCTGTTCTCTCATGCTCACACTGACATAACAAAGCCTCTCCAGCTCGCTCTCCAAGGACACCCAGACCCTCCTGGGCCCAACAACTGCAAACCTTCATCTTGGGGAGAGGGGGGCAAGCTTGGGCAAATTCCATCCTTGCCTGGCTTCTGCTTGGGCAATTGATGCTGATATCAAAGTGGGAAGAACTCGGGAGCTGTCATTGTCCATTTTGGGATGCACTGAGGCAGGAGCCTCTGGAGCCCAGAGTGTGACCTCTGAAGGCCTTTCCAATCAATCCCTCCTTTATTCCTTTATTCCTGTCTAGTCTCTGCTTCTAGGGAGCCATTTAAGGCATCAGTGGAACCAAGAGGAAGTGTCCACTGCTGGGAAAAGCACCCTGCCCCAGGCTGTGACAACTAGCGTGGGAACACATGGAATCCATCCTGACAAACACAGAAACCAGAACAAAACAAGATCTCCTGGCACTGCTGATCCTACTCCCCAAACCAGGGTGAGCAGGCGGAGAGGAGCCCATCTGCCCCTGCATCAGCCACCAGAAGAATCCCCAGTTTTCCCAGCCTGTTAAAGTCAACCCCTTTTTTCTAAAGGAAACATTAACCACAGTGGGATATCAAGATACAAGACTGCTTTTAATTACATATACAAAGGAGCCTGTAACACTCCAGCTCTCTGCAAGGGCAGCTTGCTGAGAAAAGCAACTCTGATCAAAGCAGGAAAATCTAAATCGGGTGAGCTTAGCGAGAAACTGCATAAATTGTCCCCAGGTTTTTATGCACAAGACTCATGAACTTCCAGCCAGAATGTGTTTCAGTTGTGGCACTCTTTCCTTCTCATTCAGTGCCTGCTGAACTTGGAGAGGGAGTGATTTGTCCCTCTGTGTTCAGCACTCAACACACCTCGAGTCCTCTGTCCAGTAGGACATGGAGGGGCTGGAGCATGTCCAGGGAAGGGAAGGGAGTTGGGGAAGGGTCTGGAGCCCCAGGAGGGGCTGAGGGAGCTGGGAAAGGAGCTCAGGCTGGAGAAAAGGAGGCTCAGGGGGGACCTTGTGGCTCTGCACAAGTCCCTGACAGGAGGGGGCAGCCGGGGGGGGTCAGGCTCTTCTCCCAGGGAACAGGGACAGGAGGAGAGGGAACAGCCTCAGGCTGGGCTGGGGGAGGCTCAGCTTGGACAGCAGCAGGAATTTTTCCATGGAAAAGGTGGTTAAGCATAGGAACAGGCAGCCCAGGGAGGTGGCAGAGTCCTCATCCCTGGAGGTGCTCAAGAAGTGACTGGACGTGGCACTCAGTGCTCTGCTCTGGTTGAAAAAGCAGTGACTGGTCAAAGGCTGGACTTCATCTGAGAGGTCTTCTGCAACCTGACAGCCATGAAGGTCATCAGAAAAAGCTTCAGGCCTGGCTGTGGCTCAAGGTCACCCCCACAAGTCACAGGTGAGTGCAGCAGCAGGGCAACACAAAGACTTCGAGGTTCCTGGCGAGCTGCACAAACCTTGGTTTAAAAGCAGCATCCCCACGACATGAAGGTGCCCAAGTGTCCTGCAGCTCCCTTTGCTGATCCCAGAGCTCCCAGCACACGACACAAGCTGGGTCCTGGGCACCCCTGGAGGCACAGAGGCAGCCCACAGCTCATTTACAAACGTGCTGCTCCCAGAGCTCCTGCTCCAATCCCTGCCATTGTCTGCAGTGGACAACTTTCCTCTGCTAGCTTCTGTCTGCTCTGAATATATCTAAAGAACTCTTTGAAGTCAAAATATTCTTAGCAATTAGATCTTCTCTATTTCTTTCTGCCTTCCTAATTATCCTTTTAACTGCCTTCTGCTTATTTTAATAGATCTTCCTATCCTCCTCCTTACCAGACTGTTTATACTTTTTAAAAGCCTACTGCTTACTGCTCCTAATACTGTTTACATCTTCACTCAGCCACCTCAGCTCAGTTGCTGCTTTTTTTGCCCGATTTCAGAGTCAACCAGAGGAAATTTCCTCTCTGATCTCTGCAGCAGTTTGTAAATACCTCCCATTCTGTCTATAAGAGGTTTTCTACAATAGGTTCCCTTTTCCACAACAGGTTTCCTCTTGGGAGAGGGAACAGAGTCTCCTCTAGACCACAAGTGCTTCCATAAAAATCCATATTCTTCTATATTGCTCTAAGCACTCTTCTCTCTGCTGTTCAGCCTATTGCTTTTGCATTAGGAATATAAAGCAGATTATTTAATGACTGAATCCCATGTGTTCCCTAACTACCTTATTCATTATCATTTCCTGCCTCAAAAAGTAAACAAATATCCTTTTGTGCTCAATGTTACAGGAGATTACCTATGAATTTCTTTAGTTATATCTCTGCTAGGGGGGAAAAAGCCACCTGGAAGTACTTTGGTTTCATGCACGGGCTGACACCAGGGTGTGGGTGATGGTCTGGAGGGTTTGGAGCATCCCGCAGGGTTTGGAAGTGAGAACAATTTAGGCTCCATTTGGTGGGAGCCAGAGAGCAAATTGAAGGGAAGCTGACTCAATATTTCCTCTGTTCCTTATAATCCTTCCCCAACCATCTGCTCCCAGACACTGGGAAACAGGAGACCAAAACAGAGAGGGAAAGTGGGATTTTAGTGGAGCCCCAGAATGGCCATTCTTTACACCCCAGCACCGCTCTGCCCTGGCTAAGGGCTCAAAAACCCCGAAACACTCAGTGCTCAGCCATGGAGAACACCAACAGCACCCAGCTGCACCCACAGGCTGCTCTAACAGCCAATCTGCTCTGCTGCTCAACATTTCCACCTCCTACTCTTAAAAATATTTTTGCGTCTTCATTTTGTCATCTCAGTGTTTGGATCCAGCTTCCAGGTATTGTTTCTTGCTAAGCACTTTGCTAAAACCAAGGGCTCTGCTACCTGCTTTTTTCATTTGCTGGCTTTTAAGCCCATGGAGAAGTGGCTCCGTGAAGATAAAAATCAACAAGTGAGATTTTATTTTTTTTTTTTTTGGCAGAGAGTTTCCCAAAATGTGGTGCACGTCCCCAAATGTTTAAGAACAAACACTAATGAGTATTTTCTTGAATCCTCGAATTGCTTCACTCCACTCACATGTTTGGTGTCTTCTCCAAGTTTTTAACATCTCTTAGGGAAATGAGAGGACTGAAAATGGGGACAATGTATGAAAGCACAAGGAGCAGGAGAGCTGCTCTCACACAGGTGTGGTTTGCATCCCCCACTCCACAGACTCGGTGTCACTGCTCACCCTGCAGCCTCTCCCACCCCAAAGCCTGCTCTGTGTTTCTGCTCCCCTCTGGTCTCCCCATCCCAAAAGCAGATGCAGCTCCATCCCTCCAGATGCAGGAGCCTGAGATTGGCATCAAAGCTCACCCGATGGGGACTCTGCTCCATCACCCAAACCCCCGTGGGTAGCTGCAGCCCTTCCCTCCCTCCCCACCACCACTGGCAATGCTGAGAAAAGCAACTCTGACCAAAGCAGGGAAATCCAAATCGGGTGAGCTCGGCGAGGAACTGCATCAACTGTCCCCAGGTTTTTATGCACAAGACTCATGAACTTCCAGCAGTGGTCACGCAGGGCCTGTCTGCAGCCTGCTCCACAGCAGCTCGTGCTGCCAGGGGGCACTTTGGGCAACCAAACCACCAAACCAGGCCCTTTGGCAGCTCAGGACATGTCACTGCCTCCATGCCTCCTGCCGGAGAACAAACCCAGCCTGGCTTTCCCCTCAACGCTGCTCAGGCCACCACGGTGCAACAGCAAATCCTCAGAATCCAGCAGCATTCTGGCTTTACCCAAACCTTACAGGAGGAAGGGAAGGCAGAAGCCCAAGGGGCAGAGCTGGCAGGAGCACCCAGGGGGTGCCCGCCCTGCTCAGCCTCTGGCTAAGGCTGCCCTGGCAGCTCCTGTGCTCACGGGCTGGGAGTGGATCATTCCTCCTCCTTACAAATAGGGAACAGCAATATTTATTAAACATGTCTAGTTTTTCTGCTTTATTATGCATTTTACCTCTCCTCAGCTGTGATAAGTCTACACAAACCATTATTAGAATTTCTTTTGTTCCTAATACAAATACTTTCTTACTGTTCCTTGCACTGACAGTCACAGATTTTTTTCCCCTTGTGTTTTTAACTTCCTTTATCCATTTTCTGCACTTGATAACTTCTAACTCAAGGATAACTGTCATCTCTTCCTCTTAGTATTCCTTTTTTCCCTTTTATTCTGTTCTAATTCTCACCAGCACGGCGCTGCCCTGCTCACAGGAGCTCAGCCTGCAAGGGAGGGAGGGGAGGCAGGACAGGGGGCTCAGGGTCCTGCCCTACATGGAGACCAATTTTAAGCCCAGCCTATGGCTCTCATTTCACCACAGAGACCACACTTCACTAAAAAGTGCCTGTGAATGACACAGAGGACAACAGAGCCTGAAAAGGTGAAACTCAGGACGTTTTTGTGAAATCCCACCAGGCCCCACCCATAACCAGGCTGCAAGGTGGGAGCTGAGGAGGGCTTGAGCCAAAGGGAGCCCCTCTGAGAAAGCCAGACACCATCAAAACCAAAGTGAAAACAGATGCCAGCATATAAAAACCTATTTAAACTAAAGCCTGAGAAAATCAAAGTTACAGGAACATCCAGTGTAAGTGAAGCATTTTCTATTGATGAGGTCATAAATGTTCTGTATCCCTGAAAAGCTGCATAAAATTTCAGGTAGGGAACAAAAGACTCAAAGCACTGCAATCCAAATATCCAAATTACATCAGAAGGTTGGAGCTGTGCTGACAGAGAAGCAAAGTGCAGCCCAATAAATGAAACAAGATTATTGTGACAGGAGGTAGCAGAGAACCCCGATGGGGTAGAAGCAGAGGGGCAGAGCACAGAGAGATGCTCACAGTGCCAGGGAACAGCAGAGAGGCTGCAAGGTCTCTGCCAAGGCAGAAGACACAATTTCAGTCACAGGAGAATTCAGATAATCCCACAGAGACTTGCAGATGTGAAAGGCAGCTCGATGCAGAAATGATGCTCAGGGTCCCACACAGGACTTGTGTCCCCACACTGTGTCCTCAGACATGGCACATCTGGGAATCCCAGGATGGTTTGGGTGGGAAGGGACCTTAAATCCCACCCAGTGCCCCCCCTGCCATGGCAGGGACCCCTCCCACTGTCCCAGGCTGCTCCCAGCCCCAATGTCCAGCCTGGCCTTGGGCACTGCCAGGGATCCAGGGGCAGCCACAGCTGCTCTGGGCACCCTGTGCCAGGGCCTGCCCACCCTCCCAGGGAACAATTCCTGCCCAATATCCCACCCAGCCCTGCCCTCTGGCACTGGGATCCATTCCCTGTGTCCTGTCCCTCCATGCCTTGTCCCCAGTCCCTCTCCATGTTTCTTGCAGGCTCCCTGGAAGGCCACAATGAGCTCACCCCAAAGCCTTCTCCTTTCCAGGCTGAACAATCCCAATTCTCTCAGCTTCTCCTCACAGGAGGAACCATTCTAGGATTCTATAAATTCGTTAAAAGTGTTAATGGAGCAGCTAAAGAGGCCTTGCAGGTGAGGTGGAAAACTTGGAGATGATTATCACCTACCAAAGGAGGTTGGTTAAACAAACAATCACAGTTTAACAGCAGAGTGAAGAAGGCCATTAGAAATAAAAAGACACCCTCAGAAAGAAATCTAAATTAGGAGGATATAAACTCAAGGAAGCTACTCTTTAAGCCATAAAAAAGCCAATCCAGAAAAAGATTTTGAGAAACAGGTCACTGAAGAAAAAAAAAATTAATAATCAAACATCCAAGCACCAGGAATCTTCCAGATTCTGGTATAAATCAAGCACTGAAGAAAGAAAAAACCACAGGATAAAAATTCAGCTTCTTTGCAGCAGTGCTCATTTGTGACAGGGCTCTGCAATTCCCCTCCTGGACTCTTCCTTCACAAGGAATGAGCTGAGCATCCACCTCACACTGTGGGGCCGCCAGGAAAAGCTGCAGACCTCAAAACTGACAGCAAAAAACCAAAAATCTTCAGGGCCAAAGAGCATCCACCCAAAATCCTGAAAGGCATCATGCTATTAAAACCACCCAGCACCCCCAAAATCACTGCTATCCACCCAGGAACCAGCCAGCACAGAATGGGACCCCACTGTTTCAAAAGAGCTCCAAGGAACTGCAGAACTTCATTTTTGTGGCAGAAAAGTTACTATGAACAGTAATTTAAAAAAAAAAACAAACCCAGAACAACGAAAAGTCAGTAAAAAGGAAGCCCAGGAGGAGTCACTGAGGTCTCTGTAGCCCTGAGTCCCCAGGTTCAGTGCAGGTAGAACAGGGCGTGGTGCACCTGGACTTCCAAAAGCTTCCAAAAGAGCTCCCCCTGCCAAGGCTCTGGTGGCAAGAGCTCTGCCAGCACTTCCACATGCACAGGATGCAGTGAGGAGCCACCTCATTGATTAACCACTGATTAAGAGATGGAAAATAAAGGGCAGGAATAGTTTGTGATCACAGTGGGGTCCCACAGACATCTGCTCCGAGCTCCAGGAGGGCTTTGGGGAGGCAGAGCAGGGAAAGCAGCCCCAGGCACCACACCGAGGTGGCCAAAGGGGCCACTGGCACTCACTGGGGCAGGGCAGGGGCACCAAGGTGGGCAGGGGCACAGGGACACCTCCCCAGTACCACACCAAGGTGGGCAGAGGGCACAGGGACACCTCTGCAGCACCAAGGTGGGCAGGGGGCACAGGGACACCTCTGCAGCACCACACCAAGGCAGGCAGGGGCAGAGGGCACAGGGACACCTCCCCAGCACCAAGGTGGGCAGNTGCAGCACCACACCAAGGCAGGCAGGGGCAGAGGGCACAGGGACACCTCCCCAGCACCAAGGTGGGCAGAGGGCACAGGGACACCTCCCTAGCACCAAGGTGGGCAGGGGCACAGGGACACCTCCCCAGTACCACACCAAGGTGGGCAGGGGGCACAGGGACACCTCCCCAGTACCACACCAAGGTGGGCAGGGGCACAGGGACACCTCTCCAGCCCCCAGTGCTGCTGATGGAGCCAGACTCTCAGTACAGGTGTGGGGACAGAAATGTGCCCCTGGGTAAAGCTGCACCCGGTGACCCCCCTGGAGAGAGACTGCAAAACAAAACAAGGAGGCAGAGAAGGGCAAGAAGGGTGATGCTGCCAGACAAACACCCTGGCATGGACAGGGTGCCCAGAACAGCCCCAAAGAGCAGCACCTCAGCAGGAGGGACATGCAGGATTTGCTTCCCAAAGCACAAAGCTAAACCCTAAAAATAAACCCCACAAGCGAGCGAAAGCAAATATTTTTCAGTCCCCTATTTGCCTAAATAAATTGCAGACGCTGCAATTACCCAAATGATCGCCTTGGCCATGGGTAATGCCAGCCTATGGAAAATCCACATCCCAAGGGGCTGCAGCACATCCTGGGACAAGACCCGAGGAGCCTCCCAAGGGTGGGCATGGCACTGGGGTGAGAAAGAAACACCTGGAGCAGTGGAAAATCGAGTTAGTGCAGAAAATCTTGTGTCCCATAGCTGGAGCCACACAGGAGCTGGGTATGGGACAAGTGGCAAGGCTGCAGGCTCACAAGGAAACCCCAAGGCCAACCTCCACCATCCTTCTCTTCTGATGTGTGGAGTTGGTCACCCCACAACATCTGGTGATGGAGAATTGGGGAGCAGAGCTGCTGATGGCCTTTGAAAGGCATCCCCTGTAATGGGGAGAGCACAGAAACCCCCAGGGAGGGCAGGAGACACCAAGGACCCGAAGTTGGGAGAGCACAGAGCTCCTGCAAAGGAGCTGAGAGCAGAATTTCCTCTGCCTTGAAACACAAAGATTAGGAAACAGAGCAGCAAGGGAAAACACAGGAGGACAAACTTGCAGAGGTGTCCAAGGGGGGAAAAATGGTTCTGATCCAACATCTCACCCTGCCCAAGCAGAATTATTAATAGTTCTTGCACAGAAATTACAAACGGAGCCAGAGAGTTTGCCGAGCCCTCAGCTCTTCCACCCAGCGCTGGGTCACCTCTGACACCCCAAAATAACTTCCAGGAAGGAAGAACAGTCCCAAATTCTTCGAGTTTCCAGCCTGAAGGTTGGAAAAACGTAACAAAAATAATTGGACAAAAAGTTGAAAACTTATGATGTCCCAAAGAGAGAAAAAAACCAAAAAAACAACAAAAAAAACCCCAAAGTTTCTGCAGTTTGCTTCTGAAAAGTTTCCTACTGCTTTTTTGGGTTTGTGGGATCATTAAAATAGCTGAGCTGGGAACGTCATGACTTGGTTGGTTTGGCTAATAAAGTACCTTCTGGGCTGGAACAGTGGGGATGTTTATGGGGAAAAAAAGGCTTTTTGTGAAGAAAATGGAGTCAACTATTGATATGCAAAATAGACCAAATGATTATTTATATAACAAACTATTCTAACGTGATCAAACTTTAAATATTAAAAAAAAAAATAAAAGTACCCAACACTTTGGCAAGAAAGGAACTAAAAGTTGTATTCCTGGTGCCAGAGTGTGGCTAAATGAGAGGTTTGGTAATGGATTTGTATTTATTGTGTCAGGGCCCTCCTGCCATAGAGACAGCTCAGGTAGAGGGATGAGGTTTTTTGGAAACAACATTGGCCAAACACTTGAAAATTACATCAATCCAGAGGAGACAGATAATTTTTTTTGCTATTTTTGGGTGGGAGGAAGGAAGAGCCTTGAAAAATGTAAATATTCAAATGCAATTTTTCCTCCAGAATGCTATTTTGCTCCTGATATTCTCCTGACAAAACGAACTTGTCCTGTCCTGCAGAGGCCAAGGGACAGGCTGGAGCCCAGGAATTAGGGAAGGTTTCACTGACTTCAGTCAAAGCTACTTGTAGGGAAATTTAACCACAAGCCTAAATCCCCACAGGACTCATCCCTAAGTGAATTCCAAAGCAGAACAAAAATTAAAGATTGAAGATTAAAAATAAAAAAAAAATTAAAAAAAACCCCAAACCACATCTCCTATGAGGAAAAGTCAAGACAGAAATGGAAAATTCCTTGCTGGCAAGGATGCTAATTGCATACCTTGTGCTAGGAGCTGAATATCATAAATTTCTACATATATATTTAATTAGGTTAATTTGCAAACCGTAGACATATGTCTGCTTAAAGCAGACAGGAACATTTCATTTGATACATTTTAACTCTCCCATAATGAACTCCAATCACAGGCAGTGTTTGTGCTGCAGGAGGAAGGCCAAGGAGCTCCCCCCTGTCAAAGGAGGGAAAGCACAAACATTTCCCACTCACACAAACAAACAGCCTCAACGTGGGACTTATCTCCTCCACCCTATCAGGAACCCAAAGCCAACACAGCATTCTCAGCAAATCTACTTTTTGGCAACGAAACCAAATCAGATTACACAGCAAAAAAAAAACCACCAAAAAACAAAAAACAAGCAAAAAAAACCACCTAAAAATTTAAATACGTGCAAGATTTCAGGAAAAGGGACCTCGATTTTGAGGTTTTTTCTGGTTTATGAAGGTTCATGAAGGGCACCTCTTCCCACTGAGGGTCATGGAGAATATCTACAGCTGGAAGGGACCCACCAGGATCATCAATCCCACCCCAGGCCCTGCCCAGACCCCCCAACAGCCCCACCCTGGGCATCCCTGGCAGCGCTGCCCAAACGCTCCTGGAGCTCTGGCAGCCTCGGGGCTGTGCCCATTCCCTGGGGAGCCTGGGCAGTGCCCAGCACCTCTGGGGGAAGAACCTTTCCCAGTAAATGCCCCAATGGACTCTGCTCCATCCCTCTGGCACCTGCCAGGAGCAGGCACTGGGACCACACAGGCACAGAGTGGATCTGCCTGGGGATGAGTCTCCACCTGAACTCTCTCTGGATACATTTACGTGTCCCAACAAACCCCATGGAGCAGAAATGCCAATTCCAGCTGCTGTTAACACCAACCAGCCAAATTTGAAAGCCTCTAAAATAGACACATAAGATGGTAAAAATATCCCTCCTTTGGAGTTAATATGCAGCAACCCCAGAGGTATTAACCATAAACACACAGATGTCCTGAAGCCAAGTCAAAACACACCCCAGGGCAACCTTCCTGTGGTCAATTATTAATTCCTTCCCTGGTCAAATCCATCTCCAGCCCTGCCAGCCCCCAGCAGTCCCACCCACAACCCCAGGGCCACCGACTGCCAGGTGCCAGCCCATCCCCTGGTGCCACTGCCACTGCCCCTCAGCATCGCAAGCAGCATCCCCTGGCTGCAAAGAGAAACCTCCCTGATTCCCAGAGGGATTTTCAGATCCCCTCTGCCACCAGCCTGATCTAAATGCAGCCATCCTTCCCTACAGAAGTTTCCAAAATGCATGCACAAACTCAGAAAGGTGTTTTATTCCCAGCCAATAATTATCCTGCCTTCTTACAACTCTCTCTCCCCACCCTCAGGATCACAAATATCTCACCAACGCCAGTGCAAGCTGAGGATTTGCAGCCCACAGCCGAAGGCTCATCAGACCTCAAGTGACAGATTTACACCCAGAAAAGCAGCAGCTATTCCTGGGTTTCGAGCCAGAGCCCTGCTGGGGCTGCCTGCACGCTGTTCTCTGGGATGCTCCCAGCTCCAAACTGCCTCCACCAGCCTGCAGACTCCACATCAGAAACTCTACAAATCTCCTCAAACCGGCTTTCATTCATTCATTCATCCTCTCCTCGTGTAGCCAAGTAGAATACAACAGTAGTAAAACCAAGGAACTCTCACCCAAACACGGACAGCTCGGTCTGAAGCGTGCACCCCAAAGGCTCTGCAGCACCCCAAGCCCTGCCAGGGCCCCTGGGCACACTCTGCTCCCACTGGGACCACCCCACCTCGCTCCAGGTTTTCCTCCAGGTTCCCCTCCTGGCTCTCCCACACCAAGCAGAGCTGCTGGCTTTGGTTGCAGTTTTGAAAACTGAGGTTTAATACTTCTAAAAATAGGTCTAAAGCAATTAAATACTTGCACTAAAATTGTTCTCAACATGCTGGAAGCAGTAAATGATGGCCCTTCAATGCAAGCACACCCAACTTCTGAAAACTGACTTCTGCTGCTATTTTCAGGCAGGAAAGGATACCTACACCCACACAGAGCAAAAAATTAACTTCCATAAAATTACTGCTGCCTGTGCGTATCTAGTAAAATGAAATCACAACAAATATTAGATCCTGAGGAGCCTGGGGACACAGTGGTGCCATCGGGGCACCAGCACTGGGATGTGACCACGTTTGGCCCATCCAGCCTGGCTCATCCCACTGCCAGTGGGAAGGTGTGGCAAACATGACCAGTCTCACTTCTATCAGTTGCTGAGGTACCAAACCTTGTGTGATAACATCCCTGGTTTCAAAACCAGGGCAGAAAACACCACGGAGCCCAAGCACAGCACGGACCCAGCAGCCCTCACAGCACCCCACACAGAACCTCACTGTGCACCCACGAGTGTCTGAGGCACATCCATATGCACAAACACAGGTATTGATCCCTCAAATGCATGTGGCAACTCCTTGATGGCTCATCTCTGCTCTGCTCTGACATTTGTGCTCCCCTTTGTCAGCCCCTTATCAGTGCAGGCAAATTCTCCAGTCTCCACTTGCAGCCTTATTTTGCACATTACACCAGCCAAATATAGATGTGAGACAAGCAGGAGTGTTGGAAGTCACAAGCAAGGGAAGCCTTGCCTATATAATTAAATCTTTGCAGGTACAGTACAGAGAAACCTTCCTAAGCACACACTGGAGTGCCTTGGTAATGCAGGTGAGGGAAATAAAGGGAGAGACTCCCGAGGAAAGCTGTGCCAGCAGAGGAATCAGTGCCCTGCCACTGCTCCCACCACCAAAAAGCACAAGGCATGGCCACCCTCGGCCCTTCCCACGGGGACAGCCCCATGCCAGGCTGACCCAGAGCTCTGCAACTTCACCCCAAAAGATCCACATGGTCTCCAGCTTCTCCAGAGGCAGCACAACTCCATCAGCCATGAGTCCCAGTGCCCAGCAGGAGCCTGGAGCTCTGCCCCGAGTCCCCCCGGGTACACCCACACCCGTGGAGGCACAAGCAGGGGGGTCCAGCTGGTTTGACCCCATCAATGGGAGGCAGAAGGTGCCCTGTGCCCCCCACCCTGGCCCTGCTCCCCAGGCAGTGTCCCAGCTGGAGCAGGAGCTCCTGGCGTGCTGGCACGAGCCCCCGCAGCCTGGTCAGTGAACCAGAGCTAACAGCCACCCAAGTGCCAAAAAACTGTTAAACACAGGGCATGAGAACTCCTCTCCATGGGTGCAGAGGAGGGTTCAGCAAGGGGATGGATTCTCATCCACCTGTGCCACTGCCACTCTGCTCGTGCCCTCCATGCTGGCTCCTTCCCCGAATGCCCTGCTCGGAATCAGAAGCTTCTCTGCAGTTGCGAGGAGAATTTTCTTTATTTAATCTCTTTTTTTCTGCCACTGCTCGCTTTGGGAGACCCCAACAAGTGAAACCCAAGTCACTCAGAGAGCCACCATGCAGCTCCATGTGCATTTCCACACTCAGGAGTGCTGGAGTACAAACCCCACGCCACAGGAGATGCCCCATGCCCATCCTTTGGGGTCTGACCAGCACAGGCACACTGCAGCATCAGCAAAGCAATTCCAGTGTGGGAAGAGCCCTCTCAGCCCAAAGGATGACCAATACTGACACCAAGCATCACACCCCACCCAGGAGACAGCAGAAAAGGTCCAGGGATGAGTGGATCCAAGGGATTCAAGGTGTGAATATGAAACATCAACCAAGGCACCTCTCTGGCTGTAACCACCACCACCAAGCCCTGGGTGCATGGCAGCTTTGGTGTCTCCAGCACGTCCACGTCATGGGAAGAGACCTCCTCTGCAGAGAGGACATCTGCTCAGCCTGTCCCACCCTTCCAGAGGGGACATGGCTGTGCAGCAATGCCTCCCCCACCCCACAGGTCACCTGGACGTGCAGGCACAGCTCAGCCTCCCCACGGCCACGCAGGGACAGCAGGCACCAAACCCCTGCACGGCTCGGGGACAAACAGTTGCAGTTTTGGGGACAAAGAGCTGCTGCCAGGCCACCACCAACCCAACCCTGCTGCTTATTATCTTTGATTGGTAAGTTTTGCATCCTCCCGGTTACGATCCCAGGCCGAAAGCTCTCCCTGCACGTGTTGTGTATTATATGTTATATATTATGTATCACGCAGGTTAATGTTTCTCCACTTCCTTTCTGTTACAGCTCCCACTGTCACCAGAGCTAACCAAGGTCACCAGGAGCTGCTCCTACACTGGGCCACTGCCTTCCCCAGTCCCTTTCCCCACTTCTGGTTTAAAAATTCAGCTCTCACATGACAAGGCAGAGCCACAGTGCCAAGCTGCACCAGAGCCCCCCATGAAAGACACATTGCAAATGGATATTTTTCGTATACTATCCATGGTAAACAGCAGCATTCATTTCTATTCCCTCGCTCCAGACAAATCAATGATTGTTAATGCAAAGTCAACATGTCCAGATGTAGTTTGCATACTAGTTAACCACTAAATTGGCATCACATAGTACAAAATAATCAAGAGACATTCAAGGAACCAAACAAAAGCAAAAAGCAGGCAGATGACTAGCAATTAATCCATAAAAGACCTTTAAAAATTAGAAACTTCTTCCCCAGAAAACACGGTGTGGCCAAACGGAATCTGTAAATGTGAAATTAAAAATGTGCACAACGCTGGATGCACAGAAATGTAGAAATTAAAAGAAATAAATATCTCCTGGGGCCATTTCCCCATGTCCCTTACCAAACACACCCACAGCCTCCAGCAGCATGGGCAGCCCCTGCCCAGGTGCCCTTCCCCCAGCCCCACTTGCTACATTTTGTACAAAAAGTGCCTGATCTGGCAAATCTCAGACAAAACTCCCATTTTGGGGTGGCTCCCAAGGGCTGCAGGAGCACCTTTGGGTGTTTCCCAGCTCCCAGCGCAGGAATAATGGCCTGCGTGGAGCTGAGTGTGAACTGGAGCGAGCACAGCACCCAGTGAGGCACCCACAGCTCACAGGGGATGCAGAGAGCCCTCAGGATGTGCCACCCAACTCCTGCACACCCCCATCCCACAGCACCCCCTGGGCAGGCTGGCTGGCACTCTCCCTGGTGCCCTTCCCCAAATCCGAGCCGTGCCCGAGATGCTCAAGCTGAGGATGCCCAAGTGGAATCACAGAATCATACAATCAGACAGGTTGGAAAGGACCTCTGAGATCATCAAGTCCAACCCTTGATCCACTACCACCACAGTTGCTAGACCATGGCACTAAGTGCCATGTCCAGCCTTGTCTTAAAAAACCTCCAGGGATGGAGAATCCACCACTTCCCTGGGCAGCCATTCCAGTGGTGGATTACCCTCTCTGTAAAGAATTTCTTTCTCATATCTAACCTAAACCTCCCCTGGCACAGCTTGAGGCCCTCTTGTCTCACTGCTGGGAGAAGAGACCAACCCCACCTGCCTACAACCTCCTCTCAGGGAGTTGTGGAGAGCGATGAGGTCTCCCCTGAGCCTTCTCTTCTCCAGGCTAAACAACCCCAGCAGCTCCCTCAGCCTCTCCTCACAGGACTTGTGTTCAACTCCCTTCACCAGCCTCGTTGCTCTTCTCTGGACCTGCTCCAGCACCTTTGAGCACAGTGGTGGCTCAAGGGGTAGTGCCAGGGACCTGATGGTGCCACCTGCCCAGAGCCAGTGTGGCCCCACAGGGACCTGAGCCGTGCCACGGGGACCTGAGCCATGCCATGGGNACCTGAGCTGTGCCATGGGGACCTGAGCTGTGCCATGGGGACCTGAACTGTGCCACAGGGACCTGAGCCGTGCCACAGGGACCTGAGCTGTGCCATGGGGACCTGAGCTGTGCCATGGGGACCTGAACTGTGCCACAGGGACCTGAGCCGTGCCACAGGGACCTGAGCTGTGCCATGGGGACCTGAGCTGTGCCATGGGGACCTGAACTGTGCCACAGGGACCTGAGCCGTGCCACAGGGACCTGAGCTGTGCCATGGGGACCTGAGCTGTGCCATGGGCACCACAGGAGCAGCATCCAGGACCTTGTACAGACTCCTGCCATGCCATGGTAGGAAGGTCAAAACCCTTAACCAGGCACAGCATCCAGAGAATTATTGATCCATGGAATATCCTGAGCTGAAGGGACCCACCAGGATCATCAATCCCACCCCAGGTCCTGCCCAGACCCCCCAACAGCCCCACCCTGGGCATCCCTGGCAGCGCTGCCCAAACGCTCCTGGAGCTCTGGCAGCCTCGGGGCCGTGCCCATTCCCTGGGGAGCCTGGGCAGTGCCAGCACCCTCTGGGGGAAGAACCTTTCCCTGAGCTCAGCCTGAGCCTGCCCTGGCACCGTGGGCACAAATCCTAACTCTGTATCATCATGACCCTTGGAGCAGCTTTCAACCCTCTCCCCTCCTCCTCCTCCAAAAAAAAAATTAAATTAAAAAAATTTTTAGAACACTAATTCCACTCTAATTTCACTCCTGCACTTGTCTAATTGCAAACTTGACTGTGCATCACCAGGGCCACGTGACTGCACTCGTGAACTGAACTACTCCCAGCGTTGCATTATGGCAGTGATATATATTTAAATTATCCTGGAGTCATGCAATAACCTCCCAAGGTTTTATATGGCATTTGTATAAATATTATCTACTACTTTAATAATATTATGTCTGTTTTCATTCTGGGATGAAAATATGTCACTGAAAATGAGGTCCCGGAAATTTTTCTTTTTTAAAAAATACATTTCAGTTATGTCACAAGAAATCTGTTGGTATCACTCAGCTGAGCTCCCTCCCTCCCCTTCCCCTTCCAGGCTGCCAACAGCAATTTTGAAAAGGATAAAATATTGATCAACTTTCCAGAAAAAAAAAGAAAAAAAAAAAAAGAAAGATAAAAAAAAAAAATCCCCCTGAAGGCAGACTGCAATGAAAAATTATGAAATCTTTTCCAGGCAGGAGCAGGTTTGTGCTGGAAGGACAGGCAGGAAGGTGAGATTCAGAGCCACAGAATCTCCAGCAGCAGGAGCTGGGAAGCTGCTGCTGGAGGGGAGTTAAGGATGGCAAAGGTTGCAGTTCCACCCCTCGGGCGCGGGGAGGGCACAGCATCACCCCCACAAACACCACAGACAGCCCCAAACACCTCCAAAGCAGCTCCTCCCAGCCCCCACCCCTCTGCCTCCGCATACACTCAAAGGTGTCACCGCCAAATGTTGGCTCTGTGACCCCAGAATTGAGGCTGGGTCGTTATTCCTAATTAAAACACCCAGCAGTGTGTCCCTCCCCCAAATCCCAAATCCCAAACCCTCGGGGTTGCTCCCCACGTCTCCGGGTGCGAGGGAGGGCAAAGGAAAAGCAGCATCCAAAGATCTGATTCGCACGAGGGAAAAAAAAACCAAACAACAAAAAACCCCGAAAAAGGGATGAAACCTTAAAATAAAATTTAAATTACAGCTAAGCAGTTTCTTTGGGTATAATCACATCGTAGTGGAAGTTCTGGGGTGCAGCTCAAGGAAGGGAATTCTTGGAGGGTAAGAATATGGAAAAGCCACCACGCTAGAGCTTCCTGGATGAAACCATGAATAAAATATTCTCCAGGATTGTTGAATCCAATTTGGAGCATTGTGTGTAATTTTTGCCCAGATGTGGCACCCGGCTCTGCCTGCACCACTGCCGGGCTGGCACCGACCTCTGGCTCCATTATTTGCTAAAAAAGGGATTCAGGAAGAGGGTGGGTCCCTCTCGGGGGGGCTGGGGGCAAATAAACGCAAAAATAAAAACACCGAGTTGACATTTCAGACTATTTGTTCCTCCACCCAAGAGTTATCCTGCTTTGCAAATTTTTTCCATTTCCCCACCTCCCCCCTCCTTTGAAAAACATGAAACAAATAAAGGGGAGAAAAGTGAAAACAGCCCCCGAACCCCTGAATTCACCAGCCACTCTTTTCTGCTTTCCAGCAAATATCAAGTTACAGGGAACGGAAAATCAAAACCTCAAAAAGAAAACAAACCAAAAAAAAAAAAAAACCCAAACAAAAAAAACATCCAACCAAAAAAATTCCAAAAAAAAAAAAAAACTTTTCAGGGCTTTGAGATTCAAAATTAAAAATTCAATCTGGCTTGAAATTTAATTTTATTTCGTGCAGCGCCCAGATTTCAGCATTTGCTGGTGGGTGCCTGGCAGCTCCAGAAACTCACTTCGGAGTTTTGAATTTAAAAATACATTTTTTTTCCAAAAAGAAAAAAAGAAAAAAAGAAAAAAAAAACCAAAAAAAATCCCCAAACTGCTGCAGCTGTGAGCCAGCCATCTTGCTATTTTGTCCCCATTTTAGAGAGGATACTGTGTCAAGGTTGGTAAAACTCAATGTTGACCTAATCTTTCCCTTCCTCTCCCTCCCCCACTTTTGGGTGGAAAGGCCATGGAGCTCTCCTAGATTGCTTTTTTCTTGAAACAATGCATGTTTCAGTGCTCTTTTGTTATTTATTTTTAAAAAGATCAATACCAAGACCCCCAGTATTCAAGGGCAACCCTACAATAATAAACAGTCCAGAATTCGCAGGCACTCTGTAACAGCAAAATAATAGGGACAGAACAGCACTTAAAACAAACAAACAAACAAAAAAATCCAATTAGGGGAAAAAAAAAACCACACCAAAAATAATTATGAAAAAAAAATATTTTCAATTCAAACTCCAGCAAGGCTTTAACAGTCAAGAAGAAAAAGGATTTTGAAATTGTGAAAAATATCATGGCTGAACCCTTTAAAGGCACTTCAGTTTGAAAAAAAAATGAAAATCACTAAATCTGCAATTATTTTTTCACAATTTGTTAATTATGCATATTCATAATATCATGGCGGACCTTATAATAAACCTGTGTAAATATTAGATTTATGTGAGCCACAGAAGCTGGAGTTATTACAGTGTGTTTAAAAAAAGAAGGGAGAAAAAAAAAACCTAAAAACCATAGTATGGAAATTTTTTTCTTTACAAGAGAAGTAGGAAATTAAATGCTGGAAACTGTTTTAATTATGCCAGGAGAAACCATCCAAAAAGCCAAGAAATTCTAAAATAAAACTGACATTGGACTCTTAATTTTGCTTGTCCTCGTGTTTTCCTGGACTGTGTTTAGAACCTCATTGTTTAAGAGCAGTTTTGCATGAAATCCAAAAATCACAAAAAAAAAAAAAAAA
>VZRF01006268.1:183634-204844 GCA_013396875.1 Vireo altiloquus
CTCTGTAAAATCATGGCTCTGGCCTGGTCCTTCGGCTCAGTAGGAAAGGACTGTGGGAAAGGGACACTGCTGAATTACAGGGTAGGAAAACATGCTGCATGCACACATCGTGGTACATGGTAGTTAATTAAATTATGTTTGATATACTTTAAAACAATGTAAACTGATAACCAGCTAAGTACTTTTAAAAGGCTGGGTTTTTGCAATAAAAAACTCCTCTTTACACCTGCCTAGAAAATCTCCATCACTTCATATCACAACATCCCTGCCCATGGCAGGGGGTGGAACAAGACATCTTTCAGGTCCCTTCCCACCCAAACCATGCCATGATTCTGTGATTCTGTGATTCTCTGATCCTCTGGATGCTGAGTTTGGCCCCCTTGGCTCTGAGGGATGTGGCCTTTCCCACCCCTGCAGCACTGGGAGGATGTGGCCAGGCTGGACGGATGGGATCAGACCAGTCCCAGGAGGTTCCACAAGGCAAGGTGCTGAGTTCTGCACCTGCATCACAACACCCCAGAGCAGTGCAAGGCTCCAGGCTGGGCCAGAGGAACCTTTCCTCCTTTCCCACCTGCTGGAGACACTGGAAGCCCTTTGAGACCAGGAGCATCTTCTTTGCTGTTTGTGCCAAGGCTGGCAAGGAACCCTTGCTCCCAAGGGGACCTCCTGATGCTGCAGAAATGCAAATAAATAAGTAAGACATGAGTAAAGTTTTAACTCCCAAGGGGTTTTGTGGCTGGCTGTGGGTGCAGGACTCATGTTCACTCATTTTGTAGCACCGTGGTGGGACAGTGGCACAGCTGTGGGCTTACAGTACAATTCCAAGCACTTTGCAAGCTCCAGGGGCTGCTGCAGGAACACCATTCCATGGCCTGGAAGGGCTCTGTGCCCTCTCACTGTCCCTCCTGCCTGCTGAGCTGTCCTCTCCTGGGGTTTGGAGCTCAGGGACGAGGCTGCAGCACCCTGGGGGTGAGTACAGGGTGCTGGAAAAGCTCCTCCCGAGCTCAGGTGGCACTGGGACATGGCCACAGAGGTGGAGGTGACACAGCCGTGGCATCACTGGGAGTGGGATCCTCCTGCTCAGACACAAACCCTGCCCTCCACCCTCGTGAGCTGATCCCATTCCCTCCTTCCCCACTGCGTGCAAGGATAAATGTGTCAGAGGCTGCCAGGGGTCCAGCTCTTCTCATCATGGTGGTTATACAAATAATCTCGAGTTTCCATGAAAAATAATCATGGTTTTGACTGCTTTTCCCCCAGTGCTCTGCAGCAGCAGGGCCGTGAGCCAGCAGCTGTCCCCAAATAAGACACAGCGTACAGGAGGGCAGTTGGCTGTGGTTTTTAAAGACATTATTTTTGAACAGAGTGAGCACAGTGACAGGGCAGAGGCTCAGGAACAAGGGCAGTCTGTGGGCAGGGTCAGCCCCGTGCCCAAAGGGGAGGAAATGCTGGATTTCAGCAAGCCCTCGCAGTATGCAATGGACCATTTGCTGCAGTGCCCCGAAGCCCTCAGAGGAAAAAGTCTCTTGTAGACTCTCTAAATTTAAGCTTCCTCCAATGCCCTGAGGAGTTTATGAGCTGCTTGACCAAGATAATGACACTCTGACATTTTTGGATCCTCGCAGTGACACCGTTATTAATTTTACCATCTAATTTTATCATTTTTATCATCTTTTTCAAGTAGCAGTAGGGACCACAATTAGGGTTCTTTTTCGTGTTGATAATAACAGCTCTTAGTACCTATAACTCATCAGCCAGATTTTTCTTTAATGCATTTGGCTTCCCTTATCAATTTCCTACCACTCAGAAATGTTAAATTATCTTGATTACTAGTTTTTCCCTTTTTCCCCCCTATTCTTTACACACCGCTTCTTTTTCTAATTGCTGCTTTCATTTTCACCTAGCGAGATCTCAAAATCAAACTCCATTCTTTAAAAATTATGGCACAAATAGAACTTTTTAGCCAGGCTGGGAATTCTTAGTGGGAACTTTCGATTTTTTTCACTCATTTAGGTACATGTTTATTTTTCTTCCCAGCGAGTTTCCCTCACCTCTTTATGCAGCCTCACAGAGCCGGGGAGAAGCACCAGGTATATATTACTGGTTGGGACTGTCTTTTATTATCCCATAATTAATGTAATCAGGTCATGATCACCGGTCTCCAGGCAACCACCGATTTCTAGTTCAGTGATCAATTCATCTTTATCCATCATAATAAGATCTAAAATAGAATTACCTCACGTTAGGTGCCATCTCTTTTGTGTTAGAAAATTATCACAGATAATTTTTAGCGATGCCACTGATGTTTTATTGCTGCCTGCAGGAGGTCTCCAGCGTTCACCTCCCACAGCAGTGTCCTGCAGAAAAGGACCTAAAAGCTCATCCCATGGGCAGGGACACCTCCCACTATCCCAGGCTGCTCCAAGCCTGGGCTTAGACACTTCCAGGGATCCAGGAGCAGCCACAGCTTCTCTGCCAGGGCCTCCCCATCCTCCCAGGGATGAGTTTCCTCCCAATATCTCATTTAAGTTTCTCCTCTTTTAGTTTAAAATGGCCACCCCTTTTTCTATCACCATGTAAGAAGTCCCTCTCCCTCTTTTCTATCAGCTCACATGAAATGTTTTAAGTTATAAAGATATTTTGAGGTATTTTTGATCAATTCGAGTAATTAAAAATTTTGAGGAGTGTAATGAAAACTGGTGATTTAGAAGTCAGGTTTATTGAATATGACTCTGTAACCAACATTGTCATCGTATTTCTGTCCTGTTTTATTTCCTCTTGGTTGGTTTTAGGCTGAAAATAAACTGAACTCAGCCTTTTAGGATTGCACCTTCTATCTGTGCAGATCCTGGGAAAGAACTCCTGTTCCTGTTGGCACAATGGCCCTGCAGTGAAATGGTGAATCAATGTGCAACACTCAGGTCCACAGGGAGGAAGCAGCAGGGCTGGAACAGAGCTGGTGCTCCTGAAAGCCAGGATCCATGTGGGACTGGAACAGAGCTGGTGCTCCTGAAAGCCAGGATCCATGTGGGACTGGAACAGAGCTGGTGCTCCTGAAATCCAGGATTCGTGTGGGGCTGGAACAGAGCTGGTGCTCCTGAAATCCAGGATTCATGTGGGGCTGGAACAGAGCTGGTGCTCCTGAAATCCAGGATTCATGTGGGGCTGGAACAGAGCTGGTGCTCCTGAAAGCCAGGATTCGTGTGGGGCTGGAACAGAGCTGGTGCTCCTGAAAGCCAGGATCCATCCAGAGCTTCCTGTGCCACTGGGGACGAGGACACAGCAACCCTGAGGAGCAGCTGAGCTCCTCTGGGCTCTCCACATGCCAGAAGGTTCCTCCCAAGGCTGGTGGAGGGCAACCTGCAGGTGTCATGAGCTGTGACCCCCTGGCAGCCCTGGGGTCGTCTCTGGCTGGACATCGTGGTGGCTCCCATGTCCCTCTGGGTCTCCTCGAGCTGCCCTCCCTTCCACTGCAAACACTAAAAACCAGCCTCTTGTGTGGGGCTCTGCAAGGAAATGTTTTCAGACTGCCTGAGGAGAGGGAGAGAAAGCTAGCTGGATGGCAAATAATTAGAATAATTATTTGAAAATCAATAACTGTCTGAAACAGCAATCAATTAACCTGGAGACATTTCAAAATGAGATCTATACTGACTGGGCAACTGAAGCCCAAATAATGACTTGGAATTTGCCCTGGATAACCTTAAATTATCTTTTGCCTTAGGTCCACAGCAGCCCCCCTGAATCCCCCTGATCCCTGAGGTGGCCAGCTCTGGGAGGAAGGGAGCTTCCTCTTCCTCAGGGCTGTCCCAGGTCTGTCACTGCACACAAGGGACTGGAGACACCCCTGCGTGGAGAGAAGCATTTATTGCAGGGCAAGGATTCGCCTCCTTGTTCAATGGAAGAAACCCTGGAAAGAGATTTTAGGGCATCTGTCTTTGAAGCCCCAAAACAGGGGCAGGCTGGATCGTGTTTACTGCAAAACAGAGTTGTTTGGGGGGCTCCTGGAGGCAGATCACTTCCCACAGAGCCCTGGAGAAGCATCTGGTTTATTTTTGAACTGTAGCAGCTTTCTAGGAAGGGATGAATATCACTGGGGGCTGTTTTCTCAGATTTAAAAAAAAAAAAAAAAAATTAAAGATTACACAAGTGTGACTTTCTGTGGACTGCCTGCGTGAAAAGTGCAAGCCCAGCCTTTAAAATGTTCAGCAAAGCCTTTTCCAGAGCTCTCCCCTGTACCTGCCTGGGCACCAAAAGCAGCGAAAAGGCAGAAGCAGCCTCAGGCAGGGGCGGTGCTGGGCTGTCCCTTGTGCTGTCCCTTGTGCTGTCCCTTGTGCTGCCCCAGCTCCTTTTCCTCTGTGCTCGGTGCCTCGGGAGCTCTGCCCGGGGGAAGGGGAGGTGGTGCTCGGGCTCAGCAGCAGGCACAGCTCCGTGCTCGTGTGACACCCTCCAGCCTGGTCCCTCTGCCCTCCGGTGCAGGCGATCCCCGCTCCTGCCTCCTGCCGGGTGCCCGAAGCGCTTTAGGATCAGGCGCTGGGAATTTAAAGCAGAGAAGAGGGAGGAGGAGCAGGTAGGTGCTGACTGCTCTGCCTCCCACTGCCAGGAGCCCCCGTGCTCCTCATCCCTTCCACATCCAGCTGGGCCTTTTCTTTTTCATTTGACTCCAGCGAAGAAAACACCAAAAGGAATATTACAGAGAATATAATGGCCCCTCTAATCCAGCAAGCTAAATAAAATGAAGAGTTTTAACCCCTTTTTGTTGTGTGGGTAGTCTCTGGTTAGTCCCTCAGCATGTCCTCACGGTGTGAGTTATGGTGCAATAATTCACACTGAGCTGCACGGACAGCCCTCAGCTCCCAGCCTTGTGCCTGACACTGCTCCAGGCATGAATTATTGTCCTATAATTCACACCTTGTCATATCTTATTGCCGGAACATCCCCGAGATGACAAAGCTGGAGTCATTAAGAAGAAATTCAGTCAAAACTTGGCGAAGGCTGTTGATGGCAGGAAGGACCACGTACTTAGGGCTGATGAGGAGCAGCTGAGGGAGCTGGGGGGGCTCAGCCTGGAGAAAAGGAGGCTTGGGAGAACTTCTGGCTCTCCACAATGCCCTGACAGGACAGGGCAGCCTTGAGCTGCCTTTTCCAACACGACTCTCAAAGGAGCAGGATATTCCTTGGACGTCACTGCCTTCCTTGGGAGCGCAGAGGGATGTTTAGTGGGACAGGCTCCAGACTGTGCTGAGGCCTAAATCTCACCTGGTTTCATCTTAAACCCAGAGGAGCAGTGACTGTGCCAAGCTGCTGGCACTAAGCTCGAGGGGGAGAACTCTGCACACAGCACAGGTCCAAATCCACCAGCTTGCCCAGGTTCTCCTTTCTCAGGACACTGATGCTGCCCTGAGTTAAAAGAGCAGCTGGAGAAGGTCAGGACAGCCTGTCCAGGTTGGCATCCAGGCACAGGGCAGGAGCAGGGAGGTGTTTGAACAAGTGTATCACAAATTACATGGCAAAAGCAGCAGCCAGTTGGCTGAGTCCCCCAGGGAGGCCACTTTGGACTTGCCCAGTGAAGGTATCAGCAAAACACCTCGGGCAGTGGGGATGGCTCTGCTCAGGATGTCCCAGGGGGTGACACCCTGCACCACAGTGACCCTCTGAGCCATCTCTGTGCCAACTGTTGGTGCAGCAGAAGGCAGCGAGCTCAGATGGAGCCGCATCCCAGGGAAGTCTGCAGCCCCACCAGCTGGCACCGTGCTGCATCCAGCTGGCTCCCAGGCTGCATCCAGCTGGCAGAGGCAAGAGCACAGAGCCCTGGAAAGGTGATGCCAGACAGGGAAACCCAGGCCCCCTGTCACCCTGGCAGCTCTGGCAGTGTTTGTGCTGGCACACGGATCCAGCTCAGAGCATTCCGGGTGGATGCAGCACCTCCAAGGCATCAGTGCTCCAGGGCAGGCAGCTGGGAGTAAACAGGCATTACCAATAGTTATAACTAATAACCACCTAAACCAGCTTGTTCTTTAGTAGGTGAGTCTTTCCTGCATTATTGTGATAACCACAGTCACTCTGTGCATTCCTGCAGAGTCACTCACCCAGAAGGGACCATAGGACAGCCTGCAGCTGTCCTGCTGCTTCTGTCACCCCAGTGCTGCCAAATCTGGTGGCAAAATACCATAAACTGCCACGAAACTGAGTGTTGGGGGGTGTGTGTGAAGTCCAGAAATCTTCCAGGACAGTTCCCTGTCCCAGCCCTGGCTTGGACCTCCACGCTTGCCTCAGGTGTGAGATGTGGCAGAGACAGGAGCAAAGAGCTTGGAGCAAGTGAAACGAGCCCAGCCCAACAACCTCAAGTGCAGCATGCAGTCAGCTGAGTTTTCTGACCACAAGGTGCAATTTAGTTTGTTCAAATCCCCTCTGGGATGTTCTCTGGGCTTGTCACTGCAGGAAAACAGCCTCTTTCCTCCCAGATCGTTGACGTAGCTTATTACTGAATACTCGTCTGTTTGCAGATGTTCTATATTTTCCTGACATGAAGTTTCTTAACATCCCTTTTAAATTGTCTTTATGCTCACAATGTTGATGCATAATCTCTTTTTTCCTTGAGAAGTTCCTGTAAGTGCCTCGTGCAGTGATGAGATGAAAGCTTTCTTTGTGTTCCTGCCAATCCAGTTTGTATGGCTCTGTTTGTCACCTGCAGATAAAAGCTCAGGGATGTTGTTTAGAGCCAGGCTATGAAGCAGAGACTCAACTGGAGGCAAGGACAGGAGGAGAATATTAGCAAAGCAACCACCTAATTCTTGACAATGCCAGCACCAGCCATTGTGAAGCTTTGCCCAAACAGGAATCCCTTCCTAAAGCCTCTTAGGGTGCTTACAGGAGTACATTTGACTTCAAAGAGGTTACACACAAGGCCAGCTCAGCTGTCGGGAGGGAACTCATTAAGCTGCAGTCATTTGGCAGGTCTATGTTTACTTCTGCTGGAGCATCACATTTTGTGAACCATTTTTTTCCAACCCAGAAGGTTTTGAACCACGTTGAGCTGATGAAACCCAGTCACACAAACCATTGCGTGGCACAAAACCACCACTCGGAGTGATGAAAGTCTGTGAACAGATCCTTTCATTAAACAGGGCACCAAGTTTCCTTTGGTTTTAGCCAATTAGAAACTGGTTTGAACTGAAGCAAAGTTGTGCCTTTTTGTGACAGGCTCAGCTGTGTGGGCACACCAGTGTTGGTTTACATCCCAAGTCACCTATGAGGGGGGCAGCTGGAGCTTTGTTCCCTTGGGGGCTCCTCTGAACCCCTCTCCACCTCCACACACCACAGCCCATTGCTGGAAGCTGCTCTGAATCCCTCCCTGCTTTCTTCCCTCTCACCTTTGGGGTTGCTGTGTTTTTACCTGGTTTTCTGGGAGAATGCTTAACTTGCATCCAGGCACAACCTCCAATCTTTAAATCCTATGGACTATTCCAAGATGTGTGAGTTCACTGATGGCACAGGGGTAGGAATATGGAACTGGAAGGAACCTGCTCCACCTGGGCCTGTAAAGGTTCGTTTGTCTGCTCAACAGTTTCTTTTCTTCTCCTGATGGATCACCTTGGTGGCCACCAAACACTGTCACAAGGCTCAGCCCACATTTGCCCTCCCTGCTCTCCATCTCTGCCCCATTCCTGCTCCGCTGGGTTGGGTGGGATGCAGAGTCAGGATTGAGGAGCTGTTTGCATGGGGTGAAGAGTCACAGAACCAGAGGCACAGAACCAGAGTCACTGAGCTGGAAAGGACCTCCAATGTAGGGGTTTGGGGGCTTTTCCAAGGTAGGAAAATAGTGTGATTTTCCTCTTCTCTCCCAATGCAAATGTGGCCAGATTGATTTCCCTCCAACTTTCCATAGAGCAGATTCATTCCAAGAGGAGAATTTTGGGAAAAGGTACAAGTTTGTGAAGACAGAGTGTTCTCGTGGAGGCTGAAATAGTCACTTTAGCTGGAACATTCGTGGCACATGGCCACAAAGGCAGGGTTTGAAATTGGGGTGGGGAATATCTCTGGGTGGAATCCCAGAGGAAGGAGGATGGCAGTCGAGGCAGGGGATTCATGGGCAGATCAGTTTGGGATAATGCAGCACGGGGTGGAGACCTCACAGCATGGTGACAAACAGGATGGTGAGGGAGGGCTGGAGGGGAAGAGCCAAGGCTCCAGCAAGGCTCCACACTGGGTGTTTGTCCTGGGTTTGTGTCCACTGCAAGCCCAAGTGGTGCAGTCTGGACTCCAGTGTGGGAGCAGTGATGTCCCCACGCCCCAGTAATGAACACAGAAGTGATAACTCAGGGTAGAGGCAGACCCAGGTTTGCTCCAGGTGCTGGGGTGGATGATGCTCATGGGTTGGCTGATGTTGTTCCAGATCTCCTGGGGAGGGTCTGACATTTTTATTTTCTTTGACCTTTCTGCAGCAAGGTCAATAAAGAACCATTGCAAATCAATTTAAACAATGGTGCAGGAGCAGATAACTCTGAACTCCCAAATATTTAAAATAGCTGCCACATCCATAGTGAAGAACAGGCTGAGTTACTCAGCTCATGTCAGCTGCTGGAACTGCCCCCGCATGGAAATGTGCTCTTTGCAATCGTTTGTGCTGAGAACTTGGTGAGATTAATATAGGTCAGCTCTGCCTCGTTTCAGTTTTCTTTTGAATTACCTGAATATCTGTTTGTTTACAGCTGTCTGAGTATTTGAATGCAGTCACTCGGTGTCTCTGCAAACACCACAGGGTTGGACACTGCACTGACAGACCAACAGCTGAGAGCAGAACTGAGAGGGGACCCCAGGCATGGGATGCCCAAGCTGTGAGGAAGCTGTGGCTGGCAAGCAGGAGATATTCCAGTTCCCAAAGGTCTGGGCAGCAGAGCATCTCTGGAGGTGGCAGGAAGGTGCCTGATTGCTGCTTGTTTAGCCCCAAAATTTGTGTAGGCAGGAGAGGCTGTGGTTTGGGCTGGAAGGGACCTTAAAGTGACCTTAAATCTTATCTTTTTCCATCCCCCTGCCATGGATCCACTATTCCAATTTGCTCCAAGCCCTGTCCAGCCTGGCCTTGGACACTTTCGGGGATCCAGCCACAGCTTCTGTGGGCACCCTGTGGAGCAGTACTGGCTGGACACCACATCCCATCTCCTTCCTGCTGGGAGCACAGAGCTGCCCAGGACCTCAGCCATGTCACTCAGCAGCTCAGGATGCTGCTCGAGGCCCCTCTCTGCATGCCCCTGGCTGTGTGTGGGCAGGAGCTGAGGGCTGAGGGAGAAGAGCACACTCTCCACGGTGCCGGGGCAGATCCAGCAGGTTTGCTGCAGGTAACCTGGTTTTTGGGACTTCCCAATGCGTGCTGGGGTTTTCCAGCAGGGTGGGGTTCACTTCTGCTGCTAAATTGTTCCCCCAAGGCAGAGGGTGCGTGTGAAACCCTGGAGATTTCAGGCTGTCAGACGTTCAAGTTCTCCCGTGGGGGGATGATGTGCTCAGCCTGAGCTGGCCCAAATTTTGGGCTGTACCTGTGCACAGAAGGATCAGCCTGGGGCCTGTCTGCCACAAACCCTCTGTGCCTTCAGTCTGGACAAGCTGAGGCTGTTCCCAGGCTGGTTTTGAGCTCCAGCTCCCTGTGCTGAGGCACATTTGGATCATGGCCACGGGTGAGGAGTGTGATGGAAGGTCATTGTCCTCACTGGCATGATCAGCTGGGACCAGAGCATGGGACATCATTCATGGGGTTCAGCCCTGCCCTTGGGCGGTGGGGTCCTGGAATGTGGGCTGAGTTTTGGGTTTGGGCTGCTGGAGGGACCTGCTGGAGCACAGGAACTGCCTTTTTTGGCTTTCAGCCTACCACAGGGGACAACCCCAGGCTTCCCTGCCCTCCTCGAGGGTGGTTCTCTGGTCACAGAAGCATCAGGTCTGACCTCCCACACCATGAGCCTGCTCTGAGGGGATGAACTCACAATTTTCTGTGTGTTTCACTGGGCTGGGTTGTTCCCACCCTGCAAGAAGGAGCACAAGCCTCAGCCCTTTCTGTCCCGGGAAATACAGACAGGACTGTGAAATGTGGAAGACTTGGACTGGGAAGTTCTGCCAGTCTGAATAAAACTGGATTTCAGGTATCAGGCCTTATCATCTGGATTTGCATCTGGCAATTCCAGGAGCCACTGCCAAGCAGCCAGAGCTCTGCAGATCCACCCAGGTGGGCCTGCTCCTTCTCCTGCTCGAGTTTCCTCCAGGGAGGCTCCGTGCACTGTATCCATGCTCTGCCCATCAGATAAGGGCATGAGGTACTCAGCTAATGCAAATGTACAGTAAATCAATAACACACCACTGCTAATACACCTCAATTAAAGCACAACAGGCTGCAGCTCCTCTGCAATCGCAGGGAAGGAGAACTGGCTGATGTGGCATCAGGAGAAGGTGGCTCGGAGATTTGGGGATCAAAGAAAACCTGTCCTAGGAGTGGACAGGGGAGTGGGAGGAATCTGAGTGAGGAATGGTGGAATTCCAAGGGAAAGGCAGGGGCTGGAGCACAGCACGAGCTGTAGAAAGCACAAACATCCCTTGGGATGATGGGGTGGGAGAACATTGGGGAAAGTGGTGCCTGTGGAAGGGAGCTGAGATGGGTGGTGACTCTCAGCTGCTGCAGCTGAGACCTGGAGGGACTTAACAAATCTCCCTTCACAAGGTTCCAGTAAAACAAACGGTGAATGAAACACTCCCAATCCAACACTGAAGGGAAGTGAGGAGCTGAAGGGATGGATTGGAGCACATGGCCCAAGGCTCTGCATCCCCCAGGGCTGGGGCAGGGCAGGGCTGTGCCCTGTGGACAGTGTGACCCTGCTGCTGGCCCAGGGCCCCTGCAGGCCAGGGGGTCCCTGCTGGGATGGGAGCTCCTTGCCCTTCCCACAGCCCTGCCCTCAGCCACACACAGACCCAGCCACCACCAGCACAGCCCCATTTTGGGAGGTTTGCACATTGTCCCAAAGTGAAGAGCCTCAGGGTGAGCTGCTTGTCTGCCTGCTTTGACCCAGCCCTCCTGGTGATGCCACAGCACAGAACACTGCTCAGATCTGTTAATTGAAATTTAATTGAAACTGGTTGACTGGGAGCTCTCCAAGGGCTTAAGGACTGGAGGAATGAGAGTCCACCGAGGAGAGCTCTGCACTGCAAGGCAGCAATCCAGGCTCACCAGGGCCTGGGCTTGGGTTTAAAATAGCTACCAGTTCTCTGAAAGCAGGCACGGCAAGGATGTTTGTGGGTTGTACTTCTCTTGGAAGAGAAACAAGCAATGGACAGCGACAGGATTTGAAGAGGAGAGAGAGGAGTTGTCTGGATTTTTCCTCTGCTTTGGAGGGAACCATGAGAGAGCAAAGTGCTAGCTGGGTGAGAAACCAGGAGTCAGAGCTGTGGAATGGACTTAAAGCAGGGAGAGAGAGGATGGGAAGGCAGAAATGGATTTGCTGGGTGATGCAGTTCCAGGAAAGGTGGAAACAAACTGGGACTGCAGCCCAAAGAGACACGAGAGCACAGTGACCATTCATTTAGGGAGTCAGTTCCACCAGAAGTACCCAACTATTGGGGAATTTTTGGGAACTCTTGCTGGTCCAGACTGGCAGCATTGGAACCATCAGACCTGAGGCTGATGAGGAGCTCTCTGTGGTTCTCTGTGGGCTGTGGATTCAGCCTTGGAGGTGATGTCTCACCATGCAGCCCTGGCTCCCTCCCTCCCTGTCAGCATCTCCCCTTCCCCCGTGTGGGACTCATTTCCCAGCACATCTCGGAGCTCTGGGGATCGCTGGCAGATTACAGCTGGCTCAGTGCACAGGGAAGGATACCTGCAACTGATACCTCACCCTGACATGGCTGAGCCACTGAAGTCCCCTTGTCCCTGGCTGAAATGCTTCCCCCTGTTCCACACACTGCATGAAATCCCAAGTAAATAACTCAACGGAGCAGGATTACTCTGAAATTTGTTTCCATCCTCTCACTGTGATTTGGTTGTCTGTGGGCATTAACTCCACAATGTAATAAGCAAAGCCTCTGAAATACCTTCGTGAGAATTAGGGTTCTATAAATTAACTGATTACTGATAAAGCCTAATTATAAATTAGGTCTTATTATCAGAAGCTTCTGAACGAGTCTGGATGAATTAAAGCTGTAGGAGCAGGAATATTTCAGTTAACTCTGTGAACTCTGATAAAGGTCTGAAGAGGGGCTGAGCTCTGCCCTGCTGCCAGGGAGCTTCTACAAAAGCCCAGCCTGACACAGCTCCTGCCTCCGTGAGTCTGTTCTTTGCCTCCTTCCCTTTGCCCAAGGAGCGAGGAGATCCCCAGGGAGGAGATCACTTCTCACCCGGTTCAGTAACACCCTGAGGTCCCACTGCTGCGAGCAGAGGTGCTCCAGGGATGAAGCCTGGGAGGCAGTGGGTTGGAGGGCTCAGAAATAGCTTTGCTCTCACTTTCCATGGAAAAAAATCCTAATTCTCTGATCCTTATCCTGCAGATCTTCACTGTGACCTCAGTGCACTGTGCACACAAACACCTGTCCAAGACTCATCCCCCATTCCAGCTCCTCTGCCCATGGAAGAACTTGAAATCCATGAGTTACATCTTCTGGGCTGATAAAAAAGGCTGAGTGGCTATTTTGGATTATAATGCTGTTTCCCAGCCTTTGAATGATTCTCATTCTCTCCCACCTGTCCAACATGCCAGAAAAATTTTGATAGAGGAATAGGAATCATTCCCAAGAGGAAATGATTCCCAGTTGTGGGATGACCATGTTGCAAGATCCATGGCTCTGGGAACAATCCACTTTTCCCACTCTACTTTTCCCACTCCAGAGTGGTGGTTCTCTAAAGGAAAAGGAATTCTGGCTGTGAGTCGAGGTAGAATCACACATCTGAGAGGAGCTCAGCTTCAGCACTGCCCTGATTTGCTGTGCAGTCGAGCACCTGAGCAATGATCCCAGGGGGAATCCTACAAGAGGTGATGGTCTCCTCCTAGGAAAAAGGATAAAGAGTCTGTGATCCAGACTCTTCCCAGTGCAGTTTGTGGTGTCCTGGGCAGATTTGTTGCCTGAGGGAGGGTCCCAGCTTTGGTGGCTCATGTCCTTCAGCAGGAAGCAGAAGATTTTGTGTGTCCTGGTGTCCCTGTGGAGAGCAGGGCATTGCTTTGTCCCCATGGCCACCACTCACCCACACCTCCCCACGGCTCTGCTGGAGCTCCCAGGTGGCACCCACCACCCATCACCTCCCACTCCTGATGCTGTGGCAGGACCCAATCCAGCAGTGCAGGAAAATGTGCAATTCCCTTGGGAAGGGCACGTTCCCAAGCAGGTAATCTCTGGATACCAGCTGGCGAGCAGGAGCCAACAGCTGTGAGAAAGAACATGGAGAAAATAACACCCATCTGCTCTTCCAGCATGGAAAAATCATCCTTTGGCTTTTTAAGGAGAAGATCCATGGAAAGCTATTTTCATTCCTCCACAGCACAGCACACAGATGGAATGGGATTGTTTTCATCATGGCAAGGATTTGCTTCTTCTATTTGCCAGTGCAACCAAACATTTAATTACAAAAGCTCCTGAAATTAAGTAGATGCAAAAATTAAGATGAATATGCTCATTTTTGCCAATCCCGTGGAATGCTTTTCCTCTGAAAGACTCATTCCATTACAACACACTGTCGCCGAAAGTTAACGCTCACATAATGACCTTAAAACCTGCTTCGAATGCAGAAACAGGTCATTGCTGCTCAGTCTCTTATGAAAAGTTATAAAGCCCTAAAAATTGAGTCTGCAATGGAAACACTGTAATTATAGAGCACAACATGTGACACCAGCACTCTGCGCTCAGTGTAAAGCGTCTTCGATTACAGAGCACTTACAGGATACTCAGCTGCCTCAAGGTCACCCAGGCAGATTATTTTCCTTCCTTCCTTATTTTCCTCTGCTCTGGAACATTGGACTTCCCATGGAAGTGTCCAAGGCCAGGTTGGACAGGGCTGGGAGCAGCCTGGGACAGTGGGAGGTGTCCCTGCCATGGCAGGGGTGGATGAGATGAGCTTTAATGTCCCTTCCAGCCCAAACCAGTCTGGGATTCTGGGATTTGTAGGAACAGAAATTCCTACTTAGGAGGATTCAGGTGGCTGCTGAACTGGTCCAGTTCAATCAATTCAGCCACGGCAAAGGCATTTTTAGTGTGGTTGCAGAGACCTGATTCAAATGGGCCTGAGCTTCTTCCTGCTTATCTCGGGCAAGCTGACAGAGGCCTGGCTGACAGGGAAAAGAGAGAACTGCTCCTCTATCAGGTGGAGCCTTAAATGGGCACGAGTCCAAGCACAGGGAAACCCCAAATGGGGAATTCTCCTCCCACTCCATGGAGAGCAGAACAGAGCAGCCAAGGACATCTCCTGTGCTGAAGCCCTTGCTTTGAAAGTCCCGTGTTAAATAATGAATTTCCTGGCAGCAGTATCTCAGAAAGGCTTAGCATGAGGGTGCCAAAGAAGTGACCTTGTGTGATAAAGCAGCTGGAAAATGCCACAAGAATTAGATCAATCAGTCTCCTTAATTTGCTGCTGAAGAATACAACCTTTCCAGCAGGATGGAGAGGGTACCAGGCCACCTCTTTTCACCTGGATCTTCAGCTGACACCTTCCCGTGTCACCCCTCATTCTGCCGTGTTATTCTGCAGTGATTTGGATCCATCCTGTGTGGAATCACCATTTCCTCCCACAGCCCAACTCCTGGCCTGAGGAGGAAGGCCTGTGTTGTGCTCCAATCCACCAGAGTACATTTACATGCCAGAAATCTGTTCCATTTCCCCCATATTTGCAGTAAAATAAAGCTGGATCTTGGCACCTGGGCTGCCAGGTATCAGAGCTCCTTAGTGCTGTCACTGTAGGGAAACACAACCCCAACCATGCACCATTAGCACTACAAAGTGACACAACTGTAGCTGTAGCTGTGCTAATGCTCTGCACTCTATGATAATTACAAATGCTTTTCATACAGACACTTCTTTTTTCAAGAGAGAGAGAGACAGAGAAGCCTGAACAGAGAAGGGGCTGGCAGCACTACACAAAAACCTTCTGCTCCAGGGGCTGAGAATCAGGAATCCCAGACTGGTTTGGGAGGGAAGGGACCTTAAAGCTCATCCCATCCCACCCCCTGCCATGAGCAGGGACATCTGCTGCTGCCCCAGGTTGCTCCAAGCCCCATCCAGCCTGGTCTGTTATAATATTGAATAAAACCAGCAAAACATTTCACAGTTTCAGCCCCACCACCTGCACATGAGCCTGTGTGACCCTCACTGTGTCACACACTCAGCTGTGTCAGCCGTGGTTTGTAAATAAGGAGTTAATAAAATATACAGAGAAAGTCTCCAGTTGGCTGCTCTCCTTTGCAGACACCCAAATCAAATGTGCATTTGAATGGCAAAATGGCACTTGGAGGGCACAAGTGGGCACTGAGGCCCTCAGTGCCAGTGCTTGGCAAGGTGTGCAGATGTATTTTTGTCCTGTCCTTTAGTATGGCAGGGTAATATTAAGCAACATCTATTAGATCCAAACATTTTAACATCATATTTCAGCATCCCAAAACAAGGCTGAGGAGATTTCTTATACTCTGATGTGAACTTTTAATCCTTGTTGATGTTCAGGCTGGGGTAACATCAGTTATTTCTGAATGAGCCTGGCATGGTCCTGTGCAAAGCAAGGCTCTACCACAGACTGAACACCTAGAAAATCAACAAATGTTGGTCCATGAGGTTTCATAGCAATTAAATGCTGTCAAGCAATTCTGATTTCCCTTTGTGCTGGAGCTGGCAGTGGGTTTGGGAAGCAGCAGATGTTTGCAATGCCCCTGACCAGGCAGCAAATTGAGTGACTGGGATCACAGGTATGGATGTGAAGCCAAGTGAAGCTGATCCATCCAAAGGCAAAAAGGACCTCCTGGAAAACACCGGGGCCTAAAATGGATTAAACACCACTGTGAGCAAGTGAATAAATGTGAGCTGCCAGTGCACCAAGAGTTAATGCTCTGTCAACACAGGGATGGGCAGGGGAAGATTTCTTTCCTCCACATGGAAATGCTCACATCAAGCCTGGATTAGGAGATGCCAGCCTGATGTCTGAGCTTGTGAAAGGGAACAGGAACAGGAGAAGGCTCAGAAAAGTGCTGCAAAAATAATACGAGGTCAGGAGAAATTGCCCTAAAGTGAATGATTTTGAAAAGCACAATCTGTTTAGATTGTGGAAGGGAAGAGTGAGAGGTGGCTTGAGTAGCCTGTAAGTAACCTGCACAGGGAGAAAACACCAGGTGCTAAAGGGCTCTTTGATGTAATGGAGAAAGACATAATAAGAACTAATGGCTGGGAGCTGAAGCTGGAGAAATTCAGACTGAATAACCCCCAAGATTTTAACAATTGAGGTGATGCAACACTGGCACAAAGTCCTGAGGGAAGTGAGTTTTCATAGTCGTGGAAATAGTTTACAGTACTGTGTTAATTGTTCTGTTGGCTAATTGCTGCTCGTTCTGTTAATTAATTGTTAATTGTAAGTTACGAGGAATTTCTATGTAACGTCATTGTTAACAAAGGAAAGTTCTAGAACCAAGGTGGGGTTTGTCAATCTTAGTTACTCAGCATAAAGGGATAAACGTTTACAGACTGGACCAAGATCAGCGAATCACTCGACGTGGGAGGATCACCCCATAGACAAGAGCCAATACCTCACAAATTACATCTTCACGAGCCAAGCAGGTTGCCAACGTTGGGAGGACCTTGGAGGGAGGGAGGTACCCACAAAATGCAGGGTCCCAGCGAGGACACTGCTCTGTTCCCCACACACAAATGTGGACAAAGCCCCCAGCGCGTGTTCCCTTTCTCCAGTGGCCAGGCAAACCTGCCACAGGGACCCTTAATTGTCCCACTTAACTATTTCAATAAATCACCAAAGGAACCATTGGCTGCAGCTGTTCCCTTCACTGTGTCATGCCCCGTGGGCAGGGACAGCCCCACGATGGTGATGGAGCCAGCAAGGGTTCAGCAGAGTTATCCATGTGCGAGGCCCTGGCAGTGTTATCCATGTGTGTAAAGCTTCGGCAGCGTTATCCCTTGGAGGGATATAGCTTGGAGAAGAGAAGGCTCAGGGGAGACCTCATCGCTCTCTACAGCTCCCTGAGAGGAGGCTGGAGGCAGGTGGGGTTGGTCTCTTCTCCCAGCAGTGAGACAAGAGGGCCTCAAGCTGTGCCAGGGGAGGTTTAGGTTGGATATTAGAAAGAAGTTCTTTACAGAGAGGTTAATCCACCACTGGAATGGCTGCCCAGGGAAGTGGTGGATTCTCCATCCCTGGAGGTTTTTAAGACAAGGCTGAACGTGGAACTTAGTGCCATGGTCTAGCAACTGTGGTGGGAGTGGATCAAGGGTTGGAGTTGATGATTTCAGAGGTCCTTTCCAACCTGTCTGATTCTATGATTCTATGATCCCTGTGCGAGGCCCTGGCAGCATTATCCATGTGTAAAGCCTCAGCAGAGTTATCCATGTGAGGCCTCACCAGTGTTATCTGTGTGTAAAGCCCCAGCAGTGTTATCTGTGTGTAAATCCTCAGCAGTGTTATCTGTGTGTAAATCCTCAACAGTGTTACCCACGTGTAAATCCTTAGCAGTGTTATCTGTGTGTAAATCCTCAGCAGCGTTACCCACATGTAAATCCTCAGCAGTATTACAACCCTGTGTAAAGCCCCAGCAGTGTTACCTGTGTGTAAAGCCCCAGCAGTGTTATCTGTGTGTAAATCCTCAGCAGCGTTAGTTTGTCCCTCAGGGGCCGAAAACACAAAAATTAAAGCAGACTTCAGTTCCCCCCACGGTGATTGGTTGTTGCATTACAGGCCTCGGTTAGGGCCATTACAACAAAAGAGACTTCATTTTCAGAATCATCAGAAGGTAAAGATCTTTATTTCACACAAAGGCAAAGAGATTTCTAAAGAGTGATTCTTAGGGACTCTGCTTCTCAGACGTGAATGCTTCTTGCCATGTCGTGAACAGTGTAAAGAACAGTTATCATTGACTAATTACAAAACAACAAGTCAAAAATAACAAAGTGCGCCAAACTGTAAAATATAGTTTGCAACAACACAAAATAGTTTACTAATATATGAGTATATGTTTACTAGATATTAGATATATATTTACTAATATATATCTAATATAGATATACAAATATCTACTAGTTCCCAGCTTCGGCTGTGAGAAACAGTTACCTTCTCACAGCCAAAACTGAGAACTAAAAATTTCCCTCTGACTAAACTTGTCACCATCCACAACTGGTGACTGCTCCAAAGGGCTGAGGGGCTGAGACTCCATTTTCAGGCAGCGAAAGTTCTGCTGCTTCCGAGGGCAGGGAAGAGGAGAAGCAGCCTTTGATTTAGAGTGGAGCAGTCCAGGAGCCCTGGTTCAAGGGGAACCATCAAAACCCATCCCCACAGAAGAGTGACCGGAATAGACTGAAGTTCAATACTCGACAGGAGAGGGGAGGGGGGAAAAAGCAGAAAGCACTCTGATAAAGTTTAAAGGGAAACTACAAAAAAAAAATAAAAAGAGGAGACTAGTTAAAAGGGAATTGAAAGGGAATGGCTAGAAGGGTAAAATGATTGAAAGTGCTTGGGATACTTTTGAAATAAACTGTATTAGAAGCTCTGGAACATTATTAGAAAACTTTAAATGGGCAAAAGTCATTCTGGCCATGGTTATAAAGCAGCATAAAAGAAGCAACTCGAACTCAAAGGATAACTCTGGCAAGTTAATGTAAACCCATATTAACAAGGGCCAAAATTGTGCTTGAGGAAGAACTTGCTAAAGTCTATTAAAAGTAATGATAACCTTTTTTTTTTCAAGCACTAGAAGGTAACTCTGTGCCGTGGTACAGCTCATGGAAGATCAGGATTCAGTGGGAGAACTGTGAAAGGGCACGGCAGGAAATTTAAATAAACAGAGGAATTTAGTCATGCTCCCACATGGGGAATTTTCATTACCAGGGATAAGTATGAGGAACTGTTTTATATTTTAGGCTTGAAATTAAAATTGAATAATAAAAATTCATCAAGACCAGATGGTATTTTCCAAAGAGCGGCGAAGGAATGAAAAAATGAAATTCCCATCTATTAACTGTACTGGGAAATTTGTCACTTCACCTATGCATGAGAAATTAGAAGGTTGAGAATTTCTTGCCAATTTATTAAAAGGAATTGAAGGAGAAATACAGAAAGCTGTGAAATGGGAACTCTGATTTTTTACAAGGAAATCTGGGAGACACCATAATAAAGAGCAGAATCAGCAGGGACAAGGCAGAACAAGCTGTTGTCTCATCCAAAATTGACCAAGAGACCAACTCTACATCCTGGAGGGAAGAACTGATGTAGCCTTGAGTATTTAGATTTCAAAAAAAGCTTTCAAATAAGGTTTTCCCAGCCACTGGATAAGAATGAAGGACCTTGTATGGTGTATATATATATTTTGGATATTATGCACCTTCCTGACACATCTTCCTATTGAGATTGACACCAAAAAAATTTCTGCAGACTAGAAGAGCTTTAGAGATGGGCAAGAAGGGTAATCAAAGACTCAGAACAGCCTTGGAATAACTTTCATACCTCAGCTTGGGTGGTTGCACAGGGAAAACTTGGTGGACAAAGAGCTACAAAATCCTGAGTGACAGAGGAGTGAGCAGAGAGCTCCAAACACAAACTGCTGCAACCAACATCCCAAATCATCAGGCAAGGAGCTTAAAGCCAGCAAGGGGAACATCCTTTGGATGGACAATGACCCTTCATAACACAGGCGCTAGAGGCCAAAGGGACAAACAGGACAAAAGACTTTATGGGAGAGAAGGATGTTGTGTGAATCACGGTGATGTAGAACAGTGTGCAGAACAAAATGCTTGAGCCACGCTCTGCTGGAAGCAGGAGGATTCCCCAGGGAAAAGCTCATCCTGTTTCTTCTGTGCATCCCACAATGACCATGGGCAGGGACAGGGGATGAGAGGGATGGATCTGGCTCAGGGAGTTCCTTCTTCCATTCTTGTCACATCCTGATGAGAGTTTGGTGACTCTCTCAGTGCATGGATTCTCAGCTGGGTGTTTCACAGAAGCACCAACTGCAGCAGTGGACGGTGGTGGATTAGGATTTCTGACAGCAAAGGGAAAAGTTGATCTTTATTCTGTTCAGAGAACTAAAAATATGATCAGCCTCTTAAAAAAACTGGGACACGTATTTGTCAACAGTTTTTTAGAATGAAAAAATGCACTTTTTAAAATGCATGCTGGTGCCACCTCTGGCCCCGCCCAGCCCCGCTCGGCTGCTCCGGCGCTAAATTGAACCGGATTGTGCTTTTCCCACTTTAGTCATTTAGATAAAAGTAACATTTTGTTTGAGAGCGGCTGCAATTATACCCTGGGGTTTGGGATTAACATAATTAATACTTTCTCAATCTCCAAACGGCTCCCCCCGCCCTCGCTCCTGCCGCAATCAGAGCCTCGGCTCTCGGTGACACTGCAGCCGAGAGTGTTCCCCAAAAAGGTACACGAGTCCTTCTGAGGGAGCCTGGAGTGTGTTTAGGATGGAGCATCTCGGAATGGAAAGGAAAAGAGAGCCGGATCACCCTGCATTAGTGTCTGCAGCACATGAAAAGCCTGTCACTCCACCACCCAGGGAACTAATGAAGATCCCAATTATGCAGCAATAAAATATACATACGCACTACACAGGGCCTTATACATTTTTAATTTTTTTTTTTCCAGAGCCAAATGTAGAGAGAAAATTCTAATTAGTGGTTTTGTCATTTTTAAATAAAAAGGTACGTGGCTGCAGGAAACACTGGCAGTGCATCCCCAGCAGAGCTGTGCAGGCACGGTTTGGGTGTCCAGCCACCATCCCAGCACTGTCCCCATCCCTGCCCTGCCTGCAGCTCCCTGATTCCCTGAGGTCCTGGGAGGAGGAAACCACACCTTTAGCAGTGATCCCACTGATTCCCACACTTTCCACAGCACCCCACATCCAGCCAGGCCATCAGCTCTTGGGTCTCCTCGCTCTGAGGGAGCCCTTCACTGCCTCCATTGATGCCTTTCCCTGGTCTTAAAATCCAAACCAAAACATGGTTGATGGGGAAAAGGGGTTTTTACCTCAGGATTTATTTTAGGATCCT
>VZRF01006268.1:204875-274778 GCA_013396875.1 Vireo altiloquus
CGAGAATGCATCAAACTGGATAAAAGGGTGTGTGAGAGGGGTATAAAAGAAAAAGCAAAAAATCATTCTGGCATCACCATCACCTTGGCATTGCATGGGAAGGTTTTCCCTTTGAGCTCAGGGGGTCTGGGGGGGCTCCAGCCCACCCTGCAAGGTGACAGCAGCACAGCAATAGGTGACAAGCCACCAGCTGCACCCCCCAGAAGGGTTTGCTTCTCCTTCATCATCCCCAAAGCTGGAGGGAGAGCTGGGATGGCTCAGCCCAACTCCAGCCCCAGCAGGGAAGACTCAGAAGAGTGCAGGAGAAGACCAGGACGGAGCAGTGGCAGCAGAACCAGCAGAAATCACAGAACCATGGGAGGGTTTGGGCTGGAAGGGACCCTTAAAGGGCACAGCAGGGACATCTTCAACCTCTGCCTTCTGCCTGGATCAGAGCCCTGGTGATACCAAGGACTGTGAATGGTGTCCTTATCCCAACATCCCTGGGGAGGGTGTTTGGGAGCAGCACAAGTGGAAACTTCTGCCTTTCCTGCCCTGGGTGTCCCAGGAACACTGAGCCCCACACTCATCCTCCCTGAAAAATCCCAGCCCTCCTGCTCCCCTGCTCCTGCTGGTCCCAATCTCTGATGGGATGTGGGTAATGACTCCCATCCTCAGTTTAATTAATTGTTTAATTGGCACCATTCCCTGCCCTTGGGTTTATCTCAGGGACAAGACCCCACCCCAGCCCTGTGACACAGTTCAGCTGCATCCTCATGATCTTCCAGGTGAAATCAGGATTGGTCTTTCCTGTGCTCCCCAGGACATTTAAACCTGGCTGTTGTCCACAGGAACAATATCCCACAGACACTTCCAGCCCTCCCAGCCTTCCAACGCTGCTCCCAACCAGGAAGGTACCAGAGCTACTCAACAAAAACAACTTTAAGAGCTTTTCAACATTAGCTTAGCAATATATCTCCCTTAATTGCATCCAAAGAAATGATAGGCCTATTTGAGAGTCAGTTTCCCAAAAATTTGATATAAAAGCATCCATCTGAAGCAGGAACTCAACTCGGAAAGTTTCTGACAAAATGCTCAAGACCTGGCAAGGTTTTAAGTGATTCAGAGCAATGTTTTAAAACGGAGCTGTCAGGAACCTGAAGCATAAAGCTTCTGTCAGCTCCTCTTGTAATAAAAATAAATGATCATTTGTTGCTTTCTGAATTCCAGTATGCAGATGAGTGAATATATTATGCAATGTCCGATGTCCTAAACTCCATCTTCATTTAAATTTTAAAGTCACCTTAATATGGTGCATAAATACAAGGGTAAAAAAAGAACTCCTGATGGTAGCGAGAAGCTGAAAAGTTCCCAAGCATGCAAAAAGCCAAGAAATTGTTATTTTGGCATTAATCAGCGAGGAGGCTCTGAGCACAGCAGAGCTGTGACAGACACAGGGTCGTTATCACCACGTCGGGGGGCAGGGAGGGAGAGAGGAGAGGAATCCTTCATTGTCCCAGCTACAGAACAACAGCAAGGTGTAGAAGAAAAGCCTTCAGGGTTAAATTCACCCTTGTGTAGCTGAGATGAAGAGGAACCTCAGTCGTGGCTGGGAGGGTGCAGGGTTTTCAGGAATGTCCCAGGGATTCCCAGGGATTGAGGGAACCTGGGGATTGCTGTGCTGAGTTTCCTGCTCTGCTGAGTCCCTGCAGGCAGCAGATGTGGGCTCCTCTCTATTCTCCTCCTGCAGTGATCCAGGTATTTTAAAGCTGCTCGAGCCCTGAGGAGGATGGAATGGCTCAGGCAAAGCAAACCAGGGGCTCTGGTTTCATGTTTTCCCTCTCTAAGTCACAAAGTTCATCTGGAAATCCCAGTGTATACCTGGCTGCCTTCCTAATTACTGTTATCTTAACTACTAGGCCATTTTTAAATTGCAAGCTGAACTGGAATAAAAAGCAAGGAAAGTTTAATTAATTGGTTAATTAATTATTTTTCCTTCTTTTAATAAGGAGATAATATTCACAGAGACAAACAGGGGCACAGATAGATCCCGTGGCTCGTTCACCACCACAGTGCTGCTCCTCATTGCCAGGAGCTGCCCTGGGCTCCTGAGCCCTTGGAATCTGAGACTTTTCTCCAGGTTCCTTCTCCTTGATCCTCCTGCTGCCTGGAGGAACTGCTTCTGAGCTATGAGAGTGCTCCTGAATTGGGTGAGGGGTGTCAGGGAGCCAGCACTGACAGAAAGTTTGGGAGAAAACAACCCCAGGGTAAAAAATAATAACATTTTAGGGGTTTTTTTCTGTTTGTTTTTCAAAATCCTGCTAGCACTCAAGGCTCCTGGTGAAAACATTGAAGTGTTGGGCACAAGGTTGTCTGGGGGTTCTATTAACTCACCCCTTTGCAGAAATTTATGCTCCAGAGCTGCATTTGGGGTGAGGAGCTCCTCAGGAATTCCACCAGCAGGACCTCAGAGCTGTGGCACAAGTGATGGTCAATGAACACTGGGGAGGTTCTGCCCAGCTTGAAAAGCCCCAAACCCCAGATTTTATCAAGGGAGGGGGATGTGGAGCTTCCCTGCAGCCCGCCCAGCTATCCAAAGAGATGTTCAGAAGTCAAAATATATGCAACAGGGATACCCAGAGGCTGAACCTGACAGATTCGGAAATAGAAACATTTGGGGGAGTTTATTTTCCACCCCAGGTGATCCCTCAGCTCCAACTTCTGCACCAATGGGATTTTTCACATGGAGATGGTACAATAAATAATTTGATCACCTTTTCCTGGTGACTCTAAACTGTGAGATGCTCATGATTAGGGGCAAGTGTTCCTTGCAGGATGGCCTGGGACAGGGGTGGACAGCAGGGGAGTATTTCATCAGCAACAACAGAGGAGAAAATCTCCTCTACTCCTCAACACGCTCAAAAATCCCAGCAAAGTGTCCCACCTGGCAGAGTTGGTTTTTCCCTTGTGCCCCTCGTGTGCCCACAGCTGGAACCCAGCAGTGCCACCTCGCTGCTCACCTAGGAGCCAGCTCGAACTATTCCACCTCCACTGATGCCTCTCAGCTCCTTACACCAGCAGCTGAGGAACACAGAGCATCATTAGCCTTTTATCTGGAAATCCACTTGTCTCAGGAACGTACCTGTGCTTTTCCTCTGTTTCTCTGGTGAGAAATTAATGTGTCTGTCAACAAGTGCCCTTCCATTAAACCTGCACTTGTTTATTTTAAAATAAAAGTAAGCTGCCACACTGAGCATAAAAACATGCAACGCTTTATGTGGGAATCTGAAAGAATATTATATTAACATGCACATTTCTTTGCTTCTTTTCTGAATCCCATGAGATCCTCTTCCAGAGAATTTCAGCTGGCAACTGCTTTCTTCTGCATTAATGTGAATCAAACCTTTTCAACTATAAAAGTTTCGTCTTGTAATACACAACCCTTGAGTGAAGTTTGCCTTTAAAATAAACAGCAAAGCAGTTCCTTGGCCCACCATGTCCAGCACCTGCAACTGCACAAGCAGGCAGATCCAGGGAATGTACCTGAGCACAGCATCCTGAGCTGCTGGAGATTCCCAATCCCAGGAGCAGCCCAAAGGAGGGAGGGCACAGGGGAGGATCTCACCCAGCCCAAAGGAGGGAGGGCACAGGGGAGGATCCCAGCCCAAAGGAGGGAGGGCACAGGGGAGGATCTCACCCAGCCCAGCACCTCTTTGCATTCCACTCTGGGCTGTGCTGGCTGTGGGACGAGTCCCAGGCTCTCAGCAAAATCCACCTGTCTGTGGTGCTGCTGTGGGATGGGGAAGGGATCCCAAGTCCATCCCTGTCCTGCATCACTGGGGGGGCACACAGGAGGCTCCAGGCTCTGCTTTCAGCCCCACTGCCCGTGGAGCTGGACTGGGGACATCCCACACCAGGGGTGTAAATCCTGCCCATGATGATGCCTTAAATGGCTCCCTAGAAACAGAGAGCAGACAGGAATAAAGGAATAAAGGAGAGATTGATTGGAAAGGCCTTCAGAGGTCACACTCTGGCCTCCAGAGGCTCCTGCCTCAGTGCATCCCAAAATGGACAATGACAGCTCCTGAGTTCTTCCCACTTTGATAGCAGCATCAATTGCCCAAGCAGAAGCCAGGCAAGGATGGAATTTGCCCAAGCTTGCCCCCCTCTCCCCAAGATGAAGGTTTGCAGTTGTTGGGCCCAGGAGGGTCTGGGTGTCCTTGGAGAGCGAGCTGGAGAGGCTTTGTTATGTCAGTGTGAGCATGAGAGAACAGCACTGAACGAGCTCCAGGGAACTGCAGAGTTCCACTGGGCAGGGCAGGGCTGGGAACAGAGAAAAGTTCAAACCTAAGGCATCAATGAAATTCCCCTCTGATGGTCCTGCAGGAAGAACACTGCAGCTCCTCCCGGGCTCTTGCTGCAAAGGCTGCCCAGGCCTCTACTTTTGGCATTTTCATTTCATATTTTTCTCCACAGAGCAAAAGCTCAAATTTATCCTGATACTCTGCCCTGTCTGTCCAGCCCACAGCCTCCAAAGGCTCCTCCTGTGCAAACCCAGCTCCATTGAAGTTGAAGCAGAGGCCGGCGGGGCCTGGATGGGTCTGCTCGGAGCAGGGAGCACCAGCTCGGCAGGGCAAAGCTGTGCCAGGGCTGCCTGCATGCTCAGACCACCAGGCTGCTGCAATTAAAAGTCCTCTCTGGGATTGGGGCTGACCCTCCCCTTCATCCACGCTCGATGTCAGATGTCAAACTGTCTCCCGGCTCGGGCCTGACGGCAGCCGTGCACTCTGTGGGGACAGCTGGCACTCAGCGTAATTGTTTATGAGGCACAACTCGCCAGCAGCAGCAGCAGAGGCAGCAGCAGCAACAGGCCAAATTGGAGAGAACTAATGGCTAAATATTGGGGAATTATCTGGCTGGAGCAGCATGGCCCAGCCTGGTTAATTAGGAGCTTGCAATGAATATGGAATTGTTGTTAATTTTAACCCACCCTGCCTTTCCCGAGGTGAAACAGGGGGAGTGTCGCTGTTATGTGATTTGGTAAAGGGTGGAAGGGAATGTTTAATAATGGTGGATTTGCTCCTTTATCTTCAGTGCTTCCCCCTTCATGTGGCAGACACAACCCCACTGCAGCGAGGCAGCTGAGCTGAGGGCAGCACACACCTCCAGGATTTGCCCTCAGTGCCTTTCCAGTGCAGAATTCCTTCCATGTGGGGTATTCCAGTGCCTGCCTGTTGCAGGTGGAGCATCTCTGCCCCCCTGCCCCATTCCAGTATCCCCTGGTGCCTGCAGTGCTGCCCCATGGAGCAGGGGCCAGGGCTGGGACAGGGTGAGGATGGTCCAGATCCCAGGGACTGCTGCAAGTGCTGGGGGTGGGCAGGACAGGCAGGGGACATCTCCCCAGGGACCTGGGGCAAGGGGGCTGCACTGGGCTTGAGGGCAGAGGGAGGTCCAGGAGCACTGAGGAGGTTGGGATCCATCAGAGGAGGTGATTTGGGGCAGGGCAGGGGTGTGGTGGCAGGGGATGGGGCTCTGCTCTGGGACCAGATGAAATCACTCTGGATTTTGGACCTCCATTCAAGCTTTCAGCAAGGTCTGGGACACATTTTGGTGAGACAAACCTGCATTCCCTCTATATCAGCACTGATTTGGGCAATCAGGTTTATACCTTGGCCAGTGCTCCCATTCCAGAGTGTCATATCTTGAATTTCTGTGTTCCTAAACTGCACCCAGGCTTCCTGAACTGCAGCTTTGATGTCTCTGAACTGCCTGGGGGACAGTGACTCCAATATCAGAGAGGGGAGTGCTCCAGGGCAGTGCCACCGAGGGTGACGCTGCCTGCTTGCTGTGTTAACACAACCAAAGGACTTCCAAATGCTCAGGAAAATTCTCCAAGTCACTCAGCAAATCCATCCCTCACTGAGCCACCCTTTAGAGAAGTTTGCCTTAAAATAAACACCAAAGCACACTTCACTTTTCTGAGCACCTCCTTTCTATAATCCAGGGGAGCTGGCCTCAGATTTTGGGGAAGGAAGGCTTTTTCTGCACCAATAACCTTTCTTCCTTCATTTAAACCGAAATTTATTCCATATTTCAAAATCTTAATGCTAATGGCTGTAGAACATTTATAGAGACAACAGGAAATTGAGTGTTGCAATGAAAGGCACTTTCCATATTATTTGTGGCAAAATATTTTTAGTGCATTTACTGGAAATTTCAAAACATGTCTGGTAGGACATCACTTGGCTCGTGGATCTGCTCAAGTGAAATAAAGTACTCTGGGTTTATTAATAGCTGTGAAAATTCTTACCAGGCGTTAATAAGTAGGAGAAAAATCTTTTCTTTCTTTTTTTTTTCTTCCCCTCCAAGAAAATAAATGATTATGTCAGAATATAGAGGAATTTAGGAACTAAAAATGCAGAAAGGTCTGGGTGGGGTTTATGGAAACACCTGGGCACGAAATAAACCTTTGCTCCCCCTTGAAGAGCTGGTGCAGTGGTACAGCCACATTTTATACAATTTGTACAACGTTATCTTTCTTCTCAAATATTTAAAATCCCGTGACGCTGTTTGGAAAGCTCACTCAGGGATGTGTCATTTCAGCTTCTCGTCAAGCTGCCACGCATGGATTTGTTAGTACACATTTCACACCAGGCAAGCATTCCTCGTTCACCTGGCACCGCTGAGAGAGGGAGAATTCCTTCCCTCAGAGCAACCCCAGAGAGGCACCATGGGTCAGGAGCCATCCTCTCCTGGTGTTCCATGGACCAGCAACACTGACAGAGGGAAATCACCAGCAACCACCAACTGAGAGGGGAAATAGTGCAGGAAAAGGGGACAGGACACAGCTCAGAGAGGCTGAGGAGCTGCTGATGCCAGGACTGTGGCCAGGCCCCTCGGGCTGTTTGCTCACAGACAGAGGAGATCTCCATCACACACACGAGGGTGGGTTTGGATGGCCCTGGGGAGGGCAGGGGAGAGATCACCTGGGGAATGGAAACCCCCACAAAGAGAAATCAAATGCAGAACATGCACAGAGAGTGGGAAGATGTCGTGAAATGAAATCGAGGGGTGCTGGGGTGGAGCTGGAGGATCTGAACAGGCCCAGGGTGTTCATAGACTCCCAGACTGGATTGGGTTGGAAGGGACCTGAAAGATCATCCAGTGCCACCCTGCCATGGCAGGGACACCTCCCACTGTGCCAGGCTGCTCCAAGCCCCAATGTCCAGCCTGGCCTTGGGCACTGCCAGGGATCCAGGGGCAGCCACAGCTGCTCTGGGCACCCTGTGCCAGGGCCTGCCCACCCTCCCAGGGAACAATTCCTTCCCAATATCCCATCCAGCCCTGCCCTCTGGCACTGGGAAGCCATTCCCTGTGTCCTGTCCCTCTGTGTCCTTGTCCCCAGTCCCTCTCCAGCTCTCCTGGAGCTCCTTTAGGCCCTGGAAGGGACTCTAAGCTCCCTCTAGCACTGCCTCTCCTCCAGGTGAGCACCCCCAGCTCTCCCAGCCTGGCTCCAGAGCAGAGGTTCCATCCCTGGGAGCAGCTCCATGGCCTCCCCTGGGCTCAGTGTGCTCAAATTCCTTATTTCAGCCCAGCTATTTCTGACTGTAAAGGTGTGTCCAGCTCCAGCTGGGCTCCCAGGAGCTGTGGCTGTGAATCCCACGGCAGGAAGGAGGCAGCCCTCGAGCCCTCCCCAGCCCCGTGCCCAGCTGAACTCCCTTCCTCCAACACCCCCTCCCCAAACCCCCGTGCACAGCAGCATGGAGCTCCCTGGAGCTGCTTGGGAACACTCACAGGGTGCTGCTCTGTGTCCAAGGCCAGGGAAGGGAAGCAGAGGGACTCACCCAGACAGTTTTTGATGTCCCTTGGCTCCGTGGGGATGAGCTCCAGGTCACCTTCCCCGTCAGGGCCCTGCCTCACCTGTGCCAGTGGGGTCTGGGATGAGATTCTCCCTCATTCCCCACAGCCCTGTCCTGCCTCACACAACTGTGATTACAGCCTAACACTTCCAGGGGTTCAGTTAACAGCCTGATTAGCAAGATACCATTCCATTTTAAAATTAGATTAATGAGAGCATTCATTCAGAAGTTGTTATCTCGCTTAATAATGACCTCACTGATTATTTTATCTCCTTTAACTCCGTGAGTGATTTTGATTAAAATAAATATAGCTCACAGCACCTGGAAATTCATTCTTCTCTTTAGAAGGAATCTGATGGAAAGAGATTCCCTTTTAAGAATTTCTTGAGAGTGATTAAATATTTTGGTCCTCCTGAGGCTGAATTTTCATGTTTTTAAAGATGACATTTTTGAAATATTTGATGATAAAATATTTATTAAGCCCTGTATTTATATTTTCAATACATCTGTTTCTGCTTTGACTGTTTGAACATCATTTCAGCAGAAATATATATTTGCATGCTGAGCTGATTTAAAAAAACACCCGCAAGTGCTTGTACACACACACACATTTGCACACACAGACCTCACACACTGAGCCTCGCTCTTCCTTTCATCCCATCCCTCCCAGAATGATTTCTGATTTAGGGAAAACACTGCCAGCACACATTGAGCCAATTGAGTTCATCAGAACCCTGCTGCTCGTGGTGTTATTTTGTGTATTAATCTATTTGCTGAAAGTGGTAAGAATTAGACAGCACAGCTGCTGAGGACTCAGATGGGAAAGAGGCAAACGGGAGGGCAAATTTGGGGTTTGCAGGGCAGGCCAACCACGGCTCATTACTGTGGGGCCACAATTAATCACAAAATCTGGGCTGCTTTGGGTAGCTCAGCCGTGCCAGCAGCAGAGGGAAGGTGGCCGTGAGGTGACAGCTCCTGCATGGAGGGTTCACAGAATTCCAGACTAGTTTGGGTTGGGACAGACCTTGGATCTCTTTCCACCCCTCAGAGCTCGCTCTGCTCCTGCCCTGTGGCATCCTTAGAGCCAATCTCCCACCCAGCTCCTTGGGATAAGGTGAGAGCAGCCCTGAACAGTGATGTGCTGCCCCTCAGTGAGCACCCCAAGCCCTTGGAGAAGCTCAGGGCAGACCAAAGGTCTGCAGGAACCAAATCCAGGAGGGGCAGAGATGCTGGGGGCAGCTGAGTCCTGCAGGGCTGGGAGTGTCTGCATGGCTTGGGGCCATCAGAGGCTGATGATTTGGCTTCTCCAAGATGGTTCAGGGTGAGGGAGGAGTGGAGGGACCCAGCCCAGCTGGGGACATCGTTGTGCTGTGGTTACTGTGACCATGCCAGTGCTGAAAGCAAATCATCCCCATCAACCTCCAGATCTCCTGCAGCAAAAGTGCAGCAGGCAGGGATGAATTATTCCTCTGCTTCCAGGGGGTTGGAATGGTTGAAGTGGGGCAGGATTTGGTCTCTCAGATGCTGGCTGGAGTAGGCAGATAGAGGGGAATGCTGAGATTTCCACTGGCTTAGCTCACGCTTCTTATTTTACAGGTTTTAATGTGCTCATTCTAATTTCTTGCCCTGCTAAAGCCTGTAAAGGTTGCACGTCAGAAATGAGCGCAGGAGAATGTCAATCTCGCCCAGATTCTGGAGATGGAGATGGTGTTTGCTGACCTGTCTGCGAGCAAAAGACAGGGACAAGTCTCATCCTGCATCTCCAGGTATGGAAGAAAAAGCCTTTTACTTTTAGAACAAGTCTGAGCTGCAGCCTGAATTCTGGGGGAAAAATGACTGAAGGGGACCTGGCAACCTTTGGTATTTTAGTTCTCATTTTACAGTATCCATAGGCAATTAACATCCTGCAACCTCCCTTAGAAGCTCTTTAGAAATACTCATGTTCCTTTTGGGAAGCTGACAGGCTCTGCCTCACTTCAATTCAAAATGTTCAGAATTGCTGTTACCCAGTCAGGAGAAAACATTAAAATATATATATATATATTCCTGTTTCAGAGGCACAATCTAGCTCCAGGGGTATTCCTGTGGTTGTATTCCTGAAAACCTCAATGGAAAATAGGGATTTATCCTGTAGGGTGGCATTCACACAACAGCTCCTTGGCCATTTGAAGGAGCAAAGGGAAATAAATCTGCTGAAATAAATTTGTCAGATTTTTTTTGGTGGTGCTTTGGTTTTTTTTGCTTCTTCTGCCTCCTCTATTTCAATTTTATATTAAAAAGTCAAGTCTTGTGTAAGCACAAATATCCTTTGGGGCATCTGGAAATGGCTCAGAAGGTGAGACAGCCTTGGGAATGGCAGGGGAGTGCTCATGAGGAGAAAGCAACGCTGAAAATGTTGTTCTGTGGGTACAAATAAACTAAACTGGGCACCAAACCTTCAGATGGAATGAGAGGAAACATCATTTTAGTAAAAAGGAGAAATCAGCTCTTCTTTCCCCAAAACTCGTGTCTCTGTCTCTTTGGAAAGTGAGAGGTGTGGGAACAGGTGGGACAATGTCCCTGAGCCATGTGAGAGCTCCTGGGGAGCCACCTCCACACCAGGGCCAGCACCACAGGAACCCTCATCTGGTGGAGTCCAACCTTCTCCTGCCCCACAAAGATCAGATGTGGAGTCCAAGCACAGAATGTCACCCAAAAAAAGAACAGATCTGGGTAAAGCTCCACAGCCTCGGGCCTGGTTTGGTGAGGGCTGTTGTGGCTCCAGCTTTGGGGCTCCTTGGTTGTGTTTGCCTCACAGCAGGAGAAGAATCCTCTTCAACATCTCTCTGTCCCTTCGGAAAGTGAAAGGTGTGGGAATGGGTGGGACAATGTCCCTGAGCTGTGTGAGAGCTCCTGGGGAGCCACCTCCACACCAGGGCCAGCACCACGGGAACTGGGCTGGGCCTCTCTGGGACAGGGGCTGGGACCTCATCTGGTGGAGTCCAACCTTCTCCTGCCCCTGGAGCAGATGTGGAGTCCAAGCACAAAGTGTCACCCAAAGAAACAACAGATCTGGGCAAAGCTCCACAGCCCTGGGCCCAGTTTTGTTGTGGTCAGCCCTGGGCTGAGGTTGTGTTGTGTTTGCCTCACAGCAGGAGAAGAATCCTCTTCACCACCCCCCTGCTCTGCAGGGCTCTCAGAATTTCTAGTCAGGGGTGATCACAAATTCCTTTGTTTCTGGAGTGCCACCTTTTCCTCCAGCTCTGCCCTCCTGCCCAATTCCCTTGGAGCTGCTGGAGTCTGACATCCAGCAGAAAATCCCTGTCCACCCTGATTTCCTGTGGCAGCTTTCACTTAATTAGGTCCTCATTACAGTGTCTTTGTCCAGAGAGCCCTCAGTGCCAGGCAGATCTCCTGAGTCACAAAAAATGGATTTTTAACCTTTGGGTAAACATTTCTATATATAAGGAAAGAAGCCAGGGAGGGCAATGACTTTTGCAGCCCAGTTGAAGGGCACAGAGTGGGCAGGGGAGTGAATTAAGGAGATTTCAGCAGCAACCTCTCCAGAAAGTGAAACTTTGCTATGAGACCATCACCTGCAGCCAGGCTGAAATGTTCCAGGGAGCCCAGGGAGGAAGACAAGGAGAAGGAGAAGCTTTCATGTGGCAAATGGAAAGGCCTCAAAGGAAATTCAGACCCTGCTGATGCTGACTCTCACCTTGAAGTTTCTGCCCCGTTCCTCTCCTCATTGGCACAAGTATTTCTGATAAAATCAGATCAAAGGCTTTTGTCTTCAGTGGCTGCTCTGCTCCTCTGTTTTATTCTGACTTGCTGGAACTAGCAGGGAAGTGGCCCCAAAATCCAATGTCCCTCTTTTCCCTCTGCCTTTGAGCTACAAAAGGGCATTTTGGCAGCCCAGGGCAAACAGTGCGAGTGGGATTGAAGGACTCAGAGACAGAGATGGATGGGATGGGCTGGAAGTATTTAAAAGTGAATTAGAACCAGCATCAATTCCAGTGCGTTTTATACAGACACCAAAGCTACAAAGGGAAATTCAAGCAAGGAGAAGCCAGGAATGTGAGGAATGTGCAATGTCAGGCACGATGGCATTTCATACTCGGGACATCTGATGATGCAGTTTGAGGAGAGAGGATGGTGCTGGCTCTGGAGAGAGGGAGCGAGGTGGGGGCAGAGGGAGGGACCTCTCAGAGCCATTTCCAGCTTGCCCTGCACGGGATGGGGACACAGGGACCTCTCAGAGCCATTTCCAGCTTGCCCTGCACGGGATGGGGACACAGGGACCTCTCAGAGCCATTTCCAGCTTGCCCTGCATGGGATGGGGACACAGGGACCTCTCTGAGCTGTTTCCAGCATGCCCTGCACAGGATGGGGACACAGGGACCTCTCTGAGGCATTTCCAGCTTGCCCTGCACAGGATGGGGACACAGGGACCTCTCTGAGCTGTTTCCAGCGTGCCCTGCACAGGATGGGGACACAGGGACCTCTCTGAGCTGTTTCCAGCTTGCCCTGCACGGGATGGGGACACAGGGACCTCTCTGAGCTGTTTCCAGCTTGCCCTGCACGGGATGGGGACACAGGGACCTCTCTGAGCTGTTTCCAGCTTGCCCTGCACAGGATGGGGACACAGGGACCTCTCTGAGCCATTTCCAGCTTGCCCTGCACAGGATAGGGACACAGGGACAGCAGCAGCTGGGACCCCCCGAGATAGGCAGTGATCCCCTCCCAGCAGGGCAGCACCAGCTCTGGTTTTGGGTTATCCAGTGCCTGACACGGGTGATCCCAGCAGTTCCCTTCCCACTGGCTGTGCTCAGGGCGCTGCTGATCCAAAGATCAGCCTGATTGAGGTGCCCAGTGAGATAAAGACATGACATTGTTGATCCAGTTTATCAGTGACAGGAAACCCTTTTGCCTCTGCAGTCCTCGGAACAGAGCAAGGGCTCTGGATTTGTCTCCCTGCATCTCAGAGCTCATGTTAGGAGGAGAGACAGAGGTCAGCTCAATGTAAAGAGCAGATGAAAAACTTCCAGCTCAGCATCAGTGTCTGTCTTTAAGAATAAGGAGAAACCATCAGGTTTCTGAAGCAGTCAGACCTAAATAATGAATGTGAGTAAAGAATGGGTCATCAAAAACGCTTCAGATTCTGCATCTGAAATACTTCCCTGTCCTTGTGCTGTGAAGGATGCTCAGCTCGGCCTGTCTGTGCACTGCAGAAAATGCAACTTTCTCTGGAAATGTGTAGAATTCTACAAAAATCTCTGTGTTTCTGCCAGGTTGTGGCTCAGTGTCTCCCGGAGTCACTCAGATTCCTTTTCACTGTGGGCCAGCAGCTCTGCCCTTGCTCCTCACACCATCCCTGCCCTCCTTCACAGCCCCTGCTGGGAAAGTGCTGCCAACTTTCTGGGCTTTCATTTCACTTTCTGCTGCTGGACAGAGCTCTGAGCTGATCTCCCAAACTTTTCTCCTGGTGGAGACCACATGGAACTGAACTTGAGCCTCACAGAATCATTAAGGTTGGAAAAGACCCTCAGGATCATCAAGTCCAACCATCAGCACCACTGTGTTCACCACTAACCACATCCTCAAGTGCCACATCCCCACCTTCTTTGATCACTTGCAGGCAAAGTGCCTCCCCCACTGCCCTGGCAGCCTGTGCCAACACTTTGCAACTCTTTCCATGAAGAAATTTTTTCCTAAAATCCAATCTAAACCTCCCCTGGCACGAGCCGAGGTCATTTGCTCTCATCATGTCGAGACATGAAAATGTGTCTGTGATGCTGCACGGAGAGGGAGCACAGAATTCCTGTCAAGGTGCTGTGGCAAACAACCAGAAGCTTCCCAGTTCCAGCCAGAAGGTCACTGGTGTCCTCATGGACCCGCCTGGTCCATCTCTCCCCTCTGGGCAGGTCTGTGTGAAACTCAGAGATGTTTTTAATTTCTGTAAGGAGAAGGTGCTGATCAGCCTCCAACCCAAGATCCCCTACTGATCCTTTGGGAGACTTTGCAGCACCCAAACCAAACATCCCTGAGGCAAATCCAGCCCCATTTCTCATCCTGCCTGCCCCAGAGGCTGCACAAGACCTCTCTGAAGATGCTTCAGCACCTCCCTCTCTACTGTAGCTTTAACAACTCACAGCATCTCAGCTTGCACTCACCTCCAGAACTCACTGCCAACTGCCCCATGGTTTTCCTGAAGTGCAGAGCTCAAGCCTGGCTGGATCCAGCTCTAGGAAGAACTTCAGGGTTGTTGGTCCACATCTGGCAGGTGATCTGTTTGATCTATTCTATTCTATTCTATTCTATTCTATTCTATTCTATTCTATTCTATTCTATTCTATTCTATTCTATTCTATTCTATTCTATTCCATTCCATTCCATTCTGTTTAATTCTATTATATTCTGTTTAATTCTATTACATTCTATTTAATTCTATTCCATTCTGTTCTGTTCTATTTAATTCTATTCCATCCTGTTCTGTTCCAGGCAGGATCTCAGGTGCAGAGCTGGAACTCCCTTTCTAATAAGGTCCAACCCCTCAGCAGCTACCCAGGGTCAGAGCTGTGGCAAAGCCAGAATTCCTCATCCATCCAAAATTACACATCTCCTTTAGGATTTATGCGCAGCTGCTTTAATTGGCCAAAACTCCTGCCCCAAAAATCCAGGGAGTTCTGTGTCAGGATGCACAGGCCCTGCTTCTCATGTTTGATCAGTGCAGGGTAACCTGGGAGCCTTGTCCATGAGGACAAGCAAGCAAGGAAAGAACAGGGAAGGCAGCCCAATAATCACAGAATCATGGAATCATTTAGGTTGGAAAAGGCCTCAAAGAGCCTCGAAGATTCCCCCAGCACTGCCAAGGCCACCACATGTCCCCAAGTGCCACATCCACCTCTTCTAAATCCCTCCAGGGATGGAGACTCCACCCTTCTCTGGGCAGCCTGACCATCCTTTCCATGAAAAAAATGTTTCCTAATATCCAACAGAAACCTCCCCTGGCCTCGGCAGGAGTGTGAGGGATGCCACGGCCCTGGGGGAGGGTGCAGATTCAGATTCCAAACTCCTCCCTTCCCCTACAAATTCCTGCTGCTCCCGGATCTGAGTGTGGGGTAAGGACCCCTCTGAGGGGAGGGTGATGGAGCTGTGGGGGCTCAGGATGTTCCTGATGCTTCCTCTTGCACTGCTTCTCCTCCTGACACTTTCCTGGCCCCAAATGCTGGTATGAGAGTGGAAATCAGGTCCTTGGCAGGAGCGGGGCTGCTCCTTTGGTGCAGGGAGGGTTCGGGGCAAATCACTTTGGCTCAAATCAGCCACGAACACTTCAGAGGTTTTAAGGAGGAGTCTCACCCCCTGAGGGCAGCATCAGCCAGCACAGTTGTGAGCAGAGCCCTGACATCCCTTTGCTTTCTGCTGCTGAGCCATCGAGGAGCAGCATCCAGCTCCATTTCCATGGCATTCACCCAGCGAACTGTGCCCCGGGCACTGTCACACCCCACGGCTGCTCCTGGCATCCAGGGGCCACAGCCTGCAGCTGGTACCTGGTTTTCTGGGAAGAAATTCGCCTGGATGAAAATGAGGAGCTGCAAGTCTGCCTGTGGCAAACAACCAGTGGGTTTGTGTGTCCCCATCCCAGTGGGGAACCTCACGAGGCACAGCTCAGCCCCCAGGTAAAAAAGCCTTTTTTTCCCCTTTGCAAGAGTGCTTTGTGCCCAGGCTGCTGTTTAATTCCATCACTGGGTACACTGTCCGAATTAACTTCCAGGATCCAACTGCAAATATTGAAAATAACCATCATTCTGCTTCCCAGAGCAGCCCGTGGCTAACAAAGGACCCAAACGTCAGCTGGATGAGAGGATCTCATCTCAAGTCAGTCGAGATGTGCTGATTTATACCAAGGGACTTCAGCAGCTCATTAATTTTGCAAATCAAGCATTTGGACATTGGGAAATGCCTTTAGGAAATGTAACCAGGTTTCTGGTGCACCTTAATTGCCTGTGTTCATTATGTTGATTGGTGAACAGAGATGCCACTGGAGTAAAGGCCGAGGCTTACACAGTTAAACAAATGAGTTCTTCTGAAGTCTCTTTTATATGGAAAATTGATCAGGATAATTACACCACCGTTATAATTTTACCAGTACAGCTCCCACTCACATCCCTGCCTACGGATGCTTTTTAGTGTCCCTGCTTTTCCAGGAATGCAAAGGGAGATAAAACAGAAACTGTGCCGCAAACAAGTGCTCGTGTGAGGAGTGGTGCCTGTAGGAGGATAATTGCCCTGCTGGAATTAAGATGCTGATTTCCCTCTGCAAGCAGACTAAAGCCATGTACCTACATCCACATGGTTCCCTGAATTCCTTGGGAATTTTCAGTTCCTTCTGACTTTGTGGTGCTGAGTGCAGGCGTCCCTGGGAGGGAGAAGCAGCTCTGAGCCACTGCTGGTGTTACTGGGGGCTGCTTTGGAGCCCAACTCCAGGGACCAGGTGGTGCTTTTCCAATGGGCATGACAACTTGGGAAGTGCCTCAGCTGCCTTCGGAGGTCAGGAGCCTTCAGAAAAACGGATTAAACTCGTTTGAGAGAAGTGGGATGTGCACGGAAACTTCAGCTAAGGATATACACCAGGTAAAGGTGTGGAACAGCAGGGCTGGGGCTTTTCTGAGCTGAGAGCACTGGCAGGCAGCTCAGTGGGGTTAGAAAGGTCACATACTAATGCCCAAATATAGGACAAACTGAGGGAAATAAAAGTGTGCCCCATGACCCCCACCCAGCTCTGCACTGCGGGAAAGGAGAAGCTGAAAATCCCAGAAGGGCAGCCTGGGGGGGTTAAAGCTTCCTGAGCATCAGAGCTCTGCTCCAAGGACTCACCCAAGATCAAACCGGGCTGATATTCTCCCAGAATCTTATCATCTAACACCAGCACATGCTTTTCATGGCAAGCCAGCTTTGGAGGATCCATGGAGCCTGTGTAAAATGCAGGATCTCATCATTCACTCCTGGGTGATGAACGAGGAGTCCCCAGGGAACCAGAGTGTGAGAGAGCTGTGAGGTGCCTCAGTCCCTGAGGCTGACAGGAGCTCTGCAGATCAGGAAGGGATCAGGGAGGGATCAGGGAGGGATCAAGGAGTCTCCTCATCCTTCCTGGGCAATCCCTGACAGAGGCCAAAGCCGTGGAGCCAGAGCAAAAGCATCTCAGGCTCTTTCCTTGCTGCCCAGTGAGCATCTTGTCCAATCCACATTGTCCTGTCCTCATCAGGGCACCTCCCAGGCACAGAAAACTCTGGTTTTCTCTCCTGTTGGGTCCTGGTCATCCCTTGGCAGAGCTGGGGAAAGGTGTGAACCGCAGGATCAGACCCAGAGAGTTTAACTTAGGGCAGGAGAAGATCCCAGTCAGGGCTGGGAGCAGAGGCAGGAAGGGCCCTGAAGTGCCAGGGCTTGGGAAGGGTCAGCCCACCAAGCACAGGAGGTCCAGGTCCCTCCAGGAGAAGATGACTCCAAATGGAACATTCAGAAATGTCAGGGGAGCCTGTGGGTTTGATTTAAACAATTTGAGAGAGATTCAGGCACCAAAACCCATTTGTGGATGCAGCTGAAAGGGCCACAGCAAACCTGGCACGGGAGATCGCCCCTGCTGCTGAGGCTTTGCACAAACAGCAGCAAATACGGCAAATGGAGGCACATTTTTACATTCTCCCAGGCTAAGATGGACAATCTGGTGTTGTGTGGCATCCTGAAGCCTCCTCTCCTGGCAGTGACAGCACAGGAGGGCTCTGCCTGGCAGGGACACTGGGGTTCTCCAGCCAAAGCACCAACAGAGCAGGGCACCAACGTGCTCTGGTGCTGCCCTTCAGAGCCTCACTTCTCTTTTAACGCAGCTTTTTGGATGAATTTCCTGATTTTCAAAGCGTTTTGGAGGAAAAGGATGTGGAGTCGTTCTTGTCTAATGAATTCCCAGGCAGCTCACCCCCAGCACTGATCCACAGCAGCAATTTTTCAAACCCAGTCTGGAGCAGACCTGGGGCTGGGAGAGCTGCAGCCCAAGTGAATTAAAGTAGCAAAGTTATCAAAAAGTGAGAACTGAGCCTCATAATGGGAACTGTCAGCACATTTAGGCCTCGCTGCCTGCAGTTATTGTTGCTTTCCACCTCCAGCCTGCTCACCTGGGTTACATTTATTGCTGGCCCACTCTCCTGCCTTTGTTTAGTGACTTTTCTTCAGCTCTCTGCCGCTTATCAGCACGATAGGATTTTTTCCTCAATGAAATCTATTTCTAAAACATTCTGCTGCATCTTGCTGCCTGATACACCGAGCATTTAAAGAGCAGATTGGATTATTTGTGAGGCCATTTCCTTATTGCACAGAATTCTGTTTTCCACCACACCTTTCATATTTCTCTGTGTCTGGTTTGTTCTAAGCCTGACCCTTGCTGAGCAGGACTCAATCTCCAGCTGTTCCACTGGTTCCTCCCTCCTTGCAGGTGAATTTGATGTTCATGAGCACTAAAAGTCCTCAGGGGTCCTTTGATTTCATACATCAGCTTTTCTGGAGTGGGAATGCTCTCTGGAACGGGTGGCCAAGGCCATCAAGCCGATCTCAGTTCCTCAAACCTTCTTTTGGAAGGTTTCCCGGATGAATTTTAAGGAATGGGATGATCTTTAAGGAATTGGATGATCTTTAAGCTCCCTCTCCCAATTCAAGGCATGAATCTTTCTGGGATTCGGAGAGGTATTTCAGGAGGACTCCACAAACCTGGAGCATGACAACATTTCAGCCCTGGTTTTTCCCACTGGGGTTGGCTCTTGGGGCACCTTGAGCTGTGGGTTCAGCCTCCCCCCAGTCTGAGAGAGGGACTGACCCTCCAGGCTGTGCCAGCACCACTTTTCTGGGACATCTGGACCTTACACACATCCCCAACCTCTCCTTTGGGTTAGGGACACACCATCCATGCAGGAAAAACGGGATGGGATGGGATGGGATGGGATGGGATGGGCTCAGCCAAGCAACTGCTCCTTTAGCTCAGAGCACCTGGAATCTGCACATCTCTCACTGCCCAGGTGTGCCTGGGGTAACTTCTGGAGCTCCTCGTGCAGCCTGGCAGGGCGACAGGAAACTGCACGGGAACAGAAACTGCACCACAGCTCCCAGCAGGGAAAAGTCTCTTTCTCCTGGCAGAGCAATCATGAAGTGGAAAAAAGCCCTGGCATGATCTCGTCAAAGAAATCTCAGCAGTATCCTGAATGACCCACAGATGTGGCAAGAGGGGGATAAAAAGGGACAAAAATAAATAAATAAAAGAAATAATTTGCCCAATCCTGCTGGCAATGGGACACCAGATTACTGGGAAGTCCTGGGAAGTTTCCATGCAGGAAAAACGAGTTCGTTTTGTTTGAGATTCCAGCCTGGGTTTGGACTGACAGCACTTCTCAGGAGAGGCAAAGCACTCAGCCATCCCTGCAGCTCACAGTTTATTCTGCACCCTCCAGTTCCTCTGGGTTGGGAGCAAATTTGGCTGTGTGGAACTTTGGGGTGAGCAGGGAGCAGGGCAGGGATCTGCTCACACGGGATCAGTGATAAGAGGGGTCTGTGATGCTGATAAGGATGAGCCACGATGCCCATGAAGGAATCAAACCTTCCCCTGACAGTGCTGGCTCAGGATGGTGCCTTAAATGGCTCCCTAGAAACAGAGACCAGGCAGGAATAAAGGAATAAAGGAGGGATTGATTGGAAAGGCCTTCAGAGGCTCCTGCCTCAGTGCATCCCAACATGGACAATGACAGCTCCCGAGTTCTTCCCACTTTGATATCAGCATCAATTGCCCAAGCAGAAGCCAGGCAAGGATGGAATTTGCCCAAGCTTGCCCCCCTGTCCCCAAGATGAAGGTTTGCAGTTGTTGGGCCCAGGAGGGTCTGGGTGTCCTTGGAGAGCGAGCTGGAGAGGCTTTGTTATGTCAGTGTGAGCATGAGAGAACAGCACTGAACGAGCTCCAGGGAACTGCAGAGTGACACTGGGCACTGCAGGGCTGGGAACAGAGAAAAGTTAAACCCTAAGGCATCACCACAACCTGAATTATCCACACTCTTATTTATTCCCTTGTGCTCGAGGCAGCACCTCCCAAATTTGCTCTCCAAATGGAAGTGCAGGTTGTGGAAAAGCAGAGATGGTCACACACATCACCCAGGGGGTGAGCAGCACCTCTGGGATGGAACCTGCTCTGCACCTCCAGGCTTGCACCAAACCAAAAAATATCCCTGCTCATTATGCCTCAGATTTTACTGAGCCATCAAGAAACTCTTGGATGAATTTGGAGGCATTTTTGTCCAGCAATACTCCTGAAGGGGTTGAACCAAACCTTTATCAATAGATATTAAACTCAATTAAATCTCGAGGAACTTTGGGTGCTCTGAATTCCTTCCTGCTCCCAGACTGGGAAATCAGAACAATTCAGCTCCTTGAATACAGGGAAATGTGCCAGCAAATGGCATAAGAATATCAGAGTGCATTAAAATCAAAATAAGTAAACATCAGAATGAGTTACAATCCAAGTGAGTTATTGCTAATGGCTTTCAACCTTCAGTTTAGTTTTTCTTTAAAAATAACTATAAATGCAGAAGCTTTACAGGAAACTAAGTGAATATGAAACTAATCCCCTGAGATTGGCTTCAAATTTCAGCTCAATCAATCTCTTTTCTCTTTTTCATGTGAAATAAAGGGAAAGGAGTACGAAACAATGCATGCACTATGTGTGATTTTTTTTTCTCCTCATTAACACAGAAATACTCAGAGTAGATGCCAAAGCATCCAGTAAACAAAATTTTCAAACTTTGGGTGTTTTCAATTTTTTCCTTCATTTTTGCAGTAAAATACTTGGAGCTTTAATGTGATTTTTTTTTTTTTCCTTTGAATGACTCAGGACTTGCGATATAAAATCCTTGTGGCCTCATCCTTTAAAACTGTGGGAAAGCAGTTCTGTTTGACAGTGGTGTGGGGAACGAGGATCCCAAACAGCAGGAACAGGGCTCTGGATGAATTTCCAGGGGTGCTGGGTGGGTTTGACCCCAAACAGCACTTCCCAAAATAACTGCTAACAGGAATTTTTCCCGGTTTAAAATATTGATGATTCTGTGATCTTGGATGGAGCTCCTGCTCAGAATGACCAGAAAATGTGGCCACAGAGATTTATTCTCTTGGACAGCAGCTTTTAGCAGGGATTTCTGAGTGAATATCTGCAACTTGAATGCACAAACATCTCTCAAATGCAGGGGCTAAGGGTTTATAAATGTGGGGATTTTGGAAATGTTTTCCTCGATACCTACGAGATATGGAATTATTTGAAGCCATAGGATCCTACCACATTTTGTAACCATTTAAGCCCAGACATTCACATTTTGAGAATGACTCTGCTCAGCACACACAGCTCCAGCCCTGAAATTCATCCTCCTGTGCACACCCTGAAAAGACAGGGAATGTATTTTCATTTCTATTTGAAATATATATGGACATATATATATATATATATGTTTTCCTATATATTAGGAAAACAATGATGGGCAAGAGAGTAATGGGTTCAAACTGAAAGAGGTTAAATTCAGGGGAAATATGTGCAAAAAATCCCTCCCTGGGAGGGTGGGCAGGCCCTGGCACAGGGTGCCCAGAGCAGCTGTGGCTGCCCCTGGATCCCTGGCAGTGCCCAAGGCCAGGCTGGACATTGGGGCTGGGAGCAGCCTGGCACAGTGGGAGGTGTCCTTGCCCATGGCAGGGGTGGCACTGGGTGGGATTTGGGGTCCCATCCACCCAAAACATTCCATTATTCTGAATAAAACACTGCCAGTCCTTGTGAAGGAATATTGGCTTTGCAAATAACAGAGATTTTATGGCAGCTCTGAGTTGAAGGATTTGATATTTTCATTGCACTCTGCCTGAAATACATTTTCTGTGTCCTAACCCAAGGAAGTTCTCCAAATGCAGAACGACCAAAATGTTTCACCTAAAATGAGCTGGTTTGGTTTGATTGGTGAGATTTTCCTTCCCTTTACTAAAAACTCCCATCCAAGTCATTTTGTCACTGGACCACATGACAATGAAAAATGAGAAATGCTCTGACTTCTCCATCCATTTTCACCCATTCTTCTTTGGACAGAATTCATTCTGGAGCACCCCAAAACCAGATATTTGGATTAATTATTAGCTGATTATTAATCCAGGTAACGTCAGCCTAAATTTCAGGAGGGAGTTTTAGGTCCTGCTTTTCTTGTTGTTTTTTTGTCACAACCCACTTCATGGCAGGACTTGCTGGTTTTGTAGAAACAGTAGCTGAAGTTTATTTTAAAAGCAATTATAGGGCACATATCCTCCAAACTGTCTAGAAAAATATTCCTGCTCACAGCCAGTCCGATTTCTCCAAGGGTTTTAGACTTCAGAATAAATCTACGAATCCCCATCAAAAGCAGCTCAGATATTTTTAAGATCTTGGCTTATCAAAACTGCACTTTTCTTTTGAATTCTCCAGCTCTAGGTTTATATTTGGCTTGTCATGTTGGGTAACATCAGTGGCGGGAGTTTATTATTGGATGTAACACAATTTGACTGATGCAATATGATGTGATAGGTCACAGTCTGATGTTTCATCTCGCTTATTAAAAATGCTTCGTGGAGCCGCAGCAGAGGAAAGCCAGGCCTCAAAAACGAGGCCTCATGGCTGCAATCAGCCTGCTCTGCTTTTATTTTTAAAAGCCACGGCAGAAATGCAGATTGCAATCAGGTTTTGCCTCCCTGCAAGCCCAGCAGAAGGATGTGACAAGTCCTGACCCACGCGGGGCTGGATCCACCCAAAATTCTGAGTGTGCTCCTCTCTGCAGTGGGCACTGAGTTCCTTCTCTGAGGGCCAAAACCACAAATAACCTTCCCTTGGCTGCTCCCCCTCGCTCTCCCCGGGGGTGTGGTGCCCGTGGGGGACACACAGAAGGTCCTCAGCCCCTTCTCCTGGGAAGGGGATGAAATCTTTTCCCCTGGAGCCCTTCTCAGCCCCCAGCTCATGTCACACACCCGCAGCTCCAGGCCTCGCTGGGGAGAGATTTTGTCACTTGCCAGCAAAGCAAAAACCACAGGGGAAAAAAAAATGTTAAAAGAGGTGTTTGTTCCAGAAGGTTTTCCTCAATTCTCCTGCACCTCCCCAATTCCCCTGCACCTCTCAATTCCCCTGCACCTCCTCAATTCCCCTGCACCCCTCAATTCCCCTCCACCTCCTCTATTCCCCTCCACCTCCTCTATTCCCCTGCACCCCTCAATTCCCCTCCACCTCCTCAATTCTCCTGCACCTCCTCAATTCCCCTGCACCCCTCATTTCCCCTCAATTCTCCTGCACCTCCTCAATTCCCCTGCACCTCTCAATATCTCTGCACCTCCTCTATTCCCCTGCATTTCCTCAATTCCCCTGCACCTCCTCAGTTCCCCTGCACCTCCTCAATTCTCCTGCACCTCTCAATTCTCCTGCATTTCCTCAATATCCCTCCACCTCCACAATTCCCCTGCACCTCCTCAATTCCCCTGCACCCCTCAATTCCCCTGCACCCCTCAATTCTCCTGCACCTCTCAATTCTCCTGCACCTCCTCAATTCCCCTGCACCCCTCAATTCCCCTCCACCTCCTCAATTCTCCTGCATTTCCTCAATTCCCCTGCACCCCTTAATTCTCCTGCACCCCTCAATTCTCCTGCACCTCCTCTATTCCCCTGCACCCCTCAATTCCCCTGTAATTTCCTCAATTCCCCTGCACCTCCTCTATTCCCCTGCACCCCTCAATTCCCCTGTAATTTCCTCTATTCCCCTGCACCCCTCTATTCCCCTGCTCCTCCCTTTTCTGTTCTTTATTCCAGCTCTAAGCCTGTGGCAGCAGGGATTTGCCAAAGCTTTTGGAAGGTTGCACCTTTTGTATGGCTTTCCTAGGACCGAGCCACAGGGGAAGCAGGATTCCTCCAATTCCTACATAATTAAGAGGAGTGCTGCTTTCCTGCTCAGATAAAGGAACTCTGGGTTTCCTTTCTTATGCAGGTGATGTTCCCTCCTCAATCCTGCACCTTTGGCTTTCCAGGAATATTTCCTCACTGCAGCACTGTAAATCTCCTTTTGTTTTTGCTCTCTTTCTGTGTTGGTTTAATTGGGGTTTGGCTGCCATTGATTAGAACAGCCAGGATTCTCCTTGAGCTTGGAAATAAATAAAAATATATATTTTACCCTCAGCCAAATTTAGTTCTTGCCGGCGTTGTACAACCACTGACCTTGACAGAGCCCAAGTCTTAAAAATAAATTAAACTTCTCCTTCTCAGATGCATTAATATCAAATCAGATGAGCGGAATGGTCTAAAAAGGAAGTTGGGAGATGGAAAATGTTGAGGAATGGGAGATTTCAGAGGGATAATCGAGCCCATGGTTGATGAAGGCACTGAGCACCAGCGCTCACAGGAGCTCTCACTTGCTCAACAGCAAATGCTGTGCTTGCCTGGTGAGAAAAATCTCTCATTTTGAGTGCAATTTCTCGGGTTTTGGACAACTTTTCTGCTTTTTAAGCGAGGGAATATTTCAAAGAAATTTTCACACGCAGCTGTTGGAGGGAAATTACAGATTCACTCTGAGAGTGTGTCCGAATGGACTCCACGATTTTCTCTAAATGCCTTTTGACTGATATTTTTTTTCGGGAAAAGTAGGGAGGGGGAAAAAATAAAATAAAATAAATCCAAAGGACATCCTAAAACCATTGCCCAGATTGTCTGCGTGACATCCCCGCGGCTGCATTCAGCTCGGGGCTTTCAAATGCACCTAATGGAGCAGTACAAGCCCCGGCTTTTCAAAAGCATTTAGAAAGCTCATTCGCCTCAATTTCGGTGGAATTTAGATGTTTAAACCTCTTTGAGGATCAGCCTTAGGCACCTCTGAATAGCAGAAGTCCCTCTGAAAACAGGTATTGCAGAAAGGGAAGGGGTTTTTGTGAAGAGACTTCAAAGTGGGGGGGTGTTAATTTTGGAAGGAGTGAGAAAAAGAAGTGAGGAGCAGGGAAGGGAACGGGGAATAATGAATGGTCTGGAGGAAAGAAATAATTTTCTGATTCATTATTTTCATATTTGGAACGGCAAAAGAATATTCTCCGAAGTTGAATGGCATGAAATTTAAAACTCCCGAAAGAAAATGCAGTAAATGATCACTCAGAGGGACTCAACGTCACAATTTAGCCTCGGGGCCAGGATTTTCACAGGCTGCAGTGCAAGATGCAGGAAACACTTTTAGTTTGGGTTTTTTGTTTTTTTTCCTTTTTGTCTTTTTCTCCAAGGAAGAAGCGAAGTGCCAAAAAAATTATTTGAAATGAGGAAGTGAGGAAAAGTTCTGCGTTTTATGTGAAAAATAGCTAAAATTTCCTCTTGAACAGTGCCTTGGAGTGACTTTATGGCGTATCCCGGTGAAAGTTGTCAGCAGAGAGGCAGTGACGGAAATTTGCTACTGAAAAATGAGGTTTGGATGCAGGGAGAGCATCCAGATCCTCACTCCCCATCCCTGCACACCCCGAGGGGCCTGAGGGATGTGGGCAAAGGCTGAGCCCAGCCCAGCACAGCCTGAGCTGCTCACGAGGGCTCTGTGCCCATCCAGGGCAGGCTCAGGCTGAGCTCAGGGAAAGGTTCTTCCCCCAGAGGGTGCTGGCACTGCCCAGGCTCCCCAGGGAATGGGCACGGCCCCGAGGCTGCCAGAGCTCCAGGAGCGTTTGGGCAGCGCTGCCAGGGATGCCCAGGGTGGGGTTGTTGGGGTGTCTGGGCAGGGCCAGGGGTGGGATTGATGATCCTGGTGGGTCCCTTCCAAGGATATCCCTTCAGGATCTTCCCTGGTCCTGTGGAGTGTCTCTGCTGGCTCCAGAGGCAGTCAGAGCTGCCCTGGAGCACAAGGACAGCTCCAAGCAGGACTCAGCCCCTGCCCTGCCCGGAGCCCTCTGTGCTTTGTGTGTGGCCAAACACATTTCTGGAAATACCAGCAAAAAACCCAATCCTGTGGCTCTGGCGAGACCCAAACCTCCTGGAGCTCCAGGAAGGTGCCCCCAGCTCCCCTGAGAGTGCAGAGTGGATTCTCAGAGGTGCTTCCATGCCACCATGGCACCCTTCCATGGGGTTCCACTCTGGAAATCTCTGCCTTTTCCACTGTACGAGGAAATGGTGTCATTTATACCCTACAAAGGTGTAAGAGAAATGCCAGCGTCCCAAATTCAGCTGCTACAGAATGTTGGTACGTTTGCTACACACATTTTTCACAAGTAATAATGAGTGACAAAAATAACTGACCTACTTCTAACTCCACAAATACCTGTACCTCACATTTGGAGGCAGAGAAATCAGCATGGAGACATTTAGAACAAGTCTATTCTTGAATGCCCTTTTTTAACTCTCTTTAAATTATTCCAATTTGGACAGTTTTCTAATGTAATTTTTTTGTACACCTTGCAACTCCCCGGAGCTGTTTCCATCGTTCCAGGCACGTCTGCTCCTAGCACAAAACCCTGGTGGTCATTAATAGGAAAAGATTTGGCTCCCCCAGTAGAGGAGAATCCATTTCTGCCATCAGACCTTCCTTGCTGGAGCCTGAGCATCTGGGCCATGCCTCAAACCAAGCCAAGGCTGATTTTTTTTCTCCTTCAGGCTTCTCCCAGCGATGGCAAAGTGGCCTTTGAACGGCTCCAGGGCTGAGCTGCTGCTCCATTTTGAGGACTTTCAGGGTCAGAGTCATCAAGTGCTGTCTCCATCCTGCTGGATTTTGCCCTGCAGGTAATGGGAATGAGGTGTGAGGGCTCCTGAGCGAAACCAGGGATCAGGTCCTGTGGAAAACAACCCCAAGGAAGCAGAAACCATCTCCAGTCTGGCCAAGGAAAGCCCAAACCTGTGACACCACAGAGATGTAAAACACCCTGAGAAATCCTGGCTGCTCCACCCCCTCTGCCTTTCACCCCAGCATCCTTTTAAACTTCCCCATATTTCTTGGTCTTGTTACAATTTTCTACCAGAAAAGCAAAATATTTTCATTTTTATTGGAGATTTTTTGTGTTTTGTTGGGGACAGCTCCTCCTCCTCCTAGGTTCTCGTGTGGATACAACGACACCAAGCATCTTCTGCTCCAGGTTTTTCAGGCCTTTAAACAGAATTATCCCAAGCCTGCAGATCGCTCCAGACAGAGCCCGAATGCTTTAACTTTGTTATTGTTTTCTCCCACAGACAAGTCCCAGCTCCCACATTAATTATCATTGCCAGGTCCTTCCAGTCTCCATCCTGCTTAAAATTCCTCCGCAGCTGCAAAGGCCCTGGAATCAAATGCAGATATAAAACTGATCTCCTTCCAAAAAAACCTGATTTTGCTGCTGCCAGACCTGCCTGGTGGCACCAGCTGACCCTGGCACTCTGCTCCCCACAGCTCTGAATCTCTGTGGAGCAGCAGAAAAAATCCCAGCCCATCCCACATGGTGGGATTTGATCCACTTGGACCAAATTATTCCAATTATTCCTTCAGGAGAGGCCTGACCAAAGCAATGCCCCCAGGGGGGTTCAGTGACCACTGGCTGGGGACTGACTTGTGGCATTTCCCAGGGTTTGGGGATCTGCTCTTCCTGGGGGAGGTTTTGGGGACATCAAAGCAGAATCCCCCAGCCCTGAACACAAAAAATCCCATCCCAAAATTCAGGGGGAAATGGGCAAACCTCCTCGTGTGATGTGATAACACCACTGCCATCATAAATAGGAATATCAGCATTGCTGGTGCTGTGCAGGGGTGGGTGGAGGAGGAAAGAGCAAACCAAGAGCATTATTGGAGGAAAATAATCGGTGAGGGTGGTTTGTTTCTGTTTTGATCAAATTAACAAAGGTGGTTTGCAGCATTTTGGTTTGGTTCTTCTGAAAAATCAGAGAAATTTTTCCAGCTCTGTCTTCCCACTGTCCCAACTCTGCTGAAATCCAGGATTTCATTATTCTGACAAAAGCAAGAATTACCCCTGCCCACGTTCCTGCCTCCAAAACCTTCTGACAAACCTTCTGTTCTCTGGCAGTCTCTGTTTGAAAGAACAGGACGTTGATGCTTGAGCCACAATCAGATTTCAGGGAACATCGAGTGTGTCTAACACTGAAGGCAGACCCTTCCAACCTCATGTCATGTGTTTCAGAAATTTAAGAGCAGGATTTTTTTTTTTTAATGCAATTGTGGCCAGCTCTGCTCTCCAGCCCATGTTTTCACCAGAGCTCAGCAGCTCCAGGTGAAATAAATGTCAGGTCCTGTGTTCAAGTGACGTCGTTGATGTGTGAACTGAATTTCAAACCCTTGGTTAAGTGCTGAAAGGAAAATTTCTTCTCAGATGTTGCGTTTTTAAATCGCTGCCTGGCTGATTCCAAATAAAAGTTACACTGTGCCATGAATATTCCTGCTGATATCAGCTGCACTTGGGGCTGGAAATGGGATCTGGTCAAGCTTCTCCAGGAAACCTCAGCACCTCCAGGCTTGTCCTGGGTGCTGATGGAAGTGTGGGTTCGCATGGAGCTTTTGGGAGATAAATTGTTAAAAAATCATTTATCCATTTGTGTTAGTAGATCCTACAAGAAGAGATAAAAGAATTTTGCAGGAGTGAGAGGCTGATTGAATGAACAAATGGAATCAATGCCACAGGATACAGAGGAGATTGTTGGGGTGTCCATGAGGGGTCAGGAGTTGACTCTGTGATCCTGCTGGGTCCCTTCCACCTCAGGAGATTCTGTGATTCTTTCACGCAGAGCTCAGATTTTTGTGTTTTGGCTGAACCAAACTTGGGTGTTTCGCATTACAAGAGGCCTTTTGGGACAGATAATCGCAGAAAGAATAATAAAAAAAATCCACTATCTAAAAACTTCCAGGCCTCACCCTTCCTCAGCATGTCTGAGGAAGACCTGGGCTGGGCAGGAGTGGGATGGGGGCACTCCCAGGGCTGGGTTTGGGGGGGATCCGGGGGTGGGGATGCACTTTGGATCCCAGATCCCACTCCTCTCCTCAATTCCCCTTTCCCTGCTCAGCCCCACACGTCAGCACCATGGAGCACTTCAAGCCCAGTGCTCCCTTCCCAGCTCAAAGCAGGGAGGCTCGCAAACATCGACTACAAGTCGGGAAGATGAATAATATATGAAAGGAAAAGCAAAAAGCAGGAAACAGTCACAAGTGTGAGGCGTTAATTGCTCTACATCCCCCACAGCCCCGGGTGGGGAAGGGCAGGATGGATGTGGCAGGGAAGGCCTGACAGCAACTCCTGAGCTCCCTGCCCGTGGGAAGGGACACCAGGATGAGTTTTTGCCTTTTCTTTCATACCCCTCTCACACACTCTTTTATAGTTTGATGTGTTCTCAGTGCTTTTAGCCCACACACTGTGACTTCCCAAGGCTGATAACTCAGCTCAGCCCCACGGCACCGTTAAACCAGGAGAGCAAACATCCTGGGAGCCCCAGACACCAAGGGCCTCTCCAGAACACATTTTGGAACCTCAGACAGGCCCAGCCAGGGGGAAGGTTCCTCACAACGAGGGCTTCACTCCAGCCTCTCACTGGGGGATCTTTGATAAATATGTTAATTCTACAAGGCCTATAATTGTGTGTATTTCAGTGTGACTGTGTACATTCATTTTCAGGGCATTCCACCTGGCCCAAGTGCTGCTCCAGGTCCAAGGATCCTGAAATAAATACCGAGGTAAAAAAGTAAATCCCGAGGTAAAAAAGTAAATCCCAAGGTAAAAACCCCTTTTCCCCATCAACCATGTTTTGATTTTAATTTTAAGAGCAGGGAAAGGCAACAGAAGAGTGACAGTGACCCTGTCCCGTGCCACGGTGGGCAGAGAACATCCACAGGTGGGCTCACAGTTTGATAAAACCGGGCAGAAGGTGCCCCAACAGGAAAATTCAGGATTATAAAAATACAGGAGTAGCTCCCCTCGTTCCCCACCCTGGGGACAGCTTTGCTGGGCTGGCCTGGGGGATGCAGGCAGGGAAAACCTCGACTTTGGGGGACTCAGGATGCTCGGGACTTGACAGAGAGTGGAATTTCCAGGGCAGTTTCTGGGGATTTGGCACCTTCTCTGCTTCAAACCCACCTTCCTTCCGTGCCACTTCACCCCCAGCCCCTTCCTCGCCGTCACCAGCGCCTTCCCCTCCGTGTCACTCCCTCCCCAGCGCCCCATACCCTCGGCAGCAGCACATTTTTTAGCTGACAGCTTTTATTTTCTGTTTCCTTTGCCGTTTGGCAGCCGGGGAGGGCAGCTTTGCCTTCCCGTGGGATGCTCCCGTGCTCTCCAAAGTCGCAGAGCTCGCCGGGCTCCGGAGCTCGCAGCAGCACAGGCACCCCCCTCTAGTGGTCCAAAGGCGAGCAGAATTCTCCAATTCTGCAGAAATTGGAGCTTTTTTCAGGTGTTGGGGGTCCCCCTGACTGCCACAGGCAGAGGTGATGGGATGGTGACACAGCTCCGTCCTTCGGGTGCCGCCCCAGGGCTGCTGAGACCTTTGTGGGGACACTGCTGCACCTTTGGCTGCCTCAAACATCACTGGAAAATGTGGAAATTGGTGGGAAATGTCCTGTGTGGAAGCTGAATTGTGCCCCTTTCACAGTTCTGAGACCACAAGGCTGGAATAATCTCATTCTGCTTTGCACTCTGGTTGTAGAAATCACTTGGCTGGGAAGTTAAAGTGTGATTTAAACACTGTTAAGGTGGGAAAACTGAAATTAAGAATCTGTTAAAATGACACAGCCATGGTCGCTGCACCTGAACTTTACCTCCTTCTGGTATCCCTGCTAAAAAATGTCACATTTAGGGACAAGAGGAGCAAAAACCAAGGGCTGATTCCTGCCCTGCCTCTGCCAGTGCTCTGTGTGCTCCTGGGGGTTGTGTCCAGCATGGGAAAATGTGGGAGAGGGATTTTAACACAGCAATGGTTGGTTTAAACTCCGTACTGGAAAATCCCTGCTCATTCAGAGTGTAAACTGTGGGTTTGTCAAAGACAAGCACGAGTGAGTTTTGCTCACAGATAATCTCATCCGTAGCCCCCATCCCATGGCAAAGCTGCATCATTTGGGGATTTGGACAGGCTTTGGGTACTTTTCTAATATGAAACCTTCCAATGCCTAAAGAGGGATTGCAAGAAGGCTGCAGAGGGACTGGGGTGAAGGGATGGAGGGACAGGACACAGGGAATGGCTTCCCAGTGCCAGAGGGCAGGGCTGGATGGGATTTTGGGAAGGAATTGTTCCCTGGGAGGGTGGGCAGGCCCTGGCACAGGGTGCCCAGAGCAGCTGTGGCTGCCCCTGGATCCCTGGCAGTGCCCAAGGCCAGGCTGGACATTGGGGCTGGGAGCAGCCTGGGACAGTGGGAGGTGTCCCTGCCAGGGCAGGGGTGGCACTGGGTGGGATTTAAGGTCCCTCCCAAACCAAACCCACCTGTGACTCCATGAACATTGATCTCCTTGTAGCTCTCCCTAAATCTGGGTTCCCACAGTCACAGTCAGCACAAAATCCATGCAGGACTCTCTGCAGAGACAATCCCAGAGCTCAGCCTGGCAGCTGGGCTGGCCAGAACCCAGCAGGGAGACATCATCTTACAGACTGGAGGATCAATAATCCTATTAATAGAGGGAGCCAGGTAATTCTGGGTGGAAATGACCACTTTCTGCATCAATTAGTCATGGAAGCAATCAGAGGTGGATGCTATTTTAGACATGGTTTTGGCAAGGGGTGAAGACTCTATAGAGGAGTTGGTTATAGAAAATAACCTTGGACTGTGTGTCCAGGGGTTGATTCAGTTTGAATTAAAGGGAAAGGAGGGGAAAAAAAATCCCAAACAACTAAGCCTGTGAGTGGGGGGTTGGTTTCATAAAGGGCAAGCTAGGAGAAATTTAATAAAATTATTTAGTGAAGTCAGCTGGCCACAGGAGCCCAGGGAGCTGAATGTGGAGATGTGGGATTTTTTTAAGCCAAAGGGGCAAAACCATGGAATTTGCAACTCTGTGGAGGGTGAAGGGAAGAGTAGGTGGGGAAAATTCCCAAGTGCCTCCACAAATAACAAGCTCAGGAAGGATCAGAGCAGCGATGGTGAGGTCTGAGGCTGGAGGCAAAGGGCTGAGCCACAAAGGAGGCTCTGTGGGAGAGGGCAGGAGGGCAGAGGAGGATCCTGTGGGATCCTAAAGGAACAGGTGGAGTTGGGTTTATGGATAAGAGAGGTGAGGATGGATGTGGGACTACCAAGAGAATCAGTTGGGATCAAGGCTTGCAGTGATGATGTGCAACAGCTCCAGAGTGAGAGATGAGGCTTAGGAAAGGCTGAGGAAGGAGGGTTTGGAGCTGGACAAGTCCCATGCTTGAGGCAAAAGCCTGAACCAGGGCACTCCATACAATGAAATTCTGTGAGATCTGCAAAAGGAGATGTGCAAACAGCAGCAGCCGTGGGGTACAACCTCTGGGAGGTTAAAATTTCCAGAGGAAGATGAGAGAAGTGAACGTAGTGAGTGAGAGGGAAGGGGACAGGGATTTATCCAGGACTGACTCACCCAGGCCCCTCTTTCAATTAAATCCCAGATTCTGTAGGCAAGGGGAATGCAGATCCCTCTGCACAGAGTTCAGCAGAGGAGCTGACACAGTTCCTCCTGGGAAATGATCATTTCAGCTGGAAAAGATGGGGATTGGTGCAAGAATTGGAAGGAGCTGAGGACAGAGGCAGGAAAAGCAGGCACAGTCTGTGCTGAGAGGGCTCTGTGGGGCTCGGGCAGGGCACAGGAGGGTGCAGGACCCAACCTTGGAGCAGATCTCACTGACCTGCTCCGTGAGCTCGGCCGGGAGGCAGGAATGAGCTCATGGAATGAACTGCCAGGTGAGGGCGGTTCAGTGGAGAATCTGAAAATCTGGGTGACTTTGAGGACTGGAGTGGGAGAAATGTAATGAAATTCCCAAGTGAGGCTTTGGGTCATGCATGTGCAGGCCAGGATTTAGCTCCCAGCTGGAAGGAAGGGAGGTGGAGAAACCCTGCAAGGCAGCCACGGTGCTGCTGCTGCCTTCGTGGTGGTGACACCAGGATGAGGTTTTGTTTTTTCTTTTACACCCCTCTTACACACCCTTTTATACAGTTTGATGTATTCTCAGTGCTTTTAGCCCACACACTGTGACTTCCCAAGGCTGATAACTCAGCTCAGCCCCACGGCACCGTTAAACCAGGAGAGCAAACATCCTGGGAGCCCCAGACACCAAGGGCCTCTCCAGAACACATTTTGGAACCTCAGACAGGCCCAGCCAGGGGGAAGGTTCCTCACAACGAGGGCTTCACTCCAGCCTCTCACTGGGGAATCTTTGATAAAGATGTTAATTTTGCAAGGCCTATAATTGTGTGTATTTTGATATGAGGTGTGCATTCATTTTCAGGGCATTCCACCTGGACCAAGTGCTGCACCCAAGGATCCTGAAATAAACACCGAGGTAAAAAACCCTTTTCCCCATCAACCGTGTTTTGGTTTTAATTTTAAGAGCAGGGAAAGGCAAGAGTGGAACTGAGAGCTGTGCAGGGTTTGAGGCAGTGACTAGTGGAGCGTTTCCACAGAGGTTTCACATGTTCACACCAAGTGCTGCTCACACCTCGAGCGAAACCACTGAGGTTTGAAAAGGGGAACAGAAACTGCAGGGAAGGTGCACAGAGAGCTCCAGCAGGGACTGGAGAAGCCAGGCTGGGAGAGCCTATAATATTAAATTATGTTTAATTTATACATTGAATTTTAGGGGATGTCTAAAGAGCAGGGATGGCACAGACACAGCACCACAGGCAGTTGTGTGTGGGGAAGGTCCTGAACAGCAGGAGGAAAATCCCCAAATCTGACCTGTGGGGATAGGATGGTTTCCAAACACCTGGAAACACTCAGTGCCTGCTGGAGGGATGGTTGGAGACAGGAGAGAGGGGACAAAGTGAGCTTCTTATTTTAAAACACGCTGCCAAAAGTGTAGGCAAAGAAGAAAATCCTGGCTCCTTTGCAGCTCAATAACCAGTTTTAGATGGGTGTTTTCTGATGAATACCAAGAATTTTTGTTTTGTCTCCTTGAGGAGGCCTCAGTCCAAAGGTCTCTGTGCACTGGGGCCACTCCAGCCCTCTGTGCCTGTCCCATACCTACAGACCCTGTGAGACATCACTGTCCCAAAATGGCCCTTGGGGAAGGCTTTGCCCTTGCTCTGTTGCCGAGCCTGGAAACAAACAAGCTGCTCAGGTTTGGTTCACCCCATCCCAGCCCCAAACCGAGGTCACCTCACAGAAATCTGGGTGCTGAGGGGCAGCTTCCTTAAGGGATGGCCTTAATGAGAAGGGTTCTGCATACCCCACAGGTGACCTGCAGGTCACCTCCTGTCCCCAGGTCACCTCCTGCAGGTCATCTCCTGTCCCCAGGTCATCTCCTGTCCCCAGGTCACCTCCTGTCCCCAGACCTTCTGCAGGTCACCTCCTGTCCCCAGATCACCTCCTGTCCCCAGACCTCCTGTAGGTCACCTCCTGTCCCCAGATCACCTCCTGTCCCCAGATCTCCTCCTGTAGGTCACCTCCTGTCCCCAGGTCACCTTCTTCAGGTCACCTCCTGTCCCCTGATCTCCTCCTACAGGTCACCTCCTGTCCCCAGGACCTCCTGCAGGTCACCTCCTGTCCCCAGGTCACCTCCTGTCCCCCTTCCTTTCTCTAAATTCCCTGGGATTGGTGTTGGCCCTGCCACACGAAGATATTCCCTGTCCATGAGCTCCATCAGCCACTTCTCCTCCTCTCCCAATAAAATCAGCTGCCCTTTGTGTCAGGAATTGCTATTTCTGTGCCCAGATCCGAGTCTCTCTGGAGAACCAGCCATTATCTGCTATCACATATCCTGCAAAGGCTCCTTGCTCTAATTAAGCAATAATTAATGGCTCCAAAGTAGGAGGTGGATTCCCAAGTTCTCTGCACTGCACAATAAGTAGCAGCTCTGTTTTCTGCTTTTCAATTTCAATTACAAAAGCTCCTGTTCCCTTTTAGTGTCCTTGTGCAGTCAGTGCTCAGCAGACACCACCATTCCAGCAGCGTCTCATTTGTTCCTCACATGAAATTATACCAAAAAAATAAATTAATATCTCCTTTGGTGGGTTTTCTTTGGACTTTTTTTCCTCCATTAGGAGCTCCATACCTAAACCTGAGTAGGAAAACGATTTTTAGAAAGTTTTACAGAGATTTTTCAGAACAATGCAGGTGACATCCCCACCCAAAGACCCCACAGCCAGAGCAGAATTCAGGTGGTTTCTGTGTTGTGTGGAAAATACCATTTTCAATCTACGCATCATGTTTCCCTCGTGGTTCCTAAAACCAGGGGGGTTCCTACGGAGGGAATTCAGCTCCAAATCTCTGCTGCCTGTAGCATATGGGCTAAATTTGGTTGCAATCCTCACACTTTGTTTTTGGCAGGGACAAAGTGTGAAGGCTTTAAATGAACATTCTCTCCTTGGTTGGTTTTTTTTGCATCTGTTTGGGCAAGGCAGGGGAAGGGGAAGCCCAAGCACCTGACAACACCTTTAATGCTGCCCTGGCAGGTCCTGCTGATGCCTTAAATGGCTTAAATTTCTCTAGAAACAGAGAGCAGACAGGAATAAAGGAATAAAGGAGGGATTGATTGGAAAGGCCTTCAGAGGTCACACTCTGGCCTCCAGAGGCTCCTGCCTCAGTGCATCCCAAAATGGACAATGACAGCTCCCGAGTTCTTCCCACTTTGATATCAGCATCAATTGCCCAAGCAGAAGCCAGGCAAGGATGGAATTTGCCCAAGCTTGCCCCCCTCTCCCCAAGATGAAGGTTTGCAGTTGTTGGGCCCAGGAGGGTCTGGCTGTCCTTGGAGAGCGAGCTGGAGAGGCTTTGTTATGTCAGTGTGAGCATGAGAGAACAGCACTGAACGAGCTCCAGGGAACTGCAGAGTTACACTGGGCAGGGCAGGGCTGGGAACAGAGAAAAGATAAACCCTAAGGCATCAGTGCCCAGCAGTGCAAACCCGAGGTGCTGTGGTCTCTCAGGATGTGTGAAACTCTCCCCTTGCCCCTCTCCTTGCCCCATCCCGAGATCTCCAGTGCTGCAAACATCGATGGAAGATCCTCCCCTCCCCGAGCACTTTCTGAACAAGCTCCTCTGCCCTGCAGAGCTCAGATCTGCTGAGAGGAGTCCCCGTGGGGACCAAGCCAGGGGCAGCAGCCACGGCTGGGACACCCTGGGCTGAGAGCAGAGCTCCCCTGGAGGCACATGGGGCTGGCTCTGTCCCCTCCAAAAGGCCACTACAAACCTTCAAGGACAAGAACAACAACCTGGCTGTGGCTCAGAGCAGCCCCCAGGTGCTGAGCAGGGTCTGCAGGCTCCCCTGTCCTGCAGGGAGATGTGAGCTGGCACCAGGCTCCTCGGGCTGCCACAGCACTGGGGTCTCGCTGCAGCCCCTTTATTTCTGTGTCTCGAGTGCCTCTACCCCGAGGGGGCTCAGAGCAGCTCTGTTCCTGTCGATTTTTGTCCAAGTGAATCAGGAAATCTCCGTTGGTGAGGGGTTGCTGGGAACGCTGCAATGGCTGATGCAGCCCATCTGTTTCTGCTGAGCTGGTGGCACCAAGATGTTATTTCAGAAAACAGCAGTTATTAGCTTTAACCACGGAAAACTTACATTTGGGGGACTCTATTTTTACCCCTCTTATCACTGTTCCTACCACTGATTTATTGACGTGGGCAGGGAAAATGTTGTTCCCTGAAATGGAGCTGCTGTGACGCCGACGCTGAGTTCGTGGTGGCTCCAGCTCTGAACGTGGAGTTGCTGTGTCCCATTTTGGCTGGATTTCAGCCCTAAAACAGCACAGGCAGCTGAGGTGAGGGGACAGGGAAGGTGACTGGCTGGTCGCTGGTGTTCAGTGAAAACAAAAGAGCTCCCTTTGCCCAAATTATCGTTTGGGAAACTGTGAGAGTTGCCTGCATTTGCTGCAAACATCCCAGCAATGCCTGTGGCTTTCATGGAGAGGATGGTGAATTCCTGAAGTTCCCCAAAATTTTGGCTTGAGAGTTAATTCTGACTTGAAAGCTCCTTGTTTACTATTTCCTACATTTCATTGACTCGTGTCAGGGAGAGCCTGAGTGCTGCCAGTCTCCCACGCTCCTCGGCTCAGCTTCCCAGACTGGAAGTTCTCCCAGCACGCTGGTGAGTGCCACATGCCAGGCAAAATGAGGGGGTTTATTTTGGAAAATGCACAGCAGGAAACTGGAAACAAACCTTGCCTGAAGCTAAAACCTCACCTGCTTGTTAGCAAGGGAGGTGTGGATGTTATTCATGGTGGAGCAGGGGATGGAACACCTCAGTTGTGCCTTCCTGGTGAGGTCTCTGTCACCTGCACAGTCTCCTTGTGTAGGAAAGGTAGCTGAGAGCTGTCAGTCCATCCTGACAGAGCTGTGGAGTCACAGAATGTCCTGACTGGAAGGGACCTGCCAGGATCATCCAGTCCAAGCCCTGGCCCTGCACAGACACCCCAACATTCCCACCCTGGGCATCCCTGGGAGTCCAAGGCAAAGGGTCTGAATGTCCAGCACAAGGAGCTGCTCTCTCCTGGCTCAAGGTGTCCCTGGGCAGCCCCAGGGTGTTGATCCTGCTCTTACCATCAGCACTGCCCAGGGCTGGGATTTTCTGCTTCCCCAGGAAAAGTTTGGGGTAGGATGTGGGCACAGGTTGTGCTCACTGGGCCCAAGCAGGAGCTGGGAGGGAGCCCAGCACAGCCTGAGCTGCTCCTGCTCATCTCATCCCCTCCCGAGGGCTCTGTGCCCATTCGGGGCAGGCTCAGGCTGAGCTCAGGGAAAGGTTCTTCCCCCAGAGGGTGCTGGGCACTGCCCAGGCTCCCCAGGGAATGGGCACGGCCCCGAGGCTGCCAGAGCTCCAGGAGCGTTTGGGCAGCACTGCCAGGGATGCCCAGGGTGGGGTTGTTGGGGGGTCTGGGCAGGGACTGGGGCTGCACTGGAAGATCCTGGTGGGTCCCTTCCAGCTTCAGGATATTCTGTGATGATCTCCTGCTCCATAGGACCACCCAAGCAGCTCCATGCCCATGGGACAGGTGGGGCTGGCCAGGCTGGGCACAGCAAGTCCGAGGTGCTGCAAGGGGAGAGCCCAGCATGTCCCAAAGGCAGCGTGGGGGCTCCGTGGTGGGAGGTGGGCATGGACCGGGCTGGGTGTGGAATGTGCCAAAGGGGAGCCTGGCAAGCCCAGTGATGCCTTAGGTGTTAACTTTTCTCTGTTCCCAGCCCTGCCCTGCCCAGTGTCACTCTGCAGGTCCCTGGAGCTCGTTCAGTGCTGTTCTCTCATGCTCACACTGACATAACAAAGCCTCTCCAGCTCGCTCTCCAAGGACACCCAGACCCTCCTGGGCCCAACTACTGCAAACCTTCATCTTGGGGACAGGGGGGCAAGCTTGGGCAAATTCCATCCTTGCCTGGCTTCTGCTTGGGCAATTGATGCTGATATCAAAGTGGGAAGAACTCGGGAGCTGTCATTGTCCATTTTGGGATGCACTGAGGCAGGAGCCTCTGGAGCCCAGAGTGTGACCTCTGAAGGCCTTTCCAATCAATCCCTCCTTTATTCCTTTATTCCTGTCTGGTCTCTGTTTCTAGGGAGCCATTTAGGGCATCACCAGGGCCTCCTGCTCCTGTGCTTCCCAGTGGAGACCAGCACAGACTGACACACAGGCTGGGACAGAACCACATCTCTCCTGTTCTGATATCTCCCCAAGGGCTCTTTGCTGGCACAAGGGAGTCAAACACATCAACACTTCCCTACTCTGCCATTCCCAAGGCTTCCCACTCCCTTCCCCACTGGAACGACTCTGCTCACACATGGGCTGGGAGCTGCTGCTGGCTCCTGTGCCAGGTTCCCTCCTGCCTTCCCATCCCACCGGGAGCCTCCATGGGGAACAACACCATCCTTGTGCTCTGCACTGCTCTGTGTCATGCCTTTTGTCTTAGGGTTGCTCTTCTGGAGAGCATTAGATCAAATTCTCATGGACAATTAGAACCGGGAGAATATTAACAAAGGAGAAAATTATGCATTGAACATTTTGCTTGCAAAATTCACTGAATAAATTATTCAGATTTAATGTGGAAGAATAATGGAGGAAATAATTGAATAATGAAATATCATAAAATTAATGGACTATTCTATTAATAATTTTACATCTCAGTCGAATACAATAGAATGGGGAACAAGAAGAAGAGGAAAAAATAATTTGGCATGTTTGGATGAAAAGAGAGCAATGGCTCTGTTTGTGACACTCAGCATTGCCAGAGCTCATGAATTTATCATGACTCCTGTGCTGCAAAGTGCCTGTGCTGAGCATTCCGAGGCCACAGGCAAATCCCTGACTTCCCCCTCTGTGATGACACCCAAAAAAATCCAAACTATCACCTGAGTTTGGCCCAAACACCACCCATAACACCCAGGGGTTTTCAGGGCAGCCTCAGGACCTTTCCAAGCCAACTTGCCAGGAGATTTGGGATCCCACTGGCAAACCTGGACAAGGTGTGGTGCTGCTGGGAAATGGAAAACACCCTCAGGGTTTGCTGGGGTTGGGTTGGGCAGGTTGGGTTATCTCCAGAGCTCTGAATTCAGGGAGATGAATCCCACCCTGGGAGATGAATCCTGTGCTGCTGACTCCTTGGTGGATCATAGACAGATCACAGCAAAAAGCAATTTCNCTGGCTGGAGGGAGAATTCTTGATCTCTCTTTCTTCTTGATAATATCTATATGAAATAAAGCCTTCTGAAAAATCTATGAACACAGAGTCTCATTTCTGGAAAGGCCTTAGATATAGGACACATCATTTCTAGAGAATCTCACCATGGAAGGTGAATCCCACCTTGGAAGATGATGAATCCCACCTTGGAAGATGATGAATCCCACCTTGGAAGACAAATCCCACCTTGGAACATGAATCCTACCTCGGAAGATAAATCCCACCTTGGAAGGTGATGAATCCCACCTTGGAGGATGAATCTCACCTTGGAAGGTGATGAATCCCACCCTGNCTTGGAAGACAAATCCCACCTTGGAAGATGATGAATCCCACCTTGGAAGATGATGAATCCTACCTTGGAAGATGATGAATCCCACCTTGGAAGACTCAAACATCTCACCAAGACCCTTCAGAGCAGCCACAGCCCCAGCCAAGGGTGGGACCTGACCGCCCAACCTCTCATCCCTTCCACGGCTCCTGGGCACTCCCAGCCTTGGATTTTGCCCTCTGAGGGGGCTGCAGGTGCTGAGTTTTCCATGGTTTCCCCCAGAACTCCCAGGGAAAGGAGCCCTGCCTGGTCCTGCACTCCCAGGCTCCCTTCATTGCCTCCATAACTGATGAACCCAGCGAGGGTCAGAGTGTTCTTTAGCAATTAACTGAGCTCCAGAGACTGTAATTTGTCTTGTACATGTTACAGCACCAAATGAATTTTCCCTGTGTTTAATAATCATTCTAAAAGCAGATCACAGAGCCGGGAGGGAGGGCGAGATTGTATCAATCATTTGTTTTCCAACTCTTTCAAGGAATTTCCTACTGTGTTTAATTTCTTGCTGCTAAGTCCTACATGAGCCTCGGGAAGGCGGGCACTGCTATTATTATTCATTTTTTAATCATCAGAGGAAACTATTTAGCTGCTCCAGAAAATTAACATGCTTCCAAATTCAGGAGGAGCCAACAACTGGGAAAATGCAATTTTCATGGATGCTGTCATATTAGTCTAAGTGGTATAATTTAGGACGGCTTCATTCAGGGATTTTTGAAGGGAATTTAGCTAAAGCCCTTGGATTCCTGCTGCAGAGAATCACTTTTGGGCCATTTTGGGACTGGGCCATTCTCCCACTTTGCAAATGAGGCAGAGAGGAATTGGCTCAGCCAAGGCTGCAGCAGCATCCCTCAGGCCAGGCTGGGAGCAAGGCAGCACCTGCCAGGTACAGACACAACCTCTGCTCTGTCCCAGCTGGGTAAGGACAGGAACCAGAAATAACCACAGAGAAACAGCTCAGAAAACAGAAAGCTGAGTAGGATTTGCCCTGATTTAAGAGGAAAAAAAAAATAAAAGAAACCAAAAAAAAACCAAAAAAAAAAGAAAATTAGCATTTGCTCTGAAAACCGAGTGAGCTTGAAGGAATTGTCAAAAATCAGTGTAGACAAATCATCCATATTCTGTGGGAAAAGGCTGCTTTTACCTCCTTCTGCCTGCACTCCTTGGGCTCTGGGGCACACAGGGAATCAGCTCCGGACAGATCCTGAAGGGAAAACACCTCCCTGTGCCAGAGAGCTTCCCCACACCAGCTGGGCTCTGCTCCGAGGGAATTTCTCCTTCAGGATTTGGTCTGGGTGACATCCTGGGCATCCTTTTGGGCATCCTTTGTCTGCTGTGACATCCTGGGCATCTTTGGGCATCCNTGGGGCACACAGGGAATCAGCTCTGGATGGATCCTGAAGGGAAAGCACCTCCCTGTGCCAGGGGGGCACTGCCATGCACCCTTTCAGAGAGCTTCCCCACACCAGCTGGGCTCTGCTCCGAGGGAATTTCTCCTTCAGGATTTGGTCTGGGTGACATCCTGGGCACCCTTTTGGGCATCCTTTGTCTGCTGTGACATCCTGGGCATCTTTGGGCATCTTGTGGCTTTTCAGTGCCCCTAGGTGGGAGGTATTTCCCACCTGGTTTTCCTCCTGGACACTGAGAGTGCAAAACCTGAAACAACTCAAAGGAAGTGATGCTTTTTCCTGGTCTTAAAATTAAAACTAAAACATGGTTTATGGGGAAAAGGGGTTTTTACTTTGGTATTTATTCCAGGATTTTGGGGTACAGCATTTTGTTTAGGTGGAATGCTCTGAAAATCCATGCACTGCTTTTTACACTGAAATACACACAAATATAGGCTTTGCAAAATTAACATATTTATCAAAGATCTCTCAATGAGAGGTTCGAGTGAACCTCTTGTTTTGAGGAACTTTTTCTTTTTGATGGGCTTAATTTAGGTTATAAAAATACGTTTTGGAGAGGACTTTGGTGTCTGGGGCTTCCAGACTGTTTGCTTTTATTGGTTTAACAGTGCAGTGGGTCTCAGTTAAATTATCAGACTTGGAGAGGTACAAGAGTGTGGGCTAAAAGCACTGAGAATACATAAAATTATATAGAAGAGTGTGTAAGAGAGGTACGAAAGAAAAAGCAAAAAATCATTCTGGCATCAGAAGGAGCTCTCTGTAGCAATGCTGAAATCTCACACCTGTTGGAAAACTATTCAAGCAGGATTTTATCAAAGGGGGATTTTATCAAAGCAAAGGACAACTTTTAAAACAACAGCTCCTCCTCCTCCGTCCCTCTCACCATTCCCAATTCATCCCCAGCCCGGTCAGTAAGACCCCCATGGGGAGGGGGATTTGGGGTGGCATTTGGGGCGGTGTTTGGGGTCCCTCTGGCAGAGGGAGAGCTGCGGGTCCGCACTAGAGGGCACTGCTGCCATGCGGAACCTGCAGGAGGATGTGTGATCCTCATCCCTGCTTGCCTTAGTGAAGGGATGGCACTGCAGGGCTGTTAGCGATTTTATTGCTTGGAAATAAATCAGATAAGGCATCAGTGGTCGTGGATTTAGAGCAGTAACTCATCCATAGCTAAGGGGACAGTCACGAGCTCCTAAGTTACATGGCAATATAGAACTTTTTGGTCCAAAGAGTTTTATTTTGACTTTATAACCTATCACTTTTATTACTTCCTACTGCATTGTGTCTTTTATCCAACAGCTTGTTAGCTCACGTACACACATATGCTTCTATTATCACCTAAATTCTTAACTTAAACTGTAAAATCACATTACTACACCTAAAAACCCTCCACCACGTCGCTCAGTACTCATTTACTTAAAGCATATTCTTACTCACAACTCTAGGAACATAGTTTTATAATTTCTCTGCTTACTGTCTGTGTATCATCACATCAACCCAAGCTCTTCCCAAGGCTGTAAATCAAACTCATTAAGAGGAAGTTTCTTTTTTTCTGTTTCCAGCTCCTGTTCTCTATGGAGGGACAGGAGCTGCCCCAGCTCCCTCCACTCCCTGCCTGATTCTCCTCCTGGGCCCTCCATCCTTGAGGGGTTTGTCCACCAAGGGCCAGCCCTGCCTTCAGGTGAGGCTTCAAACAGGGACTTGAGGTCTCTTGGGCTGATCAAACTCTGCCAGGGGAGTGTGGAGAGGCCAAAGCTCTGCTGGGGTGATGTGAGCTGTGCCAGGAGAGTCACGGTGGCTGCCCCAAATACCCCAATGTGCTTCCCCAGCCCTCTGGAGACCTTGGAAAAACCCAACAGGGACCACGTGGGCAGAGGGTGAGCCAGCTGATAAAGCCTGCTGTGGTTTTGTACTTGGTTTTTGGGTTTTTAAGAAATTTTAGAGAAAGGTTGAACAAGTGAGTTCTTTTTAACTTGTGTTGAACAATGAGATCCCTGCAATGCCATCACTTCACCCTTAACACGTTGGGCAAACACCTCCAGGCACATTGGCATCGATCCTGGCACCATCTGCTCCCTGGCTCGTGTGAAGAGCCATCGATCCCAGGGCACAGCCAGCAGGGTTTGCTCTGTGCATGGTTTGGGAGCTCAGCCATTCACTCAAAAGCTGAGAGCTGCCCCCACAGAGAGCCCAGAATCCCAGCTCTGGAGGAAAACCTTCACCTGCTGGGACCCTGGAGGATGAGAATTTTAAATTCTCTGTGCTGGAGATCATTATTCCACAAGAAAACACCACATTTGATCTGAGGCCTCGGGATAGGCTTCCAAAACTGAGTGATAACATTAAAATCACGTGTGTGGTTTGAATAGAAGGGACACCAGAGGGGGAAAACTTTGGGATTTAAGGTTTTGAATATAGTAATACACGTTTGCAAAGATGGAGATTTTAGGGTGGTGGCCAAGATACTTCTTTTTCACTTTCTTCTTCCTTCTTCTTCATGAGTTTAGATGGTGTCGTATAATTGGATAAGAAAACCTGCCCTGCTGAATTTAGAATATTGGGTTAAAAATAAAAATAATTTAGGTGGCAAATCATCATTGGACCAAAGGTCCTTAAAAAAGCTCTGCAGAGCCAGAGAACCTCCATTGTGAGCCTTGCTTTACCTTGTTAGCAGAACTCAGAGTTTCTAAGAATGCAACGTAAATAAGAACCAATAAACAACTGAGTCAGAACTTATAAAAACAACACATCTCCTGTGTTTCATCCCAGCTATGGGGAGTGAGAGGCTGAGGAAGAAGCCACCATCCCTGAGCCTCACCCTTAGCCCCCTCTGGATAACTCAGCTCCCACCAGGAGCACTGCAGGCTCTTCCCTTTGCCTCCTCCCCTGGAAGCTGCTCTGCTCTCCCCCCATCATTTCAGCCTGCTGACAATGAGCAAGGCCCATTTAATTTGCTGTCCTTGTTTGCTCATTAATTCCACTGAATTACTTTATTTACTAACATACTTCTTCTAAATGACTTGATTACTTAACTGAATTTATTTCTTTACAGTGGATAGCAGAAGAGGAAAACAGCTGCAGGGGGTCCTTGCTGACAGCCCCCCAAACCACAGGCTGTGGCAGTGAAATCCCTGGATTTTGGGGGCTGCCAGCACATTTCAAAAGCTCCTGATGTGTCCCTCTGAAGGGCATTTCCTCAAACCTGGGGGCAGATTTTCATGTTGTTTTATTGTCCCCAGATGTTGCTTGTCCCAGACTGAGTGGTGTGAGCAGCACTGAGCGAGCCATGGAACCTCTGGGGGGGATTCTGGCACTGTGATACCTCCTAAATTATGGGATTAATGATGGATTCAGCTGGAAAACACAGAACTCTGAGCAACCAAAGCAACAAATGGAGATAAACCAAACCCTGCTTTAGCTGCCTCGTTCCTGCCAGGTGTGCTGAAGTTTCTTGGGGAGGGTTTGGGGTTTTTTTTTAATAGAAACCTGAAATCACAGAATATCCTGAGTTGCAGGGGTCCACAAGGATCATCCTCTCCATTTGGGGGCTGGGACTGTTCCCTGGGGAGCCTCTGCCTCAGCAGCCTCTGGGGGAAGAACCTTTCAAACAGCACAAGCCAAGAAAAAGAGGAAAATCCTGGTGGTTCTCTGCAGTGCCCTGAAAGAAAAGGAAAAACAGCTTTTGCAAAGAGACTCCCTGTGGCTGTTGGAGTGGACATGACACACACAGACAGTGCCTTGGACAATGTGCAAAAAAACCCTTTTATTAAACAAAGCAGCTTCTTTTTGCAGACTTTTGGATGTTGTTATTCACGTTACATGGTTATTGGTTACTAAATTACTGTGATAGGTTCATAGGTTCTTGTTAACTGCAATATACTGCCATTGGCTACCTACAGCATGAGCATTCAAGAATTCAGAAAAATACTTAGATATTTTAGACATCTTGCTGTAGATATCTTGTTGTTTTTCTCCTTCTATTGTTTAACTTTCTTACTTCTGTTGATACTACATTTACATGGGTAAAAAGAAATTATTTTTCTTCTCCCAGGCTTTTTTTCTCCAGCCAGAGTAACAGGCCCAGGCCATGATTTTACAGAGGCAGCAAGGATTTCATTTGATAAGGTTTTACCTCTATGCAATAACTCCCCAGGGAGTTTAGCTCACGATGAGACCCTGAATGGAGCTCTGTGATATTAGAGGGTCTGGTGGAAAACAGATTTCAGGGAGAGCTTCCTGAGGGCACCCAGAAGGGATTCCTCCCTGCATCCCTGGGAATTTGGGATGAACAAGAGCTCATTTACTCCTGCAGAAGTTCCTGCTGCTGGCCTGAGAGAAGTTAAGAAAGCTGCTGGAAGCCAGAGTGGAATTTGTTCAGGAATCCATGGTTCTTGGTGTCCCATAAGTACCCAGGGATCCATAATGGGTGAATTATCCCTTCAGTCCCAGCGTAGGATTGTGAACCATCCCTTTACTATTCGGCTCTGGCAGACCCAAAATCGAGTCAAGCTCAAGCTGCTCAGCTCATTTACCTTTTCTGCTGCAGATGAGTTGTTGTCTCCCACTCTTGTGATCAGCTTTGGCACCACACAGCAGCAACTGCATCCTCTCAGCAGGATCCTGATCCTCTCCTGATCCTGCATCCAGGGCTCAGCAGGAAATGCTGCTTTGCCTTGTGGTCTCACCTGTAATTTAGGGCATCTGCCAATAAAACCTCCTCCTCTCTCAGGGCTGCTGTGCTCACAGGTGCTGAGCACTGCCTTTGTTGCCTTTCTCTGGTTTTAAAACTCAAACCAAACACAGTTTATGGGGAAAAGGGGGTTTTACCTCGGGATTTATTTCAGGATCCTTGGGTGCAGCACTTGGTCCAGGTGGAATGCCCCAAAATGCACACAATTACAGGCTTTGCAAAATTAACATATTTATCAAAGATCCCCCAGTGAGAGGCTGGAGTGAAGCCCTCGTTGTGAGGAACCTTCCCCCTGGCTGGGCCTGTCTGAGGTTCCAAAATGTGTTCTGGAGAGGCCCTTGGTGTCTGGGGCTCCCAGGATGTTTGCTCTCCTGGTTTAACGGTGCCGTGGGGCTGAGCTGAGTTATCAGCCTTGGGAAGTCACAGTGTGTGGGCTAAAAGCACTGAGAATACATCAAACTATAAAAGAGTGTGTGAGAGGGGTATGAAAGAAAAAGCAAAAAAATCATCCTGGCATCACCTTTAGCTGGGGTTTATTCCCAAAGAGTTCCAATGCCTCTGCCAATCCCTCCTGGGCACCAGAGGACCTCAGAGCCTCCTCAGGGTGGTGGCCCTGGGCTGGTGGCAGGACAGGAACCCTGCGCCCGTGAGATGCAGGTTTCCAGCTGGGCACAATTCCTCTGCCTCTGGGCACTGGCATACTCAGAAATGCTGATTTCTTTCCGTTTCACAAGTGTTCCTTAAAATTCCTGGAAAGGCAGCTCGAGCTGTGCCTGCAGAGTTCCTCTGGTGGTTTTTCAGAACAAGCTGGATTTTGCTCTTTGATAATTCTGAAAGGGCTCAGTGGTAAAACTTCGACCAATTTTGGATCCGAGGAGGGCTCCAGGGAGAAGTTACAGCAGCGTCAAGAGAGGCACCACATTCCAGAAATAACTGCTGCTCCCTGGGCACAGGGAACACAACAGGCACCCCTGGAGCACTGTGCTCATCCCAAAGAGCACAACAGCTTTATTGCTCTTCCCAGCACTTGAGGAAAGTCCTCCTGCCTTCCAAGAAAACTTTACAAGGGTACTTTAAAGGAAGGCAGGGACTTGAAGGCAGTGGTGGCCACTGGGCTGTCCCAGCAGGCCAGGAGAGCCTGGGGGAGCCAATCCAAACTTCCACACTCATTTTAAGGCCAGAAAGAACCCTGTGCCTTGTAATATTGTATTAATTCGTCATTCTTCTCTCCTAATTTCACCTTTTCAGTTCTAGAAGGTTATAAAATAGTATCATTCTGGTGTGGCTACAAGAGTGAAATGAGTTTTCACTTCTCCGTGCTTCAGATCAAAAATGATGCTGAGATTTGGTGGCTTTCTTATGATTAAGAGGATGCAGCTTCTGAGCTCTTGGTATGATCATTACTAGGGTTTATTCATGCATTTTAGAGAGCCTCACCTGGTGCAGCCTTTGTGTGGGAGCTCAGGTGGCCTCTCATCCCCAGTTTGGATCGGAGCTGGGCTCCAGGGACTCAGGGCTGCTCAGAAATCCAACATGAGGTAACAATTTCATTTGCTGGAGATAAACACCCCGTAAATAACGCCAGCAAAGCTCGCTGTTCCTTCAGGAGGGATGTTTCCATCCATGGAAAACAAACATCTGGGCTTTGGTTTGCTGCTTTCCTGCTGCCCACTGCTGCCTTTTGCCCTCGCAGAGCAGCAGGAGGTCACTGCCCAGGGACTCCCTTTATATGACTTTTGTTCAGAAAATATTCTTGAGGATTGCAAAGATTACCCATGAATCATGCCCATAATGCCTAATTTGCTGTACACAAACATTTCCACTCTGGAGCAATTGCCCTCATCTCTGGGTGAAAGCAAAGAACTCAGTGGAAACTCTTATTGTCCATGACAACCAGAGGCACTGGAACTGTTGAGTTCTGCTTTTCAGACTCCTCATCTCACAGGTAAAACTGGGACAGCTCCTGTTTTCAAGGAGTCCAAAAAGCAACCAGGAAATATCTGGTAGGAGATAAAACCTAAAAGAGTTTTTTTTTCTGGTGATTGGACCCTGCGATGAGCTTTGGGGTCTGTCCCTAGATGAGTGTTGGCAGTCTGGGAGAAAAACTTCTCTCACCCAGCACCAAGGTCAGCAAAGATAAACATTCTTGGAAAATAACTTGCACCTGCTGTTTGTTACTGATGTTTTGAAGAGATGTTTTGAAAGGGGAGTTGTTCTTTTAAGCAATGCTAACTGTACTTTGCACTGTTCCTCACAATGCTGGATATGAGCACTGCGGTTTTTTTTAAAAAGGAGATCTCTTCCCTTTTCTCTTTGCCTTTGCATGAATAAAAGGATCTTTGCCTTCTGATGGTGCCTTTCCCTGGTCTTAAAATTAAAACCAAAACATATGGGAAAAGGGGTTTTTACTTTGGTATTTATTTCAGGATTCTGGGGTGGAATGCCCCGAAAATGCATGCATCACTCCTCACACTGAAATACACACATTTATTTTGCAAAAATTAACATATTTATCAAAGATTTTTCATTGAGAGGCTGGAGTGAACTCTGTGTTTTGAGGAACTTTCTTTGATGGGCTTATCTTAGTTTATAAAAATANCATTGAGAGGCTCGAGTGAACTCTGTGTTTTGAGGAACTTTCTTTGATGGGCTTATCTTAGTTTATAAAAATATGTTTTCGAGAGGATTTTGGTGTCTGGAGCTTCCAGACTGTTTGGTTTCTTGGTTTAACAGTATGGTTGGTCTCAGTTAAGTTATCAGACTTGGAGGTTGAAAGCACTAAGAATACATAAAACTAGATAAAAGAGTGTGTAAGAGGGGTATAAAAGAAAAAGGAAAAATCATTCTGGCATCACTGGTGCCTCTGAGAATGGAGTTTCCTTTGCTGTAATGGCTGAACCTGAGGCCCAGCTGCAGCAAGCAGGATGCACAGAAAGGGCTTCACAAATTACTGAAATGGTAAAAGTGGGGATGTTTATTTTGGTGCTGGGCACAGGGAGGATTGCTCCTTCAAAGGCACACGTGGGGGTCAGCAGGGTCAGCCTGGTGTATATCGAATTACAGGTTACATGAGATCTCCCAATCCCAACATTCATAACCTGTCTCTGTTAAAATGAGCTCAGGAGTCATTTCCATGTGGTCACTCAGGGCCTCCTGGTGCTCCTGGGCAGGGCTCTTTGGGATGAAGTTACTCCTCTTCANTTTGGGGTGAAGTTACTCCTCTTCATCAGGTATGAACTCTTCACCCTGCCTTTAGCTCTCTGAGCTTCTGCTCTAGGTCCAAACCTCCTGGTCCAGGTCCAGACTTTAAGGTTGGTGTGTTCTGGCTTCAGGGTCCTATCCCAGGATATCCAGGCATGATTTCTTCCCTTCATCAATGGCCTTGCATCCTCCCTTCCATCCTCCCTTCCATCTTCCCTTCCATCCTCCCTCACATCCTCCCTTCCATCTTCCATCCTCCCCTCCATCCTCCCCTCCATCCTCCCCTCCATCCTCCCTTCCATCCTTCCTTCCATCCTCCATCCTCCTTCCATCCTCNTCCTCCCCTCCATCCTCCTCTCATCCTCCCTTCCTCCTTCCATCCTCCCTTTCATCTTCTCTTCCATCTTCTCCTCCATCCTCCCTTCTATCCTCCCCTCCATCCTCCTCTCCATCCTCCCTTCCATCCTTCCTTCCATCCTCCATCCTCCTTCCATCCTCCCTCACCTCCTCCCTTCCATCCTCCCTTCTATCCTCCCTTCCATCTTCCATCTTCCCTTCCATCCTCCCTTCCATCCTCCCTCNTCCCTTCTATCCTCCCTCACATCCTCCCCTCCATCCTCTCTTCCCTCTTCCATCCTCCCTTCCATCCTCCCTTCCATCCTCCCTCTCTCCTTGGCAAGAGCAATAAGCACTGAGAGTTATCCATATTGTTCAGCAAGCAGCCCTTGAAAAAATCCTTTTTTAACTCTCAAGTGCCCCAATTCAGGCAGGGATGGGGCAGAGATCAAACAGAAGGTGACACCTGGGGACGTGCCCAGGCTGTGGGGACAGTGCCATGAGGGCACAAGGCTGCCAGGGCTCAGCACAGGCTCTCCTGGTGCCCACTGCTGCCAGAGGCCTTGCAGCAGTACCAGCTCCATTCCCAGCCAGCTCTCAGCACTGCAGGGCTCTGCCCCCGAGGTTAAAACATCCAGGCAATTCCAGAACACCCTGGCATTGGGAAATGCAGCAGAGTTTCACCCAGCAAAGCAAGGACACAACCTTTCCATCCCCAGCCAGCCTTCCACATTCACCACTCAGTCACTCCTCATTACCAGGAGCATTCATTTCTCACCAAAGTGCTCCCAGCACCAGCACACATTTCAACCACATTATTTTTCAAGGTCTGAACGCAGCCTGTGCCCAACTGCTCCATTATTTCCCCGTGCCATGCAGTTTCTCATGGCTCAGCCATGTGTTCCCAGGCTCCAAGCCCAGCTGCTCTTGGAAGCCACGCTCCAAGCACATGTTCCTGCATGGGATGCTCGTTATTATTTTCAGCTTTATTTTATTGGTGCACGTCCTCCCTGTGTGCCCCCAAAGGGCTGCTTTCAGCAGGCTTTGGACAGAGTTGTTTGATTGCCTTCAGGCTTCTTTGTGAGTTCATCCAATGCCAGGCTCAGGCACTGAACCCATGCCAGGTAATTCATCATTTCTCCTTACAAGCTATAGACAGAATCCTGCTCTTAGCCTGTCAGATAAAGGCCTGAGAATTGCCTTTCAGCCCACCTAATGAGGGTTTGTGTTTTCCTACGCTCGGGAGGATGGATGGTCTTAATTTCTGGTTTCTTTCAAAGAGAGCAATTTCCTTCCACAAAAAAGACCAGGAATAATAGACACAATGTGGCTTTTTCTGAGTCACCCTTTAACCATTTGTACTTATATTTTCTCTTTGTGCATCTTCCCTGAAACTCCCCTTCAGCTGCTGCTGTACCTTTTCCCCTGCCATGAGATGTTTCTGTGCCTGAGGGTTCAGTGCACTGCCAGCATCCTCTCCTGGACTTGCTGACACTCTCCACAAACACTTCCCTCAAATTCGAGGTGTTCCAGGCGGGGCTTTTCCATTCCAGCTCTGCAGGAGTTGCCTGTGGGATGGGAGGAAGCTGAGCCTTGGTGCACAAGGGGCTGTGCAGGGCCAGAGCTCCTCCTTCTGTGCCCAGAGGTCACCCAAGGGGCTGTGCAGGGCCAGAGCTCCTCCTTCTGTCCCCCGAGGTCACCCAAGGGGCTGTGCAGGGCCAGAGCTCCTCCTTCTGTGCCCAGAGGTCACCCAAGGGGCTGTGCAGGGCCAGAGCTCCTCCTTCTGTGCCCAGAGGTCACCCAAGGGGCTGTGCAGGGCCAGAGCTCCTCCTTCTGTGCCCAGAGGTCACCCAAGGGGCTGTGCAGGGCCAGAGCTCCTCCTTCTGTGCCCAGAGGTCACCCAAGGGGCTGTGCAGGGCCAGAGCTCCTCCTTCTGTGCCCAGAGGTCACCCAAGGGGCTGTGCAGGGCCAGAGCTCCTCCTTCTGTGCCCAGAGGTCACCCAAGGGGCTGTGCAGGGCCAGAGCTCCTCCTTCTGTGCCCAGAGGTCACCCAAGGGGCTGTGCAGGGCCAGAGCTCCTCCTTCTGTGCCCAGAGGTCACCCAAGGGGCTGTGCAGGGCCAGAGCTCCTCCTTCTGTGCCCAGAGGTCACCCAAGGGGCTGTGCAGGGCCAGAGCTCCTCCTTCTGTGCCCAGAGGTCACCCAAGGGGCTGTGCAGGGCCAGAGCTCCTCCTTCTGTGCCCAGAGGTCACCCAAGGGGCTGTGCAGGGCCAGAGCTCCTCCTTCTGTGCCCAGAGGTCACCCAAGGGGCTGTGCAGGGCCAGAGCTCCTCCTTCTGTGCCCAGAGGTCACCCAAGGGGCTGCCCAGGGCACCACGGTGAGGGAGCTATAGGAGGAATCTCCTGATCACCCTGGCACTGCCCATATTGAACAATCCAATATTCCTGGGCATCACAGGGGTTCCCATTGCTCAGTGTTTGGCCAAAAGCTAAATCTGAAGTTCTGCTCCCCAGGATTCTTGTTTTCTCCACATTCACCCCATTTCTGTGGCAGTTTCTCAGCCTGGGGCGTGCTCAGTCCCACAGTCCCTCGGATTCAGCCTTGAGCTGGCATCCCAAGGGTTCTCCAAGGCAGGATAAAGCAGCAGGGAAGGAAGAAAACGTGGATTTCTCAGGAAGCAGTGACAGCTCTAAAGAGCTGAGAGGGAAAAACAAACACGAGGCTGATTTGCAGTGGGGAGCAGTGGGGTAAAGGGAATCCCAAACGAGGTTGGGTTGGAAGGGACCTTAAATCCCATCCAGTGCCACCCCTGCCATGGCAGGGACACCTCCCACTGTGCCAGGCTGCTCCCAGCCACAATGTCCAGCCTGGCCTTGGGCACTGCCAGGGATCCAGGGGCAGCCACAGCTGCTCTGGGCACCCTGTNGGAAGCAGTGACAGCTCTGAAGAGCTGAGAGGGAAAAACAAACACGTGGCTGATTTGCAGCGGGGAGCAGTGGGGAAAAGGGAATCCCAAACCAGGTTGGGTTGGAAGGGACCTGAAATCCCACCCAGTGCCACCCCTGCCATGGCAGGGACACCTCCCACTGTGCCAGGCTGCTCCCAGCCCCAATGTCCAGCCTGGCCTTGGGCACTGCCAGGGATCCAGGGGCAGCCACAGCTGCTCTGGGCACCCTGTGCCAGGGCCTGCCCACCCTCCCAGGGAACAATTCCTTCTCAATATCCCACCCAGCCCTGCCCTCTGGCACTGGGAACCCATTCCTCCTTGTCTTCTCCCTCCATGTCCTTATGAAAAGTCCCTTTCCAGTTCTCTTGAAGCCTCTTTAGGTACTGAGAGGCTCCAATAAAGTCACCCTGGAGCCTGCTCTTCTCCAGGCTGCATAATCCCAATTCCCTCAGCATTTCCTCCAGCTTTTGGAGCATCTTCGTGGCTCCTGATTATTCCCTTCTCAGATAAATGAGTGCAACAACCCTGAAGACCCAAACGTTGTGGTTTCTTTGTAAACTTCCCACTTTGCAGGGGAAAAAGGAATCATCCACCTTAGAGGGATGAGCTGCAGGAGAGGAAATGCCAGGTTTGGGTTTTTGTGGAGGTGGTTTTGTGACTCTGATGGGTTTGAGTGTGGTTTGGAAGAGAATCAGGAGTCCTTGGAGCAGCATGTCCCAGCAGTGCCACTTCGCTCCAGAATGAAGAGAAAATTATGATATGAAATGTTTGCAGAGGCAAAAGCACCCAAATTTCAGAGGCTCCATAGCTCAGGGGTTAGAGCACTGGTCTAGTAAACCAGGGGTCGTGAGTTCAAATCTCACTGGAGCCTGGGGAGGGTCTGCACCTCCTGCAAAGACCTCACTGCTTTATCTTCCTGTTTATTCCCAATGTGCTCCTGAGGTTGTTTTTTGGAGCATCCAGCCCAGTCTATGTGAAATACAAACGTCCCACAGCACAGACACCAATATCAGGTGATGAGCAGCAGAGAAAGCAGCCCTGGTCAGAGCTGTGCCCTTGGAATATTTTTAATGTACAGCAGTGGGAGATGAGGAACAGCCAAAAATGGGATTTGGAGCCTTCTGGGCTTTGTGAGGGTCATGGATGGACAAAGCTGAGATGGCTGCCAGGAATTTACAGCCAGAGCTGCTTCATCTCTTCAGACATCAGCAGGATGATCAAATTATGGCTCCAGAGCTCAGTAATTGCAGAGCTGGCTGAAAATATTATAAATATGGTTTGTGGAGGAGCAGTAGCATCACTCATCTACAGAGCCCTGCTGGGGGGGAGCTGGACAGTTATAATTTCTAAGGATAAGGAAATAGGTGGGAATTAACCTATTTTGCACCTTGAATTCCATGAATTGCTGTCCAGATTTATGAGATTTCCTCCTCTGCCTTTGCATGTCTCTTTTCCCTGCTCATTTTCACATAGACTCCCTATATGGGGTCCAAGCAGACAAACCAGTGATGGAAAAGATCATTTCTGAATTTCAAAAGGGCCTTTTCCATCTGAGGGAAGGAAGGCTCAAAAGCCTGAATGGTTTTTGTCTGGTGGAGGGGGACACAGGGTGCCATGAGGTGTGTGGTGTTGTCCCAAAGAAAGTGAGCCTTGGTGGGTTGATGTTTCCTTCACAGGAGGAGTGGCCTGCAGGAATTTCCCTGCTTTCCCCTGCATAAATCACAGTGAGGATAAAGAAACAGAAGCCAGCAGGGTTCCCATTAATCTGCAATTAATAAACGAGCACAAGTCGCTGTTATTGTAACCCAAGGTCCTGGAAAATGGACAGATGGGTTTTACTAAAAGTGAATTTATCTCCAGGCTCTTGAGGCCCCACGTGGCCTCCCCCATCCCTCACTGCAGCTTTATCTCTTTATTTGCCTTTCAGAGGAGACCACAGAGCAAGACCCAAAAAGATCTTTGTGGTTCAGGTTCACTTTTGCAATCAGGCCCATGATGGAAATGATCCTCTGAAAAATTAATGCCTTTCCTCTCTGTGCAATGGTGACAAACGTTCAGGATGTGTTTTGCTGAATTCCTAATCTCTGCAGTGCTGATATCAATGCCAGAGCTCCTCTCCCAGCGACCCTGGAGCAGTGCAGAGCCCAAACTCTCTGGTGCTGCTGCCTGACCTCAGCCCTGGGGCAGAGATGACTTTTACCAAGGCACCTGAAATCCCTTTGCATCCATCACCCATCATCTCCTTCTCTGCTCCTCAAAGGCACAGCTTGAGCAGAGGAACAAAGAGGGCAAAGGGGTTTCTACCCAAATCCCAGAGCCCAGGTAAATGAGGGAGGAAGGGATCCTGGAATGTTTGAGCCTCTTGCAAACACAGCAGCTCGGAATGGAAAGATTATTGATTATCACCACATCCCAAATATTGCTGCATGAATGTTTGGGAAGGTTCAAGGAGAAAACCCCAAACCAACTGTGGCTGTTGTTCACGAAAAGAAGACTCCAATTTCAGATGAACAGAAGGTTATTTTTTATTTAATTCAACACTCCTTTTATAAGGAGCCAAAAGCTCCTTGGTTGGCTAAAAGGCACAACACTCTCTACAATCCTTGGTTGAGAGAGAGGGAACAATATAGAGCATATTTTGATAAACATGGAACAGTGAAAAACAAGAGAAAAACAAGTTAAAGTGAAAAAACACCACTTGTTATTTTGAGAACTAAAAGATGCTTACAAAAACTTCTATCAGGTCGAAGATGAGAGCGTGAAGTGTTTGCAGAATTGTTCTTTTTAGAAGAATTGTTCTTTTTAGAAGAGTTGTTCTTTTTAGAAAGTAAGAAGCTTTCCTTTGGGAAGAAATCCTTTTGCAGGCTTGCTGCTAAAATTTCTGAGGTCCACCAAGTGTCAGCCCCAGAGCCAGCAGTTCCCTTGGGGGTAAGACACTCCATGGACAGGTAACAGTGCTGGCAAAAATGTCTCAAAGCCATTTGAGGGCAGTGGGGCAGCATTCCAAGGCTGTTCCTTGGCATCCAGCAGGGTCTGCACAGCTCCCTGCTCTGGGAATCCTGCAGCTCTCCCCAACTCTGCTGCTCACCCTTAAAATTTCCACATCTTGGAAAATTTCCAAGCTTTGTCAAATGTCTACCATGCAACATTCTGCTCTTCTATCTCCTTCCCATCAGAGACTTCAGTACAAGCGTTAGAGTTGTTTAAGAATGTGATTTAAAATGAAAGGGGAGTGGAAGAGATTTTACCATTTTATGTGCCAAAACCCATTACTTTAGTTTTTTACCTGTATACTTCTGCTTTCCACTTTTTTGGATGAAGAAGCCAAACATTTGCCTGGGGGTCCTTTGTGCTGCAAATGTGCTCCCCTAGTCCCTTGGAATAATCTTTACATTTGGTGAAGCTTTGGCACAAATTTCAGTTTGCACATGTTCAAGAAAGATATGTTGATACCTGAGGCAGGACCCTCAGGTTTTAGTGCTGCCACTCTGCTTCTCCTGGGCTCACCCAGGGAGATCCCACTGAGCTGGTGAAGTCAACATCCTCATTCCTGGGGGCCACTACTCCATGAAAAACCTGGGAAAGGACGTGGGATTGGTGTAGCTACTGCAAATTTAAACAAATTTATAAAAAGCAGTTGAGCCCAGCTTTAAAAAGCCAGCCATGCCCACTTTCACCTGGGCATGCTGCCATGGAAATGGAGCTGCAGGGCAGAGCCAGGATGGGGTGGGAATGTGCCAGGAGGGATGGCACAGGTCTGGGGGCGTGGAAGGAGTTTATTGTGTTTAGTCTGTCCACAGGAAGGCTAAAAGTAGACGTGAGTAACTCACAGAAATGCCACAGGAGTAAACAGCCAGAAGGAAAAACTCGATTTATTTAAACTCAATTACATGGTGAGCAGGAATGAATATGTTAGGCTGGAATTTAAAAAAAAAAAAATCTAAAAATCAAGAGGAGATTTTTTTTTTCAAGCAGCCAAGGAGGAGGAAACCCCACAAGAGGTGAGAAAGGGAACCAAGAGGTTGTGGAGGAGCTGGATAGCACAGGCAGACCCCACGAGCACAGAGCTCCTGCCCTGTGTTCTGCCCAGCAGTGATCCCAGGGAATCACAGAATCCTGGCATGGTTCAGGTTGGAAGGGACCTTAAATTTCATCTCATCCCAGCCCCTGCCATGGGCAGGGACACCTTCCACAATCCCAGGCTGCTCCAAGCCCATCCAACCCAGCCTTGGGCACCTCCAGAGTGTGACCTTGACTGAGTTCAGCCCCATCCTGTGGTGGGTGAGTGGCTGTGTGTGGTTTGTGTATTTTTAGCAGCCTTTTAAGTAACTTGTTTCTCCAAATGCTTCTCCACTTTTCAGGAGCAGGAGGAAAGGACTTTAATTCTGCTTTCTCCTGCACCCTGGAGAGCCTGTGACGTACCTGCTGATTGCCTCAGCTCCCCCCTGGCTGGGAGGGAAGCAGCTCATTCCCAGTGCAGAGAGCCCAGTTAGAGAGCTCCTTGTTCTAATAATGGTCATCTATTTATAGCCTTTCATAATTTGTTTCATGACAAAGAGATTCTGCAAGATGGTCCTTGATTCTTGCAAGTTTGTAATGATTTTTTCCCTTCCTGTGTTATTGAAAGTGGCTTTTGTGCTCAGCAAAATGCCTGTAATAAAGGCTATTCCATGTGTTCCGAGTAAATGACAGGGACTTCAATAGGTTTCTGAGGAAAGCTTAGAATTTCTCTTTGTTTCCCTTCAATTCTCTTCAATCTCCTGTGTCAGATGGGCCTGGCTTAGCCCAAGCCTTGCAGGGGCAGAGGAGGCACCGAGCACAATGCTCAGCCCAGAGCCTCTGGGGGTGACACTGCAGCAAGGGCAAAGCCTGGAGATGGCCCTGGCTGGGCTTGCTTTGCTCACTCCACAGCTGTCCCTCACCAGAAATGACATTTTCCTTATTTCTGGGGCCTGCTGTTAAATATTTTGGCCTCGGCACAACTGCCCTGGTGAGGTATCTCTGCACCATCACAGCCACAGCCACACTTCCATCACCATCACAGGCTACAGTGCACAACAGCATCGTTGGCACTGCACCAAACTCCAGGTTTTCCCCATTTCCTACAGCGTTTTTAACCCAAAGAACAATTATTTGTCCCCATGCATCTCCAGGTGACAGTGCTGCTGGAGGATGTCAGAGGGAGCAGAGGGAGAAATCCTTTTCTTGGCTGTCTCTGTGTCAAGGCTCAGAGCTCTCAGTCCCTCCACACCTTTCTGGGGGCAAACGGGATGGGGAGAGCTGAGGGCACACAGCATGGGGAGAGCTGAGGGCACAGCCCCAGCCCTGCGTTCTGCCAACCCTTTGGTTCATCAGTCAAGTGTCAGGTTCATGCTGGTTTGGTTCTTCCCTTCTCACCTGCTCCCAGCTGTGTCTGGAGCCTTTCCAGAGCTGAAGCTTTCAGCAGTTCTCCAGCAGGCTCCAGTTCTGTGAACCAAGAGAATCACAGAATATCCTGAGCTGCAAGGGACCCGCCAGGATCATCAATCCCACCCCTGGCCCTGCCCAGACCCCCCAACAGCCCCACCCTGGGCATCCCTGGCAGCGCTGCCCAAACGCTCCTGGAGCTCTGGCAGCCTCGGGGCCGTGCCCATTCCCTGGGGAGCCTGGGCAGTGCCCAGCACCCTCTGGGGGAAGAACCTTTCCCTGAGCTCAGCCTGAGCCTGCCCTGGCACAGCTCCAGCCATTCCCTGGGTGCTGTCCCTGTCACAGGGAGCAGAGATCGGAGCTGCAGCCCCTGGTGAGGTCTGAGCTCAGTCTCATCTTTTCCACCTGAACAATCCCAGTGCCCTCAGCTGCTCCCCTCCAGATCCTTCCCCATCCCCGTGTCCTCTCTCTGAACACTTTCTGACACCTTCAGTTCTTACCCTGTGGTGCCCAAAGCTGCTCCCAGCCCTCCTGCTGTTCCTGCCTGGGCACTCCATAGCCCTGAGCCACCTCTGCCTTCCTCCCTTCCCCACGTCCCAGCCTTTGCCTCCTGCCCCTCGCTGAGCATCCCCCGTTGGTGACCCAAGCATCTCCCAGGTTCCCACTGGGATCTCCTCAGGCATCGCAGCACCAGGAGCCCTTACTGGCTGTGGAAGGCACACAGACCATCCCCACACTGCGGGTGGGATTGCCTGGGACCACCAGGAGGCATCAGTCCCCTATTAGTGCTCCATCAGTCCCCTATTAGTGCTCCATCAGTCCCCTATTAGTGCTCCATCAGTTCCCTATTACTCCTCCATCAGCAGAACTGGATCACAATGGATTATCGAATTTTAAACAGACCTTCAAAAAGGAAATAGTGACAGGATAGGGGAGACTTGAAACCCAGGAGATACCAAAAAAGGAATATTTGAATGATGCATAGAAATCTATGAATATGTCTGAGACTCGGGCATTTAACAGAAGAGGTTTGTTAGCTAAGGTGTGCCCCTGGCATCATGCCAAGCACCAGGCCCTATTAACTCTTTGCTTTATTTCTGTCTCCTATTGTCCCTTTTATTAAACTCCTTATTAAACCTTTTAAAATTTTACCAGCAGTGAACCTCGTTTTTCACAGGCTCGCTGGAAAACCTTCAGCAAACCCACAGAGGCTCCTTTTCCTTCGAGTCCAAGGCTGAGGATGGCTCCAAACTAAACCCTCCCACAACTCTCCCTCGCAGTGGGGCTGTTTGCTTCCTTCCAGTTTCACAAAAGGCTCTCCCACTGCCAGGGAATTCTGCTGCTTCCGCACAGGACGGAGGTGAAGCACGTTTTGTGTTCTGTTTTGTTTTGTTCTGTTTTGTTTTTCCCAGTAAGTGGCTGTAACCAAAGCGTTTCAAGAGTTTTTGGGAATGATGAGTCCCAGTCTCCAGTTGGGTTTCCAGCACACTCACAGCTGTGATTGCCCAGTTCAGCACCAGTACCACACCTGAACAATGAAGGAGAGGATGACTAAGGAGCCTGGAATTGGCTTCCTCTCCCAAGTGAGCCTCGTGTTTCCTCTCTCAGGAAGGCAGAGCTGCTCAAGGTGTGTGTTTGCTTTCACTTCCCCTTGTTTCTCTCCTTCCCAGAGCAGCAGGATCCAGTCTGCAGGGACACAGCTCAGCCCTGGTGCAGGGGAGGCTTCCCCAGCCCCGAGCTCAGACCAGCTGCTCTCGGTGCTTGGGGGTTTGCAGGAGACCCCACAGGTCCCCTGGGTGTCCATCCCAGTGCTCCCAGCGCTGCCAGGGGGTGGCACATTCCCTCTGGAAGATGAACAGGAGCGACTCTGCTCGTGTTTGCGGGGGGAATTTTCCTGGGAACCATTCAGGAGCTTCCTGGTTGGGCCACAATTGGCTGTGCAGCTGCTGGGGAGAAGCAGTGGAATTATTTTGTTGTTAACGCTCCTCTGGCCACATCAGCTCGGGATCCATCCCCTGTTCTTCCCAAGGCTGAGACTTCAGCCACGTGAATGCAGGGCATTGAGAAGTGAAAGGATTGATTTCAAGGAGTTCCTTTTCTGCCGTAAAATTCATAGACTGAGCATAAACAAAAGAGGGCGAATATCCCCAAAGAGAACAGAATGAACCTTTTCAGCTGGTTTCATTGGCAATGCCCTTTTTTTTTCCCAGTAAGTGGTTGTCTCCGTTGATTTTGGAAGGGGCAGTCAGAACTGAAACAAAGCTGTTGGGCTTTTCGGAGGGGGAGCTGAAATGTTAGAGCCTCTGCTGCCTTGCGCCGGCCCCGCAGCCAAATGTGATATTCCCCTTGGCTTTTCAAAGTGTTAATGAAGTCCAGAGACGACCTCGACTCTTGTTTTATATTTCATGGAACATTAATGGCAAATTCAGCCCCCTGGCCCCATTTGGCAGATGCCAAAGCTCAGCCTTGGCTCCCTTTCCCCCCTTCTGCAGCCCCTGGGCAGGGCTCAGCTGGCACCCACCAGCACAGCCTGAGAGGCTGCAGCCCCTTCCCCTGGCTGAGTGCACACATTGTGTATCCTCAGCCTGTGCCTCAAGGGCAGTTTTACCCTCATTACAGCCCCGAGTGCAGCCCTGGAGCTCATCCAGCCCCTGGATGTTGTCCAGAATCTCCTCCTGCCACTCCTGGTTCTGGTAACACTTTTCCCTGCTGGTTGCTGTCGTGGTCCATGGGCTCAGCTGTGCCTGGCACTCTTGGGTTTGGTGTGTTGGGACTCTGAACTTGTGGGAAGATGTTCCCATGGAAACGCTGCTGGTGGGGAATGATGCCTTAGGTTTTAGACTTTTATATTTCTCAAATCCTATACTGCTAGTGTAGCTCTGAAGTTTCCTGGAGCTTGCTAAGTGCTGTTCTCTATGCTAAGACAAACATAAAAACCTCTCTAACTTGCTCTCCAAGGACACCCAGAACAAGAACTGTAAACCTTCATCTTGGGGAGAGGGGGGCAAGCTTGGGCAAATTCCATCCTTGCCTGGCTTCTGCTTGGGCAATTGATGCTGATATCAAAGTGGGAAGAACTCAGGAGCTGTCATTGTCCATTTTGGGATGCACTGAGGCAGGAGCCTCTGGAGCCCAGAGTGTGACCTCTGAAGGCCTTTCCAATCAATCCCTCCTTTATTCCTTTATTCCTGCCTGCTCTGTTTCTAGGGAGCCATTTAGGGCATCACAGGCACAATTCCTCCTGTCCTGCTGGACACTCTCTTTTGCCTTTTCCCTGTGGGACAAGGCCCTGTCCTTCCTGCAAGGTGAGACAGCACTGATATCTTCTGATGACAGCTCCTGCTTTAAGTCCTTTCCTTCTGATGCCACTAATTTAAGCTCCACTCTGTTCTGCAGCTTCTATTTTCTCCTGCACCGCAGCTCTCCTCTGGGGCTTCCAGCCATCAGTGTCATCAGAGCTCCAGAAACAGAGAATGAACCAAAAAATGCTGCTTTTACACATTCCCCACCTGGAGCACCAACAGGATCTCCTTGAGATTTCACGGGGGAAGGTGTTGGTGTCAAACAACAATATCAAACATATAGATCAGCTCATATCAACAATATCAAATCATATAGATCATTTATGTCAAACATAAAGATCAGGAGTGTTTATTACATGAACCTTCAGGCAGAAATACTCATCCCAGTGTCTGGAAATCAAAGGCAAGGACAACATTTGGGTGCCAGTGGGACTCGGCTGGTCCCCACCACTGCCCTGAGGACTGGAGATTCAGGTCAGGAGAACACCAAGTATTTCTCACCTGGACAGACTTTGGCAGTGCAGACCCTGAGCTCGTGGGAGTGTTTCAGTTTGAGACAAATTTAGAGGAAAAATCTATTTTGATAGAAAGCAGGTTGTAGTCGCTTTTCTTCTACCAGGTTCGGGAAAAAGAAATATTTTTCTGGAGGAAAGTGAAGAAGAAACAAAACTATTTATTTAACAAACACACAGGAAAAGAGTAATAATGGTAAATAATAAGAATTTTTTGTGTTGTGGAGAGAAACCTGGAAGGGTTTAGAGCCTTTTTGTGGGCGTGGTCTTTCTTTCTTTCTTCTTTGTAGTTGGCAAAGGTGGAATAATGTGTGGGGAAGGATTTGCCAGGTGTGTCCTGCAGGGCAGGGCAGGGCTGGTCAGGGTGGTCCCACGGAAGGGGCAGCAGGGAGGGAGGGAGCCCAGCAGGACAAGGACCTAGGTGCCAGCTGAGAGGGAGCTGCTCTTGAGGCTCGGCCAGGGAAAGGTCTCTGCAAGGCTGCAGTGTGGGAAATGCAAAAGGTGAGAAGGCTTTTGGTTTGAGTGAGAAAAGCAGGTTTCAGAAATAAAGGTTTTAGTTTTAGTTGTAACTGCAAAAACCAGAAGGTAGAAGAAGATACAATAATCTAGACAGCAAGGACATTAGAACAAGGGTTAGTGTTGCTAGGTTTGGCTCAGAGAAGTCTTGGAGCTGCAGGAAATGTGCTTAGCAAAGATACTGAAGTTTTAAGCTTAATAATAGAATATTGTGCATTATTACAAGACAGACAAGCGAGTATTGTTTGTAACAGATGTACATGAGCTTTTTAGGGACTGGTAAGAACAGTTGTCTGTAAGCTTTAGAAGCATGCTATTGGCTGAAAAACTTTTAAGAATGTTCTGTAACCAAGAGATTTGGGGTTGTCAGTGCAGGCGTGAGCCGTGTACCATCTCTTGTGTACATGGGGCTGATGCCTGAATGAAATAATAAAAACCTCGTGGAACATCTGCCTGAGCCCTGTCCCATTGATAACTGTACTCCAACAGGCAGTGTTGGAATTCCTGAGGCTGGACTGGAGCCCTGCAGAGGTCCTTCCCAAACCTGGTCCTGCAGAGGTGCTGTGAGTCCCTGGAGCAGAGCCTCAGCCCAGGGGCAGGGCTGGGACAGTGACCTGCTGTGCACCTGTGCTGGATGCACTCCAGGACTGCAGTGCTCAAACAGCACTGGGTTGTTACTAAATCCCCCTTCAGACCACCCACAGGTCCCATTCCATTTTCTCTTTCATTTTGGAACCAGGTCACTTCCACACCCACTCTGCCCTGAGCTCCAAAGCTCCACTCCTGGGATCCCACAGCAGCTCCTGCTCCTGGGGTTTGGCTGTAACCACTCCTGTCCCCTTCACCTCTATTTTTTTGCTCATTTTTCTTCCCTTGTCCCTCCCTGAAGCCGAGCAGCTGCTGTGGAAGCTGCAGAAGGCAGCAGCTTTCCATCTGACCGACAGGAGCAGCGGGGCCCTGCTCCAGCTCCAGCAGCAGATCCTTCCCCACGGGCAGGGCCGGAGGGATCCCTGTCCAGGCACCATGGAATGCACCCAGCAGCTGCAGACAGGTCACTGGGAGGACACCCCGGGGCTCTGGGACAGCCCAAGCACACTCAGTGACAAGCAGGATCAGTGTCAGGTGACATTTCAGCTGCTGCTTTTTGGGACCCATGAGAACAGCTTTGTTCCCTGCACTGGGGGCCAGCCCTGCCCTCCCTGCAGCCCTGGGCTCCAGATCCCATCAATCCCAGCACAGGGAGCAGCCTTTGTCCAACGGGAGAGGAGGGGAGATGGAACAAGGTGTGTGTATCACCTGCAGCTCAGCCTCCCTTGAAGGGCTGCATGTCCCAGCCGTGCCTGGGCACACCTGGGCACACCTGGCTGCTCTGGGATGCTGCTTCTGATGCCTTAGGTTTTAACTTTTCTCTGTTCCCAGCCCTGCAGTGCCCAGTGGAACTCTGCAGGTCCCTGGAGCTCGTTCAGTGCTGTTCTCTCATGCTCACACTGACATAACAAAGCCTCTCCAGCTCGCTCTCCAAGGACACCCAGACCCTCCTGGGCCCAACAACTGCAAACCTTCATCTTGGGGAGAGAAAGGGGGGCAAGCTTGGGCAAATTCCATCCTTGCCTGGCTTCTGCTTGGGCAATTGATGCTGCTATCAAAGTGGGAAGAACTCGGGAGCTGGCATTGTCCATTTTGGGATGCACTGAGGCAGGAGCCTCTGGAGCCCAGAGTGTGACCTCTGAAGGCCTTTCCAATCAATCCCTCCTTTATTCCTTTATTCCTATCTGGTCTCTCTTTCTAGGTCCATCTCCCTGGGAAGGTGTGAGCCCTCTGGATGTCGTTGGGAGAGGATTTCTCCTGTGATTCCTGGCATTTGGCTGTGCAGGAGAACATCTCCCTCCCTCTGATCGTGTCTGTGATCTCCTCTGGATTTGTCCCAACTGCTCCTATGCTGGGGACCCCAGGGTTGGACACAGCACTCCAGGACGTGTGAGGGAGAGGAAGAGTTTTGAGCAATCCCAGAGGAGGGACAGAGGCACAAAAAGAGTGAATGGACTCAGACTTTTCCTATTTTAGGCTCATTTGTTACGGAAGTGTCCGAAATGCTGGAAGCTGGAAAGCTTCAACGAGCCAAAGCTGCTGCCAAGGCTGATGTTTTCCTGCAATGTTTGACCTTCAGCTCCAGAAGTCACAGAATTACATAAGACCCTTCATTTTTACTAAATAAAAATATTGCCATAATGGAGAAAGAACCTTTCAGAGAAAAATAAAACAGAAGCAAGGACCCGAAAACACGGAAATGGGAAGGCAAAGAAAACCCCAGGGTCTATTCCCTGAAGAGACAACAGCCTGGTAAAGCCAAATTTGTGATGTGGGTGAATGTGTTGTGGGTTTCAATCACATCACAGGTGCCACAGTGGGCACCAGCAGCCCTGGGAGCTCCACACTTTCATCTGGAAGTTCAGCCTGTGGAACAAACAGATTTTTTCTCAGTTTCTTCTCTTTTTTCTATCTTCAGAAGTGTCCAAGGCCAGAGCTTGGAGCAGCCTGGTCCAGGGGAAGGAGTCCCTGCCCATGGCACTGGATGAGCTTTAAGGTCCCTTCCAACCCAAACCAGTCTGTGACTCTATGATTTTATAATCACTGCATTAAATAAAACCCCTGAATGCCTGAGGGGGAATTTTCTATATCCTCTCTTCTTATGAGAAATGAGAGCGAGCCAAATAAATTATACCTGCAGCTAAAAAAAAAAATGATTTCAACTAATTGTAGAATGTCATCTTTTTTTTTTTTTTTTTTCCCCTCTCAAAAAAATCAGGTCACCAGCAAATGACAGCTCCAATTTTTCTCTTTGTAGTCACATCCCCAGCAGCTCTGGGGGGGATGAAGAGCAGCAGGACCCACCTGACCCAGCCCAGCTCCTGGAGCTTCCCTGCCAACGTCCACGAGGGAAAAGGGAGTTTTATCAAAGGATAAAACACATTCATGCACTGGAAAGGCCCCAGGTACAACCCCAGTGAGCTGCTGGGGGTGATTTTGAGGGTGATGACCCCAACATTTGGATCTTGTGGGTTCAGGAAAGTGAGAGGCAGGCAGGCTGGAATTTAACTCCTTCCAAACTGGCAGAAAATCACCTCCAAAGCAGGATTTCACTGCTGCCCAGAGCTCCTGCCCGGGCTGGAACCCTGGCTGTGCATTCCCTGCTGGTGATGCCCTAAATGGCTCCCTAAAACCAGAGAGCAGCCAGGAATAAAGGAATAAAGGAGGGATTGATTGGAAAGGCCTTCAGAGGTCACACTCTGGGCTCCAGAGGCTCCTGCCTCAGTGCATCCCAAAATGGACAATGCCAGCTCCCGAGTTCTTCCCACTTTGATATCAGCATCAATTGCCCAAGCAGAAGCCAGGCAAGGATGGAATTTGCCCAAGCTTGCCCCCCTCTCCCCAAGATGAAGGTTTGCAGTTGTTGGGCCCAGGAGGGTCTGGGTGTCCTTGGAGAGCGAGCTGGAGAGGCTTTGTTATGTCAGTGTGAGCATGAGAGAACAGCACTGAACGAGCTCCAGGGACCTGCAGAGTTCCACTGGGCACTGCAGGGCTGGGAAAATATAAAATTTAAAACCTAAGGCATCACTGGGGAGGTTCCATCCCACTGGGAGCTCTCTTGGAGAGCCTGGGCAGGGAGGGAAGCACATGAGGTGACCCTTGGGGACAGGCAGAGGCTCTGCTGGTGGCTTTGGCCTGGCTGAGCAGAGTTTGGCCAAGGCCCAATTAACAATTCATTAGCCATCGCCAGGGCTGATGAGCCCTGCAAGAGCCACAGCTGCAGGAGCTATAAAAAGCCCCAAAAGCAGATCCATTTGGCCAACTGAAGATATTTCTGCAGCTCCAGGGCTGGCCTGGGTCCCACAGCCTGTGGAGAGTCCTCCTCCACCTCCCCTCCCTGGCACCGCCTGGGCACCAGCATGGAGCTCTCCACATCTCCTCCTCCTCCGTCTGCAACATCCAGCTGGAAATAAAAAAAAGGATTTCTCCTTTGTCGTTTTCCTCTTATTTAGAGAATTGCAGATCAGGATGAGGTATTACAGTTGGAGTTAATCTTGGTTAGGATAACGAGGAGTTTAGGACTGAGCTTTAATTAGAAATGGGTTACTTTGGAGGTTAAAATATACAATTAGGTTTTTTTCTCTGTGTCTGTAGGTTTAGATAAGTTTTAGGGTTATATCTGTGGGGATGATTAAACTCAAGGACTTAGATTTTAAATTTCTAGAGATAATTGCCTTTGGGCTGGAATTAAATTTGAAATAATTTGAAGGATTAGGCTGGTATTAAGGTTAGATATGATTAACCATTGCATTATAGTAGATTACTGTTAAATAGAATCTCAGGCTGATTTAGGAGTTTGGGTGGAATCTAATTATAATCAGGGCTATTATTTGGCATAGACACTGTGATTCCTGAGCAGGGCAGAGATGAGAATTTGCATCAGGGTCTCTCTGCAGCTGCATTTCCAGTCAATGCCCCTGATTTGGGACTCCCCACGAGGGGAGGAAGCAGAAATTTCCGTGACCCAGGAAATCCCAAACCCCTGATGGCACCAGGAGCAGCCTGGAGCTGTGCTGGCTCTAAGAGTGCTTTGTTTGCAACTCCTATTTCTGTTTTATGAGGCACAGGAAGGAGAAGCAGAGCATGGTTTTGTTTATAGCTCGAATTTTCCCAGGTTTCCAGCCATTCAAAGCAAGGCAGGGGAAAGATCTGATCATTTAAATCTATTTTCCATTCTCTGCCTCAGCCTTTATGAATAAAACCAAAGGTTTTTATTTAGAAAGAACTCTATTCCATATATAAATCCAACTACTCTGAGGGAAAAAAAAAAAACCCTCTTGATGTTTAGTCAGTGCTGTTTTATTCAGTTGCAGTAAAAGCAGGGAAGAGGAGTCGGCTGTTTATTACCAGGGATGTTATTTTTTGTACTTTACAGGATGCATTTTCTGTCAGAATTTGTAAAATATTAATCAAACAAACAGCAAACAGTACAGAAACTACAACTTGAAATGAAGGTGATTTCACAGCAACACTAAATCCATAATGGCACATTCCCCATCTTTCTTCTGTCAGCTGTGCCACCTAAATGCTTCATTTACAGGAGGTTTGCTTTTGTTTTGGTATTTCTTGACATTTTATTGTCTCGGTTTCACTGAAACGAGAACAAAGCAGAGAAGCTCTCAGTGAATAACAATGTTAAGAAGCAATTAGCCAGAGGAAATCAAAATACACACAATGCACGTGCAGGGAGGGAAGAGCTGTGCTGCTGTGGGGGCTGCTCCAGACCCTGCAGCCCAAACCCTGCCCCACGGATCTGCCCCATGGATCTGCCCCACGGATCTGCCCCAGGGATCTGCCCCTCGGATCTGCCCCATGGATCTGCCCCATGGATCTGCCCCATGGATCTGCCCCACGGATCTGCCTCATGGATCTGCCCCAGGGATCTGCCCCATGGATCTGCCCCAGGGATCTGCCCCTCGGATCTGCCCCACGGATCTGCCTCATGGATCTGCCCCACGGATCTGCCCCTCGGATCTGCCCCAGGGATCTGCCCCTCGGATCTGCCCCACACACCCTGGGGTTCCTGCAGCGCCAGGGAAGTGGAATCAGGCTCTGTTCCCATCTCCTCCCAGCCTGCTCATCCCAGGACGTGGCCAAGGGAAGGCTGCCCATGCTGGGGAGTTCCCAGCAGGAATCAGAGCTGGGGCTCGCCTGGCAGAGGTGACCCCAGGGCACGGCCGGGGCACAGGGGAGGAGGGACACAGCCTTTGGGGGGCTCCAGCTGGGCAAGCTGGATCTGCCTTGGGTAAGCTGGATCCTCCTTGGGCAAGCTGGATTCTCCTTGGGCAAGCTGGATCCACTTTGGGCAAGCTGGATCTGCCTTGGGAAAGTTGGATCCACTTTGGGCAAGCTGGATCCACTTTGGGCAAGCTGGATCCTCCTCAGACAAGCTGGATCATCCTTGGGCAAGCTGGATCTGCCTTGGGCAAGCTGGATCCTTCTTGGGCAAGCTGGATCTGCCTTGGGCAAGCTGGATCATCCTCAGGCAAGCTGGATCCTCTTTGGGCAAGCTGGGTCATCCTCAGGCAAGCTGGATCCTCTTTGGGCAAGCTGGATCATCCTTGGACAAGCTGGATCCTCCTCAGGCAAGCTGGATCTGCCTTGGGCAAGCTGGATCCTCCTCGGGCAAGCTGGATCCTCTTTGGGCAAGCTGGATCCTCCTCAGGCCAGCTGGATCCTTCCCGGGCAAGCTGGATCCACTTTGGGCAAGCTGGATCTGCCTTGGGAAAGTTGGATCCTCCTCTCCTGTTCTGGACCCCCAGGCACGACGTGGGCACTGCTGAGCTCAGGATGAGCCCTGGCAGCTGCAGTCTCACGACAGAGGAGTTTTCCTGCCCTTTTTCCCAGGACCCAGGTCCAGCCTTTCCTGTTTTTGCCATTGGTTAAATCCTTTTGATTTTTTCCGTAGGAATGTGGAGCTGTCTCAGCAAATCCCACCCCACGTTCTCATTTTGGGGGGAGCATTTCCAAAGCTCTGCCGAGTGCTGAAGGCACCTCTGCATTAAATTGAATTTGGGGAATATTTGTTGTGTTTCTGCTTCTGTGAGGATTTGCTGTCTTTAGTGTAGAACTTCTTCATTAAAGTTTTCAAGATGTCCATGAATTCTCCCTCTGCTATTTGTTGGAAGAGCCTCAACAACCTCTGCATTTTGCATTTTTCAGGAAGAAATAGATTGGGATTGACGTCACAGACTTTATTTGGGCTGAATTAAAAGCTGGAGCTGACAGATGCTTTTTATAGATTAAAAATATCTGCAGTCTAAGGATGTATCCACATGGTCTTCAGGAAATTTTGGCAGGTCCTTGTGCCAAAACAATGCCTGCATTTTTCCCTTCTAATTCAGCCCAATTTTACCCAGCTGGAGCTGCTGCCCTGGCTCCTCTTCACTTGTGGGTTTTGACCTTGCTGCACTTCATCAAATTCCCCACTCTGTATTTCAGGATCAGCTCTTTAGTCCAAAAGCACCCAAATTTCCTTTGCTTTAGGTACTCAAGTGCAGAACTTGGACCCTCCTATGAGGCTGTCCTCATACTGGGATTTTCAGGACCCCCAGTCTGAAAAATCCAGTAGGAACTCAATTCTTGGTGGGCCTTGGCATCTCCAGCTGGTTCCAGGATTGGGATGGAGGAGGCAGGAGGGTGAGGAGATGCTCCAAAATCACCCCCAGGGTTTATCCTTTGTCTGGCTGCATCAGCAGATCTCCAGTGAATTGTACCAAAGCCAATTTTGACTTTAGAAAATGCCCAATGTCAGTAAAATTCACAAAGAGCTGTGCTTTTATCAGTTTGGACTGATAAAAACTGAGGGTTTACCCCAAATAAGTGGCCAAAAACACCAAGGTGGTCACAGCCTCCACTGTCCCTGGGCCACTGCCACTGGCACCGTGGCTGTGCTGGCCTTTGTTTCCTTCTCAGCTCCTGCTTTGACAGATTCTGACCTGTAAATACTGTTAATTATTTATTTAATTGATTATTTAAATAGTCACGTATTTATTTAATATTTAAATATTTAAGTATTTATTTAAGATGGAAATGTTTGTTTTTATTTAAATATTTAAATATGTT